>JADBJO010001789.1:302500-320000 GCA_016801955.1 Conus betulinus | reverse complement strand
CATGAAACCGTTGAGCAGACGGGTGGCTGGGGGCTTGTCCTGCACGTGCAACGGGGGAAGGTCGGCGTGCCGGGAACAGAGTCCATAGTGAGGCATCAAACAACGTCCACCAAAACTGCGTGCTGGGGTGCTGGAAGCAGGCCGTAGGGCCGTTACACATGGGAAGGGAGGAGTGGGGGAGGGGGAAGAAGGAGGAGGGGGACTGACAGGGTGGGGGTGGAAGGATTCCTTACACTTTCTCGGATGGTCTGCCGGATCACCTTCATGAAGTCCGACTTGGCCTCCGAGGTACTGCAACACAGGGGGAGGATGACACTATTAGGAACTGGCAGGACTGTGGAAATCTACGATACCTAAGGTAAGGTAAGGTAATGTTTCTTATAGCCCCAGTCGTAAAAATAAACTGTTAAATCGGCGTGAATGTTATCTTCTCTAACACAGACAATAGGCCTGAGAGAACTGCAAACATGTCCACACTATCACTTTCTTCCTCCATGTTACTGTAATATTCGTTCATGTTAAGATCTCAAACACACGATCGCGTCAAATGGGTACATACATCAGGAAGTGCATTCACACACTGAAAATAGTGGGGATGAGGGAGGTGGGAATAACAGCATCACTTCAGTTGGCAGTTCCCAATATAACTAAAACGTTAACGATTTATGTATTTATTTACTTTTTTGATGAGCACTGGAACATGAATCGTTCTGAATTGTTATCGGTTGCAATTATTAGGATATTAGTTTGTTTTGAAATGTGAACGGAAACTGACAGTGATTTACACATACAAGGCTATGAAACGGTCTTTTCCCCCATAAAAAAAACATATGAACATAATACATCTGTGAATGTAAAATACACAGACAACAAAACACAATCGAAGTCTTTCGACAGCGATACTTCACACACACACACACACACACACACACACACACACACACACACACACACACACACACACACACACACACACACACACACACGCGTCGTCAAACACACTCACTGATATACAAAAGGTTTATGGAATACAGGCCACTCTGACATCAGCATTTACCCCGTCACAATCCTCCTTCAAATCTCTGAGTGCTGGATAAAGGTCCGAAATATAACCACACTGTGGACCCATCAAAGTCAGGATCTTTCGCATGACAGCCTTTCCTTCGCCTCTACTCCATCCACTTTGCAGATGATCAATGCCTCAATCCATTGTTTAATCACACTTCCACAAAACTAACACACACTGTCAATATTGTAAACTAACTTATACAAGGCCCTGCCAGAAATGGGAAACTTTTTGCAGGACACTTCATTACTCCTCGATCCTGGATAACCGACAGGATACCAGCTGAACCGGCTATTCGTACCTCGCGTGATACCAGCCAGTTAACCAGAACCGGCACATCGCATCTCATGTCATACCAGCCAGTTAACCAGAACTGGCACACCGTACCTGTTACAGAACTGGTAGACCCGTTCAGGCCGTCCGTCCGGGTCGGATCGGGTGTGGATGAGGTCCCACCAGAAGTGTCGGTCAATGTCGGCCACCTTGCCCACACAGACCTGCACCTCACCTGTGGGCACCAGCGTCCGGAACTTCTCCTGCAGATCCAGAGTGTCCGTTGCCGGACTTTTGCTGGACAGTGACTGATGTCACACACACACACACACACACACACACACACACACACACACACACACACACACACATGCGCGCGCGCGCGCGCGCGCGCGCGCGCACACACACGAAGAACATGAAAGTTGTTTAAGAGATAGTTTTGAATAAAGTTTGTTCACTCTTGTGATGTTAGTCTTTAGTGATGATACAAAAGAGAAAGAGAGAAACAAAGAAAGAAAGACAGACAGAAAGAAAAGCTAGTAAACACAAAAAAAAGAAAGAAAGAAAGAAAGAAAGAAAGAAGAAGAAGAAGAAGAAGAAGAAGAAGAAGAGAAGAAGAAGAGGAACTGGTGAAACGAGTTATTATACGAAGAAGGAATGATAGCAGTAATAACCACTCTATGTAAATACATTAAAATCAATCAAAAAACATCTCTTGCCAAACTAGTGAACTCCGGTCTCCAGGAACTTCTGACCAAAGGTTCCACTCCCACTTATGTCAATAACTGATTAGTGACAAAGTTTATGAATTTAAAACACATCCTTGCAAAAATATACCTGTTTAATTGACAAAAGATGGGAAGAAACGCAAGCTACATTTTCGGGATATCTGATATTCCATGAGTTTAAAACACGCAGACACACGGTAAGCACAGGCGCATTAAATCAAAAATTGAAGAACGCGGCAAAGACTTAAAGATTGTGTGCTGACTGAATGCGCACCGCGTTTGAAAAGAAAAAGATAAACACATGACAGACAGAACGTGATTTATACCACCAGTTGGGTTAAAGATGAATAAAGAACAATAAGTGAAAATGAAAGAAAAAGAACTGGATTTAACGGTTGAATAAACAAGTGAACTGGTATCAATAGTCAATTATTTCAGCACACTTTGGTGAAAAGAGTTAAAGTGAATATATGGACGGAGAAGCATGAACCGAACTGCCTAGCTAAATTAACACATGAAAACAAGTAGCAATTTATATACTGTAAACTGTGGATTATAGACTAATCAACATATACACGAGGTAAACTAATGAAGACAGTAGACACTCATGAAGAGATGAAAACCTCACAACAGTCATCAACTATGATGAGTGATTGTGGACTGGCGAGTTAATGAGCTAATGCCAACAACAGATAAATGATAAAATGGCCAAGTAACTAACATAGTAAACAGAATGTCGAATAAACGATCTTAATCCTTAAAAAGACATGAAAAGATTTCATAAATAATCTTTGAAGAAGATTCAGCAGATTGTATATCAAATGGCAAACAAGCTAAAGAGGCACTGCCCCCATCCCAAACGTTCGCCTAGCCCCGTGCTCCCTTCTCCTCGCTTTTTCATCCAATGACTCGGTAAAAAGCCAAACTCCAGATCAGAGCAGGTAAACAAGAGCTGGCTCAATCAGCTCTTTAACTCATCATCTGTCAGTATCAGTGTAACCAGTATTACTGACATCTATCTGTCTCCATATCACTGATGGCTCCAGGGAAAATGCTGTGAGGAACAGAGGTGAATAAAGTTCTCAGAACTTCCAGGCACCATTCCAGATGACAGACTGTCAAGAAAACTTTAGAGCAGAAAGCTATGCCATTCTTGAGGAATCCAGAATAAGTAGACACACACAAGACCTTTACTTTCATTCAGACCGTCAATCCCTGATGCAAGCACTTGACCACCGAGAAAAAGGGTCCAACACTGTGAATCTACAGAGATGAGCTCAGATATCTGCTCCATAGAGTAGGTCATGTTTTCTAAAGTGTTCAGACCCCGTAAGGCACTACTGACAATGGACTGTCAGACACACTCTCAGCCTGGCCAGCCAGGAAACCGTTACCCACTCTTGGAACTGAGACTATGCTGAGATCCCGATTTCGACAGGAACGGAACAGACATTTGCCGATGAAGCCAGAAAAAAAGATACCCACTGAACCATATTACCAACACAAGGACCACGGTGTCTGACTGTCAAAAGGCCGATGCCATCTCTTGCTACATCTTTTGGGGACTGATTCGCCCAGAACGAGAGTGTCCTAGCAAGATCGAAGTTTCTCACTTTGAACACACATTCAAGACTGCCCAGTTCACCCTTACATCTGAACCCCAGAGCTGAACGGCACCCTGCCTTGAAGATCCAACACACACTATGGGCGGACCAGATGAGACCCTGAAAAAGATGGAGGACTTCACTTTCTGGTCTCATCATCCAGGAATAGCTCTCAAACGCTCTGGTATCGATATGGCCTATCACACCGATCTAACCCACGGCACTTAGTTCAATCCAAATCAGTCTCTGCAGCCCACAAAGACGAAAGAAGTACGTTTCAGTCATGTCTGAGTTGCCACGACTAATCAGCAAAGCACAGAAAATGGCGCATCCTAAGGCGTCAAAGCAGAGTTATCACAGACAACGTACTCCAGTGTGCTGACAATACATACTGTTGTTGTCAATGTCCTATAGCTTGGGAGAAGGGGGGGGGGGTGTCGCCCGGAATATGAACGTTAATGAACACATGCCAAATTTGTGGCAGCACTTCATGGAATGAGCAGATTGGGTATACGGCCGTGCTGCATTACCTTGAAATGTACATATCTCTAAGACGTCAAGGGATGATTATTTCATTTCTTTTCAGAAGACTGGATACTTCTTCACCGCCGCCAGGGAGACAGAGTTTTCACCTGCGTCTATTGGGTCCTCTCTCTGTCAGCAGGACTATGCAAAATAAAAAAAACCTATTTTCGGAAGGCATAGTGCAAAGATGCAATGTGGCCCAGGGGCAAATCCACCGAGTTCGGTGCCGACACCAATCAAAGGACGGATTCAAGATCCGTGTATAAGTTATGCAAGCACTACTGAACCAATCTTAATGAAATTTGTGGAAAAACAGAGAACTCATTAACTTTTGTTATGTATGGATCCGTGGTGCCGATCCAGATAACAAGGTGGATCCAGGGTGCGTTCGATCTTTGTGGAGGTACACGCTCTCCCGAATACCCTCCTAGCTTTCTGCTTTCACTGAATACACAGTTTCAAATTACACCTTTCAGTCCGTCGGTTATTTCATTGCAAAAGACGATCATCTTGCTCGAACCTGAGCGCGGCTACTCTCACTTAACTCGGTGCCTCACAACAAATGCTTTAACGTGGTCTTCTGATGCTTACTCTGTCAAAACTCTCACAATGCTTTCGGTCCGAGCTAGAGGGTAGAGGCAGGGAATTGGGGGCAGGAAGGGGGACACGGGGAGGGACATACAGGGGGTGGGTGGGGGCCGGGGCACAGAGAAACTGGGTTCTCACCTTGGATTTCCGACGTTTCTGGCGCTCGCAGCAGAGGAAGACGACGCCCATCTTGAAGACAAAGACGATGTTCTCGAAGTCGGTGGTCTTCTTCACCTTGCCCAGGTAGTCGGTCATGTTGCACCACTCCACCGTGCCGTACATCTGCAGGTCCCCTACCGACAGCTCGATGGGCTGCGCACAGGTCAGTGTACACATCATCTACCTACGTGGTCCCCGGCACAAGACCGGCCAGGCTTAGGCAAAATCATGATTTTTCTGCATTAGGACGGCGGCTGGGCTATAACAGCATGGATTCATAAAGAAAATGCATCCATGCGCTGACATTTATCATCAAGAAAAAAAAGGTTTTTGACTGCAAAAAAAAAAGGAAAGAAAAGCAAGAATTTTTTTTAGTGGCATTTGTTATTTAGAAAATGTTCTTGTAAAGAAAAAAAATTGGAAAAAAAGGAAAGGAAAACAGAAACGTATTAACGTCATCGAGCTGATTTCCATGTACCGACTTCCGTTTTAAGCTCAGAGGTGTGATACTGACCTTATCACACATATTTATGCGCGAGTAGAGGTCAAGTCCAAACCTTCGCGTCAGTTAAGCTGTTAAAAATAATTTTAAAAAAACATGAACTATATTCAAATCAAAATAGAACTTGCAAAACTTTTTTTAAAATTTCAATGGAATTTTTTCTCACCAGCTATCAACTACATCCCGTAGACTTACCCACTTTAAGCTCTTATGTAAAATAAAAACAAACAAAACTTTGAAGCTAGGCGCCTTTGGATATGATTTCATTGATTTTGTTTCACCAAGAATTCTCCTCCTGACCCATTTATGCCAGTGGGTATTTTTCCCCCAGCAAAATAAAAAAAGAAAAACTACCTGTCTTGTGGCCCAAGAATATCCTATTTCATAAATGTTGGGGTTTTGTGTTCGCGTTCTTTTAGCATTTATTTCTCTTATCATCCCTTTGCACAAGAACTTCAGAAACAAAACAAAACAAAACAAAACAACAACAAAAAACAAAAAAACCTGCGAAAAAGAGAACAAAGGTGCGGATGTCACCTATGTATGGACTATAAGGTCAACATGGGGGTCCGCTCCTCTTTTTTTGTATGGGATTCCTTGACTTCCACCACAAGTGAAACTCCGGAGTTGGCGCCGATGCTGGCGAAGTTTACACATCACACTCCACAGAACATCGTATGAACTGTAATGAACACACTCAAAGGTACTATGCGCCTACGAACAGACAAAACGTAAGCACTGACAACTATGAAACAGCGCGCGCGCGCACACACACACACACACACACACAAAAGACGTTTGTAATCACTCGCAATTCGTAATTATGCCCACAGGTAGTACAGCAACAGCACCCCCCCCCCCCCCCGATGTAATTATGCCCAGATATATTACAGCAACAACCCTCCCCCCCCCCCATGTAATTATCCCCACAGATATTACAGCAACAACCCCCCACCCCCACCCCGCGATGTAATTATGCCCACAGATATTACAGCAACAAACCCCCCCCCCCCCCCTGACGTAATTATGCCCACAGACATTACAGCAACAAATCCTCCCTGACGCAATTATGCCCACAGATATTACAGCAAGAAACCCCCCTGACGTAATTATGCCCACAGATATTACAGCAAGAAACCCCCTGACGTAATTATGCCCACAGATATTACAGCAAGAAACCCCCCTGACGTAATTATGCCCACAGATATTACACCAAGAAACCCCCCTGACGTAATTATGCCCACAGATATTACAGCAAGAAACCCCCCTGACGTAATTATGCCCACAGATATTACAGCAAGAAACCCCCCTGACGTAATTATGCCCACAGATAGTACAGCAACAAATCCCCCCTGACGCTAGCTCTTGCTTATAAATTATGTTCCCGCATAAGTAATAGACAACTTAAAATGAATCATTTGTGGGCCACTACAAATAAAGGCATCAAATACAAACAGAGAAAAAAAAAGGGGAAACAAGAGGAGAAAAGGGAAATACATTCTTTTTAACAAATGAAGAGGGCATGTACCAACCCCCTTCTTCCTCCTCCCCTCCTCCACCCCTCCCCCCAAAGCTATTCCATATTACTGAGGGCACAGGGGGAAAAAGTGAAAACATTTTCTTAATGATCAACGGCAGTCAGCACGCATCTTCACTCTTAATCTATACAGCATAAACCTTAGCCCACAGCGCAGCAGTATTTGAGGGCCGGGTCTGCGGTGTAGACATACGCCTGGACATTCCGGAATACTGTGTGTGATAGGGATAATCTGGTGGTGGCGCGCGCGCACGCGCGAGCGTGTGTGTGAGTGAGTGAGAGAGAGAGACAGAGAGAGAGAGAGAGAGAGAGAGAGAGGAGTGGATGTGAAAGCGTGTGTAGTGTGCATGTGTGTGTGTGTGTGTGTGTGTGTGTGTGTGCGAGAGAGAGAGAGAGAGAGAGAGAGAGAGAGAGAGAGAGAGAGAGCGGTTGCGAACAGAGACGTGCTGTGCCCTTGTGAAGGACACCACTTGACACTAACATTCACGACTATTGTTATCAGTATCAGTCATCGTTGTGTCGTCGTCGTTGTCGCAGTAGTAGTAGTAGTAGTAGTAGTAGTAGTAGTATAGTAGTAGCAGCAGTAGTAGTAGTAGTAGCAGTAATAGTAGTAGCAGCAGCAACAGCAGTAGTAATAGTAGTAGTAGTAGTAGCAGCAGTAGTAGTAATAGTAGTAGTAGTAGAAGTTGTAGCAGCAGTAGTAGTAATAGTAGTAGTAGAAGTAGTAGCAGCAGTAGTAGTAATAGTAGTAGTAGTAGTAAAGTGTAGCAGCAGTAGTAGTAATAGTAGTAGTAGAAGTAGTAGCAGCAGTAGTAGTAATAGTAGTAATAGTAGTAGTAGTAATAGTAGTAGTAGTAATAGTAGTAGTAGCAGTAGTAGTAATAGTAGTAGTAGTAGAAGTTGTAGCAGCAGCAGCAGCAGCAGTAGTAGTAGTAGTAGTAGTAGAAGTAGTAGTAGCAGCAGTAGTAATAGTAGTAGTAGTAGAAGTTGTAGCAGCAGTAGTAGTAATAGTAGTAGTAGTAGAAGTAGTAGCAGCAGTAGTAGTAATAGTAGTAGTAGTAGAAGTTGTAGCAGCAGTAGTAGTAATAGTAGTAGTAGTAGAAGTTGTAGCAGCAGTAGTAGTAATAGTAGTAGTAGTAATAGTAGTAGTAGTAGTAGTAGAAGTAGTAGCAGCAGTAGTAGTAATAGTAGTAGTAGTAATAGTAGTAGTAGTAGTAGAAGTTGTAGCAGCAGTAGTAGTGACAGTAGTAGTAGTAGCAGCAGTAGCAGTAGTACCAGCTTGGAGGGGTGCACCTCCCTGTAGGTCCGCGTCAACTCGTTGAAGACGGAGCCGTATTCCTCGTAGATCTTTTGCATCTCGTTGATATGTTCCGCTACCGCCTCCATCCCTTTCAGGGCCTCTGTCGGAGGACAGAAAACGCCGTGAAGAGCTGAAAGAACTCACCTTCCCTCCCGCCCCTCATCCCGATCCCCTCTCTGTTACATCACTATGCCTAGTGACGTCACAGCAGTTACAACTAAATGAACAGCTGGGGGGAAGCGCAAACCTCCACCAGTTACGATGGATTTTGACCAGCCTTTGGGATCCCCACCAAATTCTTGCTAGGTTCGTTCCTGGGTAACATTCTATGTTTTCACAAAGTCTCTTTAAAATCGGTTCAGCAGATTTTGCGCAAACTTGCCGACAAAAAACAAACAAACAAACAAACAAACCTAACAACCAACAAACACAGGTCAGGTGAGAACATGACCCCCTTGGCTGAGGTAATTATGATTTCTTATTCTAATAATGACAGTAGATAAACATGAACTGATGAGAAGCTTACAAAAGTCATAAACTGTGGAGGGTGATTATGGAATGGGAAGTTATGAGCTAAGGCCAATGACAGATAAATGAAAAAATGGCAAAGTAATTAACACAGGAAAAAGATTGACGAATAAACGATCTTACTCTTAGAAAAGTTATAAAAAAAATTTCATAAATAAACTTTGAAGAAAACTGAACAGTTTATATATCGAATAGGAAACAAGCCAAAGAGACACTGCCCCTATCCCCAAACGTCCGCCTGATTTCTTATTCATGGTCCTTCCTCGCCCCATTGCAGGATGTTCTCACCTGTCAGGTGGTGGTGCTCATCCGTGGTGGGCAAGGTGTGGGCGCACAGCTGCTGCAGCAGGAGGGGGTACTTGAGGATGCGCTGGATGGGCTTGATCATGTAGGACTCCAGGGTGACCGAGTGCTGCTGCTTGGGGTTCCTGGCCAGCAGGAACTCCCTCAGGGCTTCGTTGGCGTCTGCAACCACAATGCCACTGGCTGTCAGTCAACACTCTGCTGTCAGTGAAGGAGGAACACCTTGTGTGGCCTACAGTGCCTTTGTATAAAAAAAGACTCTTGAGAACAAATAACCTCGGCAACTACTGCAGTTCATTTTCTTCAACCAACGATTCCTTTTCTTTCATGTTTCTGGAAGAACCACAAAATCAGCTGTAGCCAACAGGGTACATTATATTAAATGCATGATTTGAAAGTTTTTTTCCCAGGCAAAAAAGAGACATGAGCTTTGCTTCACTTAAGAGCGAATAATTATCAACTTAACCAAACACGCCTCGGCTGCTGTTATGGAGTCACGTGCCTTAAAGGCTTTTCTTTGTATGAAATGACAGACTCTGCAGAAATAAAGTTAAATTCGACCACACCCAATTTCCCGAAGGATATAGGCAAATACAACAACAACAAAAAGTCTGTAAGGTTTTTATTGGCTATCAACAATATTATGTGCCCCTCTAAACGATCTAAGCATTGCATCAAAGCCAAGGCATCAAGCTGCTTCTTCTCGATCACCGTTTAAAGTTAAGACTGGCCATCTTTACAAAACTGGCGATCCTCCTCACATCTCCTCCTGGCTGTATATCTGTTCCTTGAGACTTGTCACTTCTGGCCAGGTTGCTGTGTCATTTCCGGCCAGGTTGCTGTATCATTTTTGGCCAGGTTGCTGTGTCATTTCTGGCCAGGTTGCTGTGCCATTTCTGGCCAGGTTGCTGTGTCACTTCTGGCCAGGTTGCTGTCTCATTTCCGGCCAGGTTGCTGTATCATTTCCGGCCAGGTTGCTGTGTCACTTCTGGCCAGGTTGCTGTGTCATTTCTGACCAGGTTGCTGTGTCACTTCTGGCCAGGTTGCTGTGTCATTTCCGGCCAGGTTGCTGTATCATTTCTGGCCAGGTTGCTGTGTCACTTCTGGCCAGGTTGCTGTGTGTCATTTCTGGCCAGGTTGCTGTGTCACTTCTGGCCAGATTGCTGTGTCATTTCCGGCCAGGCCAGGTTGCTGTGTCATTTCTGGCCAGGTTGCTGTGTCACTTTCTGGCCAGGTTGCTGTGTCATTTCTGGCCAGGTTGCTTCCTTCAGCGACCGTAGCTCCTTGCAGTTCTCTGCAACATGCTCCATTGTCTGCTGGACGTCTCCACGTCACAGGAGCACCGGGGGGAAGGTATGTGGCAGAACCACCTGTACACGTGTTGTCAAAGCTGCTTGTTATCGGTATGCGCATGAGAGAAGGCAAATAGTCATGGTGTGGACAGTTAACGGTAGCTGTCATCTGGGACGGTAATGTTCTTGCCAGGGATATTTCTGATAATAGTTTTCGAGTTATTCAAGATGTCTGCGTTCTCCTTCTGGATTGACCCCAGCAGCCAGCCTGACCATTCTGTCGGCGCCCTTGTTTCTTGGATGCCAAAAATGTAATAAGAATCGTGTGCACTGATAATCTCGCGGTGTTTTCCGTGTATGGGGCAGCTTGGCGTATGTGTTTATCCGCAAGACAAGTATGCATGAGTCATGAAGACGAACTGGGGCTCAGGAACCGCCATCTTCGGTGTGTCGGCGGTGTAGCCCTGGGCTTCAAGGTCGTGTTGCCGTCCACATTAGCTGAAGGGTTTTTTTTCTCTCTCTTGCGCAACCCCTTTCTCATCGCTGGTTTCACGTCACGATCAACCAGAATCGTTACTGTTAAAAGATACGCAATGTAGTCCAGGACATTGAGGGTTTTAGTAAGACGTTAAAGAACTGCTTGGATTGTCAGCTTGCTTCGAAATCACAGACCACACAATCCTTTCCCATATTCAGAACGCATTCGCAATAAACGATAAACTAGCTCAAATCTTATACAACTGACCAATTTGAACCCGTTACAAGCAATGGTTATCACCCCGAACCTACAAAACTCAAACACAGTGTCCTATAGGGATCTGCTCTATGTCCTTTTCACACTATACATAGCTCCACTTGCCGATATCATCAGCCACCACAATGGTGGTCATCATTCCTATGCAAACAACACCAATTTTCATATAAGTGACACTTCTGAAAATCTGTCCCTTCTCTTCTTCAAGAAACATTTGACTGCCTGCATGAAATAAACAAAAACCCATCTGGATGACTCAGAATAAACTAACTGAGCAATGTTGACAAAACAAAGCAACGTTCGTAGGAGCCAAACAAAAATCTTAACGCTACTGTTGATTCAATCAAACACGGCAACACACCATCCCCTTTTCAAATCAGTCAGGTACCTTGCTGCTATCTTACATCGTCCATTCGAAAATGGAATACCCAAACTCGTTAATTAAGCTACTGTCAACTATGGCGCACCAGTTCGGTTTGGAAATGCTACATTTAAATGTGCTATTTCTCGCATTCTCTTCCGCGTGGGCAACCATGACTCTCTATTGTTTGGTCTGCCTTCACAATCTATCCACCCCCTTCACGAGTACAAAATTCTGCCACTCGACTTGTCAGAAAGAAAAGATCTGATCGCATCATTCACGTCTTGCTGCCTCTCCCCTAGTCTACTTGTCTAACTTTGGATGAAGTATAAGATCGATACGCTCTGCTATAAAAGCGCGCGCGCGCACACACACACACACTCTCTCCCTATATATATATATATATTTGTATATATCATTAGTCTGCCCCTTTTAATCTCTGTGACTGTCGTCATGTCGAGATACCCTACTCTGTTAGTTACGTACCGTGTCAGATCACTCTAATCTTCCCACTGCACAGATTTAAGCAATCGACTGTCGGCCGCCACTCTTTCTCTGTTCCCGGCTCACCTCATCAAACACGAAAACTGGGTTAGTTTGAAACCAGCCTCGGGGGACTGACGACTTCCGCACCGACAAAGCGACAATATTCCTGAGTTTGGCATCAGTTGAAAACGAGGGACACGGTTTTAATAGAATACCTTAATTTGTCTCCCTTTCCATTGGAAAATGTCTTGAGTCGTCACAGAGAGTGCTGAGTTTCTCTCTCTCTCTCTCTCTCTCTCTCTCTCTCTCTCTCCGAGTGGAGGCTGATTCAATACACACTGACAAACTGCCCCAAGAACTTTGAACATCCAAATCAAACCTTGATAACAAAGTGCAAGCACACTCATCGCCGTTCGTCTTTTCGTTTATCGCTTAAGAAGACCATGGTGTGTGTGTGTGTGTGTGTGTGTGTGTGTGTGTGTGTGTGTGTGTACGTGCGTGCGTGCGTGCGTGCGCGCGCGCGCGCGCGCGTGTGTGTGTGTGTGTGTGTGTGTGTGTGTGTTCGAGAGTGAGATATAGTGAGGTATACTTCTTAAACTCTGTATATATGCGTGCGTTAAGAGGCTGCTATCAGGAAGAATCACTGAACGTACAAACTTACACATTTGTATCACTGTGAAAACTTGTGACTGAGAGCAAAAGTCCACGAGGCGAAATTTCACCACCCAATCCACGACATCTTCCTTTTCCCCCCATCTGATTCCTTCCCCTTGATCTTTTATGCATTTGCCCCTAAAGTGCGAGCCCGCAACTTTTGTTTGTACGTTCTGGTATGCACGTGTACGAACGAAGTGAACAAGCGCTTAAAAACGCCATACACACAGTGTTATCATCATTATTATGCTGTAGGGCTCATTTTGCGTAATAGGTCATCTTTCTCTCATTCGTCGGATCATGTTTAGCGGCATCTGATGCAATACTGTTTTCGTCAGCAGTGTGTGTGTGTGTGTGTGTGTGTGTGTGTCTGTGTGTGTGTGTGTGTGTGTGTGAGAGAGAGAGAGAGAGAGAGAGAGAGAGAGAGAGAGAGAGAGAGAGAGAGAGAGAGAGAGAGAGAGTGTGTGTGTGTGTATTGTGCGCACGCATACGTGAAGAAGTAATCATAAGAAACATGGGCTTACATATACAGAAAGAGACTGAGAGACTGAGAGAGAGAGAGAGAGAGAGAGAGAGACAGACAGACAGACAGACAGAAAGGAGCGGGAAGGGGGAGCTCAAAGGGGAAGGGAGAGGGAGAGAGACGGACGGAAGGGAAAAAAGGAGGAAATGCACAACCATAAACAGACTGAGAGAAAACGACAATGGAGAGCGAGGTATTCAAAGCAGCTGATGCAAATTTGATGACTATCAAACAAAGACAGCAGAAAGATTTCCACCCCGCGGGGAAAACGCAAGTAACGTACCATGCACATCACCCCCACCTCGTCTCCCAACCCCTCCCATTTCGACACCCCGCTAAGAATAACATCAGTAACTTTACTCCTTATTCCAGAGCACACAGCGAGGAACAGCGCACAAGTTTGCCATGGCCCAACCTCTCCGCTGTCACTTTGCAGACATCAAAAGCCAGACCCCATGGAAATCGATGGAAGCGGGTGAATAAGAAGCACGAGAAATGTGGGCCAAAGACAACGACTGTGGGCGGCTCTGAGGACCACAGCCACAGCTCCTGGCTTGCTGCGTGAACAGCGGGTGGACATGGGCACTGGGGTGAAGAAGCCGGACGGCCATCATCGACTGCCGAATGAAATCCTACTCTGGCATGAACGCTGATCAATATCAGGCTGGCCTCTTTTACAACCTTACTTATTCTCCTCTACACCAGCTCCCCATTGTGATTCTATACTTCTTTTTCAAATAACATCCACAAACTATTAGCATTCGACATTAAAACATGTCATGAATAAAGTAATGATCTAAACACAAGAGGAAAACAAATCGAACACATAATCTTCAGCCCACGAATATCCGAGAGAATCAGACACACCAGCTCTGTTCGAAATGTTAAAAAAGGATAATGAAGAGGAGAAAAAGCAACACCAGTAAGATCTAGGTCCCATCTTTTCACATTAACATTTTCTCCGGATCCCAAGTTATAACTTCAAAATGGCCAAATTAGAAAAAAAAAAATCTGAAAGCAACAATTGTATATTTTGAACTGAATGCAACATTCATAATTTCAGAACAGAGTGCAGTGTTCACACTTGAAATCCGAAACGCAAGATTCACCGCTTTCGTAAGTCATATTTCATTTGGATGAATGCAAAATTTATGATCTCTGGGTCATATTTGCTCCGATCTAAATGCAAAGGTCATTGTCTTCGGATTCGAAAGCCACATGAATTAACTTCTACTCTGAATATGAATGCAAAATAAATAACTTATTCCAAAACTCATATTTTCATCGACTGTCTATGCAACAGTCACAGCTTCTGCAGGATGCCAATGAATAACCGTAAACACGAGCGTGTTACAGTATGATATTACTACTGCGAGAAAAAAGGAAAAGGTTAGTAAAGTGAAAGCAAATCAACAAAAATGAAATATCATACAGGGCAAATTTAAACTGCGCCATATCTGAGAAATTCCATAGGACACATGGCACTTCATAACCTTAGCATAACAAAGAAAAAACTACAAACTTACATACATATACGAAAAAAAACTTTAACTGCGTCAAAATATACAGGCTGACGTGACATGAACAGATACAAACATGGGCAGCAAAACACCACACAACTACGGATAAACAAGCGTCTCATACAGACATACACACGTGTACTTGTACATGGACTTCCTGGACAATTATAGATCGCATGATATCAGAGCGTGTGAAAAAGGGCAGATCACTGATAAAACCAGTTGCTCAACGGAGTAGTCTCAAGAGTTTTTTCTGCTGGCAACAGCACTTTTCGTGTGGTTGAAATCAGAGTGTAATATATTCCAAAGAGCTGTTATAGTTAGACTCTTGCACAAAGATATGGGTTTTAATTTTCTCTGTATAAGAAAAGGGCTGGAACCGAACACACACACACACACACACACACACACACACACACACACACACACACACACACACACACACTCACGTTACAATCCCACGGCATGGACACGTGGCAAAAGCAGAAAACCTGTTCTGTTACTCACCAGGGTTGAGTATTTTCTGAGTTCGGGAATGACTAGCACAGAAGGAACTGTACACTTTGAAGTGGTTGGCGTAGTACAAAAACGATCCTCCGATGGAAAATAGCACCCTCTGAAAAAAAAATCAGACAAATGGTTTTAACATGCGTGCTTGCATATCAGAGAGAGAGAGAGAGAGAGAGAGAGAGAGAGATCTAAAAGAAGGCGGGTGAATGGGTCTGTGCAGAAATATCCAAGTCTATCGGTCTAGCTACATACTGAGAGAGAGAGAGAGAGAGAGAGAGAGAGAGAGAGAGAGAGAGAGAGAGACAGGCGTTTGACTGATTAGTTGATTGACAGTGTTAATTCGCATGAATAACAAACAAATTGCTTTTTTCCCCATCGAGGGCTTACGATTATACAATGTATTTCATCAATCTATCTACATTAGTATTTATAAAAAAAAATGTTGGTTATAACAAGAATAATTCCAGTCCTTAATGACACCTGCATCTTAATTATGTTCATGTTCATGGGAAAAATACACGCAATCACAAAAATGGTACTAATCATTTATGTGAATGTGTATGGAAGAATTGTCGCCAAATATTGCTTCACGAGAGAGAGAGAGAGAGAGAGAGAGAGAGAGAGGGCACTCTATGAATTTTCCCTTTTTTTTTTTTTTCATGAACTTAGACCAAATACACATGAAGTTCATACGGACTGAAAAACAATATGGCCAGAGGCTCTGAATATTCTCACTCATCGAATACCCACTTGACTCACTCGAAATACGTTTGAACAAACACACGCACTCTCCTCCTCCTCCCGCTTACAACACCCACCTCGAATCCCCATGTAACCGATGTTTCCTCGACTCTTTCCGAAAGTTCCAGAACACCACCACCAATCTTCATCAAGCCCCTTCCCCAGGTGATCTGCACCCACCCCCCCTTTAACCCCTTGCCACTTGTGTCACCTTGAAGAGCTTGGTGTCGTCGGTGGTGAAGAACTCGGGCTCCAGCTCGATGGCCTGCTCCAGGCTGTGCAGGAACTGCTGCTGGAACTGCACGATCTCCGTGATGTTGCCGAACAGCTCCGACATCTTGTCTGACGTCAGGAACGTCTGTTCTTTCAGCGGCTCCAGGTAGCGGGTGAGCAGGCACAGCAAATCCTGTTGTAGAAGAGAACAACGGCCAGAATGCGTGTGAACTCCGGTTTCGACACGGAGGAACCGCAACGGAACCGTTCATGACGGGGGTGATCGAGCAACAACATGTATAACGATCGGTCAAAAAGTGAGACACTGACTGACTGAAACCATTTACTGTCAGATTAACATAGTGTTGTACTGACAAAGTGAGACACACACACCCGCGCGCGCGCGCGCGCGCACACACACACACACACACGCACACACACACGCACGCACACACACACACACACACCTGTGCGTGCACACACACACAGTTACACACGAACGAAAAACCGAAGTAAGGGGTGTAAAACGCCCTAACGAAACGCACATGTGCTTCAAAGATTTCACTAAACAATTCTGAATGAGATATATAATTTAGAAATATACGCACTGCACACAGAATAAACTCCATGGAATTAAACAGTAAGTGATTTCTATACTGGAATTTGTTGAAACTGGGTACAGAACACGCAAACGAGCTTAATTACTGAAGAAATCATTAACAATTTATTTTTTGTATTTTTCGATTTATTGTACTATTCTTATCATAATCAACGGCCATGGACTGTTTGTAGGTATTAGTGTAATAACGGAAACATGAAGTGGTGTATTGTCTCCATTGTAAGGTGATGATGCAGATTTTGATAAGCTGTTTCAATGTTTACGTCGCTGTTGATAGTGGCGACGGTGGTATTCTTTAAGCTTTGAAAGTTGACGTCAGAACATAACTCTCTCTCTCTCTCAAACAAACCAACTCTCCAACGTTTCACCTTCACATAGGCTCGCTCCGTCTCCACTAGCTCCATAATCACTTTGCGCATGCGCTGAGCGTCAGAGAGCGAGCGAGTTCCGGGCGCTCCGTCTTCCGTGGCGCCCCCGTCCGGCTTGGAGCGTCCCAAAGTCCCCTGGTCCATGCCCTGAAACAGGGCCAGAGAATGTGAATGCCGGTCAGTCTGTCCACCAATCCAATTACAGGACGTTGCTACTGATGGTTCATGGGAAAAAAACAAAAGCAAAAACAAAATTAATCAACAGAAGAAAACAGCGGCAGATAATTAACAAAGATTCCGTTTCTTAATTTTAGGTCTGAAAGACAACGCTGATATTGACTGAATG
>JADBJO010001789.1:297500-300000 GCA_016801955.1 Conus betulinus | reverse complement strand
ACAAACAAAAAAAACCTGTAAGGGGGGAGGGAGGCATCGAGGAGAGGGTGGGGCGGTGGAAGAATTAAAAATATCTTCTTCCAAGTGGATGAGATTTAATAAGAGTAACAGCCAACATTGCCAGGCTCCAGCCGTTCTCATAACTGGGATTAAAAACACTTGACAAAGTCAACGGAAGCTTGAAGGACTTCATCTTATCATGAAGAGGCTGAAAGTGATTTTTTGTACTAGTACAGTCAAATAAAAAATGAGGGATATCGAGAGTCTGACCACATGCACAAGCAGGTGCCGGTTTTAAATACCTACCTAACCAACCATTAACCCGCAGCCTATGTACAAGTTACGATTTGGGATTGGCCTGGGAGGATTACAGCATTTGCTTGTTGGTTTCGTCATATCCCATCTGTGCTTCCGAGCTGAATCTTCAAGATATTGTATCTGTCTTATGTTCCAGATTGAACTTGTCAGAATGTGGATAGCTTCAGATGAAGAAAGAAGGATATCACAATTCAAAACATCAGATTTATTTCTTGCAGCTTCCTTAGCATAAAAGTCAGCTAAATCATTGCCACGTAAACTAGAGTGCCCTGGAACCCGTAACAGAGTTACATCGATACCCCGGGTTATTAACTGATGAATGAGAAATAAGATCTCACACACCAAGTCTGAACGACTAGATTTTGATTGACAATGTAAAGCCGTAAGCGCTGATTTTGAGTCCGATAGTATAAGTATTTGTCTATGTATAACGGGCATGTCAAGTATAAAATCTAGTGCTTTCAAAATAGCAAATAACTCTGCTGTAAATATAGAACATCCTTTCGTAATATGGAATTTCTTTCTGATGCTAAGCGCTGGTATTACAAAGGAAGCCCCAACATCGGAAGAATCTAAAACAGAACCATCCGTGAAAATGTGTAGATGGGATTCGATGTGTGTGTGTGTTCGTGTGGAAAACGCTCCGCGTTTATCTACGCAAACAGAGAGGGAGAAATCCACCTTCTGTTCCTGTGTGAGCCTAGTCTGGCTGGTTTGGTTGGCTCGGGGCGGCCATGACACAGGCCTGGTCTGAATCCGCATCCTGATTTTGAACCCTTGCTCACCATCTTCTATGGCATATATATGTATATATATATATATATATATATATATATATATATATATATATATATATATATATATATATATAAAAACAAAGAAAAAACAACAGCAAAAGAACAAGGGCAACAACAAAACTCTCACGAAGTTTTCCAACCACGTGTTCTTTTACTCCCCCCCACCCCACCCCCCACTTTCTGGGTTTTACACCTTTGTCTTACTTTTCGTCTACTTTTTTCAGCCCCCCCCCCCCCCCCCCCTCCCTCCGACCTCTTTTTCTTTAGTTTTGATCAGACCTGTTTGATTTTGACATATCACTTCGTCGTTTTTTTTTTTTGTTTGTTTTTGTTTTTGTTCCTCTGTCGTAAAGAACTCTTGAAGGTCTTCTTATGTTCCAAAAGTCTCGACAGCTGCCTTTCCTACCTTTCACTCCGCCTTCACTCCTCCCTCTTCCCATCCTCCGCCTCCAGCGCCACCCACCTCCCTCCCTTAGAACAAAACAAAACCCTCTAAATTTGTTTGCTCCTTTTGCTCCCCCCCCTCCCCCCCCGCCCCCCTTATTGTTACTGCTCTCGGCGTAAACCCAGCGTAAAAAGTAGTAAAACACCGCGCTGACTGTGCCTGACTTCTTTCCCTCGACGAGTCACTTTATACGCTCGCTTCGCTCTCCCTCACCCCATCGACACGCTAACGGGCGCACAGCGCGTGTTACTGTTAATTGTCCCAAGCTTCTTGCCCGGTCGTAACGACACTGTTCCATCCTCGGCGCGCTTTATGGGCAGCGGGAAAAAATTCTAATGGAGGAAGGGTGACGCGAGAGGGGGGATGGGGGTGGGGAGATAGGGATTGAGGGGGGCGAGGGGGGAGAGGGGGGGGGGGGGGCACAAAAGAATTACCCCCTCAGAGAATAAAAGACCGCGGGGGGAATTCATGCATTTTTTTTCCCCCTCGACAAAAACTTCAGTCACACACGGCTCTTTTTCCTTTTCGTTCAAATTAATCTACACAGAGTGCTTTTCACTTTGGTTTTTGCTTCTCTGTCTCTCTACGTGAGCGCATACGTGTGTGTGTGTGTGAGCACGTGCAAGCGTGCCTCTGTGTGCAGTGTGCGTAATCATGCATGTGTGTGCACGCGCTTGTGTGTGTGTGTGTGTGTGTGTGTGTGTGTGTGTGTGTGTGTGTGTGTGTGTGTGTGTGTGTGTGAGAGAGAGAGAGAGAGAGAGAGAGAGAGAGAGAGAGAGAGAGAGAGAGAGTGTGTGTGTGTGTGTGTGTGTGTGTGTGTGTGTGTGTGTGTGATCCACACTCGCGCGTTTACGTGTGTGCCCGACGTGCGAGCATGCGTATACATAATTCTTGTGTTGTTTCTCTCTCTCTCTTTTGTTACAATATTATTGACTCCGTT
>JADBJO010001789.1:275000-292500 GCA_016801955.1 Conus betulinus | reverse complement strand
ACACACACACTCGCACGCGCACGCACACACATACAAACAGACAAAGAAACACACACACACACACACACACACACACACACACACACACACACACCACACACAGAGAGTGTAATCATAATGTAATGATAAATTATGGACGGGGTAGGCAACTCTCTCCCTCTCATTTTTTTCATTTATCATATTACCTTCACCAAGAAGTTCTGTGTGTGTGTGTGTGTGTGTGTGTGTGTGTGTGTGTGTGTTTAGGGGGATGGGGGTGGAGGGGGGAGGGGTTTGAGTGTTTTTTCTGTCTCATCTTCCCAGGCCACCTGCGTGACATGAACTCAACGCCGCTCACTCCGGCTTTCCGTTCACAGTCAAGCCCGAACCGTGCGTGTCCTGCCGCATCACTCATTTCTGCTCCCTCGTCAACGACCACACACATAGCTTCGTGTTGTCGCCGTCCCCAGCACCGGCAATCCACAGGCAGCAAACAGATGACAAGTCGTCATGAGGCAGGCCTCTAGAGAAGACACTGCACAATAACGAGTCACCTCGGTGGTGTTCAGTGGTGCCTGTTCTGATCGAAGAACACAGGACAACACCAGAACTGATGACAATAACTGCCCAGTCGCGGAGCCACGGTGAGTGAGCGTCCACCTCCTAAAGGCGCCATCACGTCCATCAAGGGACAGTTGAGCCCAAAGCAAACTCCGCTCTGGGTAAGAGATCTTCGGGGCCACGAAATCCCACAAATAAATGGCTAGGATGTGAATCGAACCCACGACTTATAAGCCCGAAATCCGCGGCGCTTTCCCACCATGGTCCTGCATTTGCCCCGATCTGTTGGTGGTTTGCCCTGTCGGCTGCATGAACTGATTGTAAGGATATTCCGTGAAAAGGTGTGAATGTTGCCCAAGGACAAACCCAAGAAGTTCTGGTGTGGGTCCAGGCTAAAGGGCGAAGCCTGCATTTTTTTTGAATCTGTCATTTTCTTCAACATCACAAGATCGGGCTTTTCGACTTTTTCGTACATTTATGCAGAATCAATGCGTGAATTCATACGAAAAGAAAAATCAGGCTTATCTTTACTAGTATCTACGAAGTTGTATGATTTGGTGTGGGCCCGGATAACATTCAGGGTTCTGTGGGCAAAGCAAACACTGATCGGGAAGTGGGTGGGATGGGGTGGTATCTATTAGCTGCTCACAGTAACAAAGAAAGCAAAGAACCTTAAACTACCAATAACTTGAAGCAGTGACAATGAGGATTCCGCCAAGTACAACTACTTTTGATGCAGCTGAGACAGTCTTTTAACTGTATGAAGACGATTAATTTTGGAAGCGGATTATGGCAGAAAATTCAACCCTGCTAGACAACATAGAAACTATGATGATGTACACAATTACCTAAAACGGAGAATGTATAACTTTGACCTCAGTCAGAGTGTTGGTAACCTAATTACAAACAGACAAGCTAAGACAAAAGGCACTGCGTGATACTTCCCAGAAAAAAACAACAACAACCAAACAAACAAAACAAACAAACGAACAGCCGATTGATTTGACTCTGAGGCTGATATTAACAAGGCAGTTCAGCCTGGGTGGAGGTCCTTGTTTTCAATTCTAATTATTTACTGTTTATGTCATGTCTTCCTGCTTCACTTACAAATTCTTTAATAATGATATGGCTTTATTGATACTGTGCATTCTATTAAAAACAAAATAAACATGTTATTACTGTTGATAAACAAAGAAAAACAAACAATAATATCAAATTATTTATGACTAATGAAAAAAAATGTATACAACACTTGATACGTGTTTTGCATTGCTTTCGCACTAAACAATAAAATTAATGTTCTAACATTAGCAGAACAGGTACTCTGAGTGCCACACCCACACAGTCATCGACAGAACAGGTACTCTGAATGCCACACCCACACATCACACAGTCACTGGCAGAACAGGTACTCTGAATGCCACACCCACACAGTCACTGGCAGAACAGGTACTCTGAGTGCCACACCCGCACAGTCACACAAGCATACGTGTTGTAATACCTCCTTTGGCGTAAAGGCCGACTGACGTGCAAATACTACAAGTAATCCGTTTTAAGGACACGTTGAACCCTATAAAACTCTATTTAGATCATAATATATGATGAATGTACAGTCAAGCTTATTTAGCCTGAAACAAGATCCATAATAACCGGAAAATTTGCTGTTACCGAAACACAGATTCTTCGCATTTTCCAGTATACTTATATTCCGGAAATTAACACAACCCACTGCACACCCCTTCCGCTTAAAGCATAGCCGTGTAGATGAAGCTCCCTACAAGCGTGTGTCAGAAATCGCTTGACGTCAGTTGACATGACGATGAAGAATCCATGACCTACCCCTGCTCTCAGCCACGCCACCCGGGGTGATCTCACAGACGTAGACCTGCAGTTCGTCATCGCGGTCGTAGTCCTCGGCCAGCTCCGCCTCCACGGCAAAGCCGAACATGCCGTCCTTGGTGGGCTTGGTCAGCTCCAGCTGGAACATGCACTTCTGGCACACCTCGATGGCGTCGTAACGCTGGAACATAAACAGCCATGAGGATGTACACGATGATGATGATGATGATGATGATGATGACGACGACAGTTAGACTACTGTTGGTGGGCTTGGTCAGGCCCAACCGGAACATGCACTTTTGGCAAACCTCGCTGGGTCTTCACGCTGGAAATACACAGCCATGAGGATGAACACGATGATGATGATGATGATGATGATGATGATGATGATGATGATGATGGTTTGAATACTGTTTGTTAGTGGGTTTGGTCAGCTCCAGCTGGAACATGCTCTTCTGGCACACGACGATGGCGTCGTAACGCTGGAAACATACAGCCGTGATGATGAGGACAATAATGATGATGATGATGATGATATGTTAATGGGTTTGGTCTGGTCTGGAATATACACTTTCTGACACATCTCGATGGGGTCATAACGCTGGAAACACGCAGCCATGAGGATGAACACGATGATGATACTGACGATGACAATGATGATTAGAATATTGTTGGTGGATTTGGTCGGGTCCAGCTGGAACATACACTTTCTGGTACTTCTCGACGGCGTCATAAACGCTGAAAAGTACAAAACGATGACACTGAAGACGATGACAACGACGACGACAATGACAATGACAATGTTGATGATGAGGAGGATGACTAGAATATAAGTGGGCTTCGTGAGTTCCAACAGAACATGCACCTCCACATCTGGCACATCTTAATGGTGTTGTGACGCTGAAAAACACAAAGCGATAATAATGAGGATGGTGACGGCAACGATGACGATTAGAACGTACTTTGTGTGCCTGGTTTAAGTGGGACACACACTTCCAGCACACCTTGACGGCATCGTAACGCTGAAAACACAAAGCCAAGATTATGACGACAACGATGACGCAGAGTGCGATCAGAATCTCTGTAGCAGACTTGGTCATGCACTGACATATGCGTTTCTGGCAAAAGTCGATGGTGACGTAACACTGAAAGCACAACGTGATGATGGTGACGACGATCATGATGATGGGGACGATGAAGATTATGATGATTAGAATATCCTTACTAGGACTGTTCAGCGCCAGCTGAACACACGCACTTCCGACACACCTCTGATGGCATCGTATTACTGAAACAGAAATCGATGATGATGATGATGATGATGATGATGATGATGATGACGACGATGATTATGATGCCTGTCAGAATGACTTTGCTAGGGTTGGTCAAATCCAGCTAAACATGCACCTTTGGGCACATCGCGATGGCGTCGTAATATTGAAGACATAAAGCGATGATGATAATGATAATGGTGATAGGTGATGACGATGACTGAAGATGAAAATGATCGATGATGATGGAGATTGCAGATGACGATGACGAATCCTGATGATGACGAATCGAATGTCTTTGGCGGAGAGGGTCAGTTCCAGCAGATGCACGCAGTTCTAGTACACCTCGATGGCCCCTGAAAACAAATGCCATGACAGTCCAGATGATGATGATAACAAAGATAATACAATGATAACAGCTAAGATATTACACAAAGCATTAAGACAGTTTTGTCACTTGTGCAAGCATTCTGTAAATACATTCTGATGATGGTATCACATCCCAAATGGGAACATCCTGAGAAAAGTCCTTCACAATGATCATGACAGTGACACAGTCCTTGGAAAGAAGGCTTCGCCATAAATAGGATATATGTGATGTTGATAGTGCTGAAACACTAAAGAACACGGAACACACACACACACACCCTGACACATCAATACTGATGGTGCCGAGGATCATGGTAAAGCTTCTTCAAGTCTTCTTTCGTATCTGCCCGCCTTCATCAAGTTGAAGATTCTGACAGCAACGACCGTGGTGATAATTACGAAAGTAATTATAACCAGATCTAGATGAATACACACTTCTGAGGGAGGGATGGGATAATTCTATGACTGCGCATATTTTGAAAACAGCTCATAAAGGTCGGTATCCAGAATTCGAAGATATTGATGAAAAAATAGACTGTGAAAAATAGAAAGGAGGTGTTAAAAAATAAAGTACAATAAATTTCACTGGAGGAGATGCGCACAAAGAAAGAGCAACGAAGAGACAAGAAAGGAGAACAACAGCTGCAACTATCATACCGCTCTAAAATTCCATTCCTCGTCACCGTCACACTTATCACCATCACTACCATCGCCATCCATACTCTAGTCACGTTTCGACCACAGACTTTCTCACCAATTTTTTGTCTTGTCATTGTCATAACCATTGCAGTTACAGACATACAAACAAACCAAACACATATACAGATCCCAATCCCTCTTAATAACTCGGGGATATGCCTTATCAATACATTTTTCCTTCATCAAAAACGTATATTTGGTTTACTCGGTATACCGAACCTGTGCCAGTTGTATCAAAGTCAACACAAAAGATGATATACATTGTAATCATTGGATTTTGTCAGGAGCAGCAGAGCCGCAAACACGAAGAAGAGCACGGGTCAAGAATAATCATTGTTTCGGTCCAGCTGACTTCCATATAACCGGCCTTGATCGACCTTGGGTTGTACTAATGTGTGCCAGTTCGGACGGCGTTCAGGCATAAAGAGTTTTATCGACAAACAAACAAGAAAACCTTAACCCAGGTACATGCTTGTTGCCAAATGACCAAGGGGTGACAACTAGACCTTGCACACCAAGGTAAAAAGAAAGTAAGACCTGATTTGCTGTGGAAGTACGAGTACCTTGTGTGATAGGAAAACAACATTCTGAGACCTAGGCTCACGTGTCTCCCGCCAACAACTGGTCTTACTCTGTTAAGCATGAATCAAATACAACTGCACTGACTCTATCTCTCACCAGTTTCTTGACAATCTCGTGACGGTCCGGGATGACGAACTTGTCGTCCGTGGAACCCATGGGCTTGATTCTGACGTAGTGGTCACGTGGGTTGAGCTGGCGCTTGCTGCACGTGCTCTCCAGAAGGTCACGCACGCTCGTGCCCTTGTCCACCCCGATCAGCATGGTTTGAAAGTTGTAACACTGCCACACAGTGATCGTGAAAATGTACTTTCAGTGTGACTTTGAACGTGACATTAATTACAATAGTAATGACAAAGACGTCATTGCCATCGATAGAAAAAATAATAGCAATAACAAATCAACAGCACTCACAATCGCACGTATACTCGAATACATGCATGTATAAACAGGCAAGCACTTCATTAGGAAACGTACGCCTACGCACGCCATCAAACAAACAACAACAAAAACTTGATCCGAGACAGCCCTTATCGCAGATAAAGTTACAAAAATACCTGATTGATAGATGGAGAAATCGTTAACACTCTCCTGTAGGAAATCTGCCTGATGGTCAAGCGACGTTCCAGGGGAGACTTCTTACTGACAGGCAGAGCAGCCCTCGACTCTCCTGAGTGACAGGCAAAGTGACCTGACATTGTTCATTAACCTAATTCATTGACAGAGGCAATGACAGAACTTCCCAGCTGGAAACCTACCCGATTGTTAGGCAAAAACGTGATGTGAGAGAAACATTAATTAGCTTATCTCTTGACAGGGCGAAACAGACAGAATGCACTGATGTATTCTCACTGGACGACATAATCCTTGACACCCTCCTGATGGAAATCTACCTGATTATGAGTTAAAACAACGAAGAGACAATGCAGATTCACCTGCTTGACTGAAAGGCAAAGCAACTCCGTCTTCTGCGGAAATCTACCTAATTATTAGGCAAAGTCATCAGACAGAACATTAAGATTCACTAAGCAAATCGATTGACGAAGTGACACAGGACACTCTTGCAAGAAATTCACTTGAATATTAGGCAAATTATCGAGAAATGACATCTCGTCAGTAGTAGCTGGAGCAGATAGAATATTATAAGTTATTTGCTCTGGGCAAAGTTACCACAGACTACCGCCTTTGGATAAACTATCTGATTATTTAGGAAAAACAACCAGAAAGATTTTATTTACTTACCTGAACGATAGACTAAATATTCCTGGACATTTTCCCGAGGAGACCTAACTGATTATCAGGCAGAGTTTCCTTACAGAGACATCAATGAATGAAATCGTTCATGAAAAGCATATGTCAATCTATACCTGTATCTATCCGTCTGTCTGGGCGAGGTAAGCCAGGATATTCGCCTATGGAAAATCTACCACATTACTGGACAATGTCACCTGCAAGAGATTAAAAGCTCACGTATTTAATCAACAGGTAAAACAACTCTTGACACGTCCCGAAAGAAACGCCTGCTTGTTGGGCAAAGTGATCCGTAGGGGAGAAAACCCCACAGAACTCACAGACGAAGTAGCCCCGGACATTCGCCTGCGGCAAACCTGCCTGACTGTTGGAGAAATGACCCAAGACAGACAACAGGCAACCAACCTCGTTGATACGTGAAACAGAAAACATTGACATCGATAAGTGAAGTAACCCAGGACACGTTTTTGTCGTGAGAATACACACCTCCAGTAGATGGAAGTGACCGGGGACCCCACCTGGTTGTTAGGCAGCGTGACCCTGGACAAGCTTTCCTGCGCCAAGGTGTGCTCGGTGGTGGACCGTTCCAACAGGTTTTCCATGGACTCGTGCGTGCGCAGGGTGCTGGTTTTGTACAGCCCCCTGAACGAAGTCAATACACCGACACTGTTAGCTACGCATGCGCAAGACACTCACTGAAAGACACTCACTGGAGGTACGTTTAACCAGTCTATACCTTGCCTTCTTTTTTTTCTCCTCTTTCTTACTTTTTTTTTTGCTATCTTTCTTGCTCTTTCCTAGCGTTTCTTCACACACTGTCCACAAGCGCGCTCAGTTAGTATACCTTTTCCCTGTTTTCCCTACGATTTCCTGCCTTTTCCTAGCGTTTCTTCACACACTGTCCACAAGCGCGTTCAGTTAGTATACCTTTTCCCTGTTTTCCCTACCATTTCCTGCCTTTTCCTAGCGTTTCTACACACACTGTCTGGATGCACGTTCAATCAGCATACATTCTGCCTACTTTTTCTTTCCCCTTTTGTCCTTCTTAGCATTTCTTAACATACTGACTGAGGAGAGCGTTCATTCATTATACGTATTCCGTACTTCACCCTGCCTTTCTTACTTTTTCCTGCCTTTTTAGCTCCTTCCTATCATTTCTTACTTTTTCCTTCTCTTTTCCTCTAGTTCCCTCATCATTTTCTTACTCTGTCTTCTTCCCCAGCTTTTCCTACATTTTTCTTGGCTAATTGAAAATGAGCGAAAGAGTAACAGAACTATACTTGTAATACAAAGTAAAAGAAGGAAGAAGCGCACGCTCGCGTGTGTGTGAGTGTGTGTACGTGTGTGTGTACGTGTGTGTGTGTGTGTGTGTGTGTGTGTGTGTGTGTGTGTGTGTGTGTGTGTGTGTGTGTGTGTAAACCTAGAAAAAAAGTAAACTTAGAACATAGGAGAGAGGGGGGAAAGGGGAAAATAGACAAACGGTTCAGGAAGTTATAAAGAAAAAGAAGGTTGGAGAGTAGGGTTGGTGGGAGAAACGAAGGGGACGCAAAAAGCACTTTATAAAAAAAAAGAAGAGGGGGAAAAACTAAAGCAGTTGAAAATACAGATAAAAAGGACTGTAAAAAGTTGACGAGATAGTCAAAAAGCAGTAAAAACAAAAAAAGAAGAAGAAGTGAAACAAAACGTGAAAAGTTTGTCAACAAAAAGTGGTACGAACGAGGGAGAAAGTTTCACACAGTGTGAGAAAAGTAGTCAAAAAGTAACGAAAAAAAGTAGCAGGGAAGGGTCGCCAGCAGACGGAGGAAAAAAACAAGGTAGATTAAAAAAGTGACAAACTGTGGGTTGTGGCAGTTGAAAACAGTGGGCGAAACGACGAGGAAGGGGTGGGAGGCTGTAAGGAGTGAGAGGAAAGTAATCAAGAGTCATGGAAAGTAGGAGGGGAATGCAAACAATGGGGAGGAGGGGGGGGGGGAAGAAGTAGACAGAAAGTAACAATGTATTTTGTGGTAGTTGAAAACAGTGAGAGAAAACCAGCCAAAACGTAACAAGTAAGGGGTGGGAAGGCCACAAAAAGTGAAAGAAAAGTAGTCAGGCAGTGGGAGTTCAGTCATCAAAAAGTGATAAAACGTAGGGAAGGGAAACAGTGCGAGAAAAGTAGTCAAACGCAACGAAAGGTTGGGACACGTTGCATACATGGGAAGAATATTCTTTAAAAAAAAAGGGGAGTAACGTTTAAATTGAAAAAAAAAACAATAAAAAGTAGGCAAAAGAGTAGTGAAACGGACGGAAAATGATGACAAGCATTAGGGGGAAAAAATCCCTGGTAGTAAACCGAAGAGAAAACAGTATCAGATAGTTGGGGAAAAAAGTAGTCAGAAGAATGGAAAAGTAGCCCTGACTGAACGCACTCTCGGTGCTCCATGTTTCTGAGCATTTATGTCTATGTGCCTAAGGTAAATAATGCCACCTTCAGAGACACAGCCAGGCTCCCTGCAGTATCTACACGTTCACATCCTTATTCAGCATTAAAAAAGAAACACCACGATCACCATCACACACAGTTATTGTGCAGCGGAGAGAGAGAGAGAGAGAGAGAGAGAGAGAGAGAGAGAGAGAGAGAGAGAGAGAGAGAGAGGCAATTTTCAAGAAGAAACACGAATACAGCTATGTATACTCCCTCCCCCTCCTGTTTCTTTTTGTGTTTCTTTTTCTATGCATACACTCCATACACTCCCTTCTTCCGATTCTTTCTTTTCGTTTTTTTTTTTTTTCGCTTCATGATTTATGTGTGGATTTTTCTTCTTTCTTTTTTCGTATATATCTGTTTTCAATACGGTTTTCAGGTTAAGTTCGAAATGCACTGACGCACTAAAACAAAGCTGGCATCACGTTTCTCTCTCTCTCTCTCTCTCTCTCTCTCTTACTCTCTCTCTCTCTCTCTCTCACAGACACACATACGCACACACACTTGCACACGCATGCATACCACCTCTCCTCTTTGACACGCACCCCACCAATTTTCATATTGCATAAGGTTTTTCTCTCTCCCCCCCCATCACCCTCGCATATGCACACACACACACACACACACACACACACACACACACACACACACACAATAACTCACGCACACACACACACACACACACACACACACACACACACACACACACACACACAAAATAACGCACGCACGCACCCACCCACACCCACACACATCAAATTCTTCTCTAAAAAACACACACGCACAAATATGCAACGAAACCCGACCAATAACCTCATCTTACCAACCTACATATTCCCTCCCTTCAATCCCTCCCCTTCACCTCTACACCCTACAACACTTCCCCTCCCCATCTCTTCCTAGCCCATCCAACCTCTTAAGTCTTCTTAGTAACACCCCCCCCCCCCACCCCACTTCCACCCGCACTACTCACTCGGTGCTGAGGCTGTTGTTCATGGTGCCGGGGGGGGTGCGGGAGCGGGGCTTGGAGTGCCCGTGGCCGTGCGCGTGCTGGTGGGTGTGGTCGGCGCGCGGGGGACAGCATGCCGCCCTTGTGGGCGGGGCGGCCGCGGCCCATCAGGTTGGGGGGCAGGACCAGAGGCTTGCGCGCGCTGACCAGCGCGTGGAAGGAAGTGACGGTGAAGATGCCCAGCCGGCCCAGCGTGGTCTTGGTGGACTTGCAGGCGCTGGCCAGCAACACCTGGAACATCGATTCCGTCGTCGGGCAGTTGATCAAAAGAATCGATCGCTCAAACAGTTCATTCAAGCATGTATGCAAACGGTCGAAAAAAAAATTTAAGTTGCAGTCCCTCATGTACCGCGCTGTCACTGTCACTCACTCAATCTAAACGACAGGGAAAGGACAAAACCACGAAACACCGGCGAAGCTGCAGTGACTTTAATTCAGTCCACAAATCAATCCATCCATCCCTTCACGGGCCAGTAGGATATAACGACATTGCCTTGAAAGCCGGGCCGTTGTACTCTTTAAAAAAAAAAAACAATAAAACTAAACAGTCTTCAGACTGAACCGCGCCGTTTCTTATAAGACAAGGTGTGGTTTTTACACTGCCCCAAGTCGGGGCCGTTGGGTTCGTAATAAAGCCGTTACAGCAGCACTACCTTGGGGTTGAACAGGTCTGTTCACCACAAATAGACGACATTACATCGTTGCCTTGGTGTTGGAGAATTGAGTTCCCTACGCGTTATACACGCGATATAACAAAACACACACATGCCTACACACATGCGATGTAACAAAAACACACTGCCTACACACATGCCTACACACATGGCGATATAACAAACACACTGCCTACACACATGCGATATAAAACAAACACACATCGCCTACGGACTGGGCAGTTGTGTGTACTTAAAGAGAGACGGACAAGAACACAGCCTTGCGGACGGATGTTGTAATCTTTCCACAGTCGACGTAATAATATTACCCAAGTGTTGGGAAGTTGTGTACATTGCAAATGGACAATGAAATAATGACTTGGCTTTACTGTTGAACCACTGCCTCCCTTACAGAGATGATGTAACAACACTGCTGTAAGATTGGGAAGTTGTGTGATTTGCAGAGAGACAACACAACGTTACTTTAGGACTGAACCGGTGTTCTTTGCAGACAGACGTTAAGACTGATCCGGTGTTCTTTGCAGACAGACGTTAAGACTGACTGATCCGGTGTTCTTTGCAGACAGACGTTAAGACTGAACCGGTGTTCTTTGGCAGACAGACGTTAAGACTGATCCGGTGTTCTTTGCAGACAGACGTTAAGACTGAACCGGTGTTCTTTGCAGACAGACGATGCAATAACATGGCCCTAGACTGGGAGTTAATTCTTTGCAGAAGACGATGTAATAATGCAGTAAAAATAAAGTTGGCATTAAAAATAAAGTCTCCTCCTGTTTAACATAAGCACAGCTTACATCCCACATCCTGCATGCTCATCATCCACATTCAAGAATAAATGCCTCAGATGGCGTCTTCGTAGAACAGGGAACACATTCATACAAGTGACAACGTCATGCAGCACCTAAACAAACACGGACGCAACAAGAACCTCTTCTGACTGGCAGTTATCAGCCACCACAAATCTTCCTTGTACAAGCATGCAGGACACCTCGCCATTAGTTCCTCAAATCATGCAGGGTACTGCGGAGGGTGGATGTCTCCAGAATCAGACCGAAGAAATCACGGACGGACACTGCAAAGAATGACACTGGTCGTGGCGCATCCATCAGGCTGGGCGAGATTGAAGACTACGGGGCTCAGGAGATCCCTGACTGATCCAGCGCCTGTCGTGGCGCCCTAATGATCCATGTTCGTGGGACATAGACGACGTCTGTCTCGACCTCTGGTCAAGAATTACCTTCGGTCAGTTTCATGAGGGAACAGTAAGAGCTTTACTGGTCAATGGATGCTGAGCCTCCCACCCAGTCTCTCAAGCTCACCGTCGCGGAGAAGTATCATTAAACTGACCAGCATTCTACTTCCTTACACAGGGGAAACGAGGGCTCGTAAAGCAGCCAGGGGGCGGCAGCGGCACTGATCGATGCTAAGCTCACCTCCTCCCAAATTTCCTCACACACCCCCAATACCGCCCCCCCCCCCCCAACAATAATATCTCACAGCGATACATTCATTCATCCATTCATCTATTCATTTACTGTCTTCATGTACCAGAGACACGGGGTAGGCGTCCGCATGACGCCGTAGAATACATGTTCTCTGACGTAATCAATTTCTGTTTTTTAAAACTCAAGTATGGAGAAAGATGGACGTGACATGATCGAGACAGTCATAGAATCGGTAGTTTCTGAAGAAAGCAGGTCAGCTGCCATAAATCATAAATTAAAAACGAAACAAAAATAAAACAAAACACCACCTGGCCATCAAAGCCGGTGTGCATTTGTTAAACACTAATGTATCCACACGGAAAAAAATTCTCACAGATTCCTGAAAACAGACTTCTGTGCCTTGCAGGAGAAGATATGTCAGTGAAAGAATGATCGATGTGCAGCTTGTACTTCCCCCTTCCCCCGCCTCCTCATCTGCTTTTCCACGGCGCCCCGGTCGGTCCTCACCACCTTAAGGTTTGTTCCAGCAAGGGCGTGAAGAGGGCGTGTTTACCGACCGATTCCTGCATTCTCTGGTCTCCTTAAAACAGGGTCGCTTCCCTGTACAACGAGTTTGGGATGTACGTGTTTGAACGTACGTGCAGCTGTCAGTTTGACATCCGTTCATTTTTTTTTTTTTTTTTTTGCCGGTTATGTTTTTTTTTTTTTAATTGTGACCTCCATCCTCTCCTCAACTACTGCCATGACCTCAATTTTGTAATTGCTTCCATTACCTGACCATTTACTGCCAGGGACAGCACATTAATCCCATTATCATTATTGTCCACATGGAGGTCTTTATTTTCGTCCGCGTCTGTTTGTCTGTCAGAAAGATAAAAAAAAACCCTATACAGCCGACTACAACAAAACCTAGCAGGAATACACAGTGTGGTCAAAGAATAGGCTCATGAAACTTCGATACGGATCCAGATCAGTGGACAGATCCATGAATGGCATGTGGCGGCTATGGAATGGAATTGATATAGAGTTCAGCTGATGTTGACCGTTCGACTATGATGGAGCTCTGTGCTCTCCCGAAAGTCCTTTCAGTTAACATCATTGTACAATTCGAGTGATGTGCAATTCTATTCTGTTCCCTGCACAGAGACTACAAAATCAGCATAGGCAATAACACACCACCAAGTGATACAAACGCTGTTCAGTTTTTCGTTTAGTATTTACCTGGCGACCTCACAGGGCCTTATCAGTGCTAAAACACACGGAAGAAAAGCCGTTACATCTTGAGGGATTAACGAGTAACTAAGACAAATGTAAGCAGCAAACAACAGAATCAGTTTACGACAACTAAGGGAATGAACTGGTGACATCCTTACAGCAGGTCAGACAAGGATGTGCACAGAGAGAGAATCGTCTCCTGCAATTATTCACTCCCTTAATAAACAAAAAGTAAATAAAAAAGACACGTGAAATGAAGAGAAGAAAAGAAAGAAGGGAAAAGGCCACACAGGCAGCTGGTGCCTGCCCTGGGCAGTGTGTACACTTTTCCCTGCCAAGTTGCCAGGCTGCGACAACTACCTAATCTGGCATGTCAGAAATTGTGATCAGAAGAAAAGAAAATAGTAAAAGAGTTTTCAGAATAAAGAAGACAGAAGAACGGCCCACAAAGGCCGAGACTGTGCACCGTCCTGTACTCCTCTACACTCACATCCTCCATACATACCTTGCCCCCCAACTCATCCACAGGGCTCCCCCCCCCCCCACCCCCTCCCAGTCATCCATGACGGTCTCTTTACCTTAGGATTAGGCAGCTCTGTTCCCTGCAGGGAGGCGATGTAGCAGCGGAAGCGGTACTGGTCGATGTACAGCTTCTCCAGGTTCTCCTCCCACTGGGCGATCTGCTTCACGATGGCCACACGGCTCCGGGGGTCCGTCACCACCGTCATCTGAAGCTCCGCCATCTTGCGCATCTTCACGTCCTGTCACGTGACGCCAAAGGCAGGGAATGATGGGAAAGGCTCTCTCATAGAGTCTACGATGTTGAATGGACATGAGATGTGTTTTTTTTCTGTTCGAGCTATTTCAAATGCTATTTTTTGTACCGTGTTTTGGCAGTGCCGATTCTAGTCCTTACCTAGGTAGACTGCTTTAATTGAAACATAAGATCCATTAACTAACTTTATGATAATCAAAGGCATTTGACCGAAAGAATAAAGTTAAAGTAAACATGGACCATGCCACTGACGGCAAAAGCAAGAATGCCACAGCCTTGTGGTAAAACAAGAAATAACACAGTCCTGGTTACAACGCAAAAACAAAAAAAAAGGCAAACAAAACAAAAGACACAAGCCTGGTGACAAAACACAAATGTCAAAGTCTTGATGGTAACACAACAAATGCCACAGCCTGGTGACAAAACAATAAATGTCACAGTCTTGATGGTAACACAACAAATGCCACAGCCTTGGTGACAAAACAATAAATGTCACAGTCTTGGGGTAACACATCAAATGCCATAGCCTTGGTGACAAAACAATAAATGTCACAGTCTTGATGGTAACACAACAAATGCCACAGCCTTGGTGACAAAACAATAAATGTCACAGTCTTCAAGGTAACACAACAAATGCCACAGCCTTGGTGACAAAACAATAAATGTCACAGTCTTCAAGGTACACAACAAATGCCACAGCCTTGGTGACAAAACAATAAATGTCACAGTCTTCAAGTCACAACAGTCCACAGCCTTGGTGACAAAACATAAATGTCACAGTCTTGGTGACACAAACAATGCCACAGCCTTGGTGACAAAACAATAAATGTCACAGTCTTGATGGTAACACATCAAATGCCATAGCCTTGGTGACAAAACAATAAATGTCACAGTCTTGATGGTAACACATCAAATGTCATAGCCTTGATAGCAAACCGACAAATGTTATAGCCTTGACAGCAAACCAACAAATGTCACAGCCTTTGATAGCAAACCAACAAATGTCATAGCCTTGATAGCAAACCAAATGCCACAGTTTTCATAGCAACGCAACAAATAGCGTAATCTTGGTGGCAAAACAACATACAGCCTTGGTTGCAATACAAAAATGCTAAAGGTGGTTAACAGAAAAAAGTGCAATAGCCTTGTTGGTAAAAGAAAATGTTATTGTCTTGGAGGCGAAAGAGAGATGCTGTAGCCCTGGTGGCAAGAACAACAAACCCCTCGAACTCAGTGGCAAAACAAATGCCACAGCCAACTTAGCAAAAACAAAAACACCATAGCCTTATATAATGCCTAAACTACAAAAGCGACAGCCTTGATGTTAAAACAAGAACTGCCATAGCCTTAAGGGCAAACAAGAAATGCCACAGACCATAACTGTTGTTTGAATCCTATGTGTATAAATGATACACCACCACACTGTATGGTGAGATAAGGGAAGGGATTCTGCAGCATAATTTGAATGAAGCTGTAAATATTAATGAAAGTTCTGGACGTCTTTGAAAAAAAAAAGACTTGTTTATTCAGAAATATTAATCCGCATTCAATAGTCGTTTGTCACGAAACCTAGCTCCCTTTGGCATTCATAAACATAGAACAAGTTGCAACATTTCTAGCTTTGTAAAAAAAAAGTTCGCTAAAAACAAACAAAATAAACAAACAAAAAAATCCCAAACCTACAAACGTAACATGTTCTTGAAACATACTTTTTTTTTCAGAACTCCACACGCGTTTGTGCGTGTGTGCGCGCGCGTGTGTGTGTGTGTGTGTGTGTGTGTGTGTGTGTGTGTGTGTGTGTGTGTGTGTGTGTGTGTGTGAGTGTGTGTGTGCACGTGTGTGTGTGTGTGTGTGTGTGTGTGTGTGTGTGTGTGTGTGTGTGTGTATGCAGGCGGGAGCGCGCATGAGAGAGAGAGAGAGAGAGAGAGAGAGAGAGAGAGAGAGAGAGAGAGAGAGAGAGAGAGAGACAGCGAGAGAAAGATAGATTACACGCGTATGTGCGCGTGCTTGGGGTATGCCTGCTTAGGGGAACAAATAAGACTGTAAATTTCCTTTATATAATCTGAAAAAGCTTGACCCATAAATTTTTTGATTTCCTCTTTTTTTTCTTGACAGATATTTCTTTTGAAAAATGAAATAAGCGTCTAAGTCTCTGACTTTAGAGCAAGCCGATAAATTGTGTGTGTGTGTGTGTGTGTGTGTGTGTGTGTGTGTGTGTGTGTGTGTGTGTGTGTGTGTGCGTGCGTGCGTGCGTGCGTGTGTGTGTGTGTGTGTGTGTGTGTGCGCGTGTATGTATGCATGCGAGTTCGCTTGACGTATTTTCACTTATGTGAGATTACACCAGCGTGTGTGTGTGTGTGTGTGTGTGTGTGTGTGTGTGTGTGTGTGTGTGTGTGTGTGTGTGTGTGTGCGTGCGTGCGTGCGTGAGTGCGCGCGCGTGTGTGTGTGCTGTGGGTGTGTGTGTGTGTGTGTGTGTGTGTGTGTGTGTGTGTGTGTGTGTGTGTGTGTGTGTTGCCTGTGTGTTTATGCAGTATGCTGAAGATAAACGCAGTGACCGTGCGGACGTTGCCCTCACACGCACTGACTGACCGTGTCAATGCTGGACTCCAGCTTCTCCAGTTCGGAGGAGAGCAGTTTGAGGGTGTTGTCCTTGCCGTGCTGGCGGGCGAAGGAGGAGGCGCAGGCCGAGTGCACCGCCCGGATCCAGTTCTCCAGGTCGATCTGGGACGACGCCTGCGACAGACCAGATGCACAGGGGTCGGCTTGCACCAACAGCCGATCAAACCAATCTTGGAAACCTTATGTAATAAATCCGCCAAACATGAACACACGAATCACAAGACAAAACACGACGCATTTCCACCTCGTTTTTCATTCTACGGCTATTTCGCGCCGAATATGCCCAGAGAAGTGATCGCTCGTTCTTCATTTTCGTTGTCCTGAGTGTTGTTTATCTTGCCTGCAGAAGACCCAAGAGGTCGACACGCGTCGTGTTTTGTCTTGTGATTCATTAGTTTATGTTTGGCTGATTTATTACATGAATTTTTTCAGGACGCAACTAGCCGATTAATCCGTTTTCTTCACGAAAAGTGATTTTCTAGACAAAGACACCAAAAAAAAAACACACACACACACACACACACACACGCACACACACACACACACGCACACACACACACGCACGCACACACACACACACACACACATACAACCACCACCACCGCCCTCACCACGTGAAAAGCAGTCATTATCACTGACATACTTGCTGCACCAGGTGACTTTGAAAGTAGATAGTAATGAGTCACGAACAGAACGACGATGACTGAAGGAAACAGAATGATGACGCCTGCTGGTAATCATGGCCCATGAA
>JADBJO010001789.1:262500-270000 GCA_016801955.1 Conus betulinus | reverse complement strand
ACGGGACGGCGAATATTGATCTGCAAACATTTTTTCAGCAGTTCGTGTCCCGACTATGATCATGTTGCTGAAACGCAGCAGAAGATGATTTTTAGCGCTACATACATGATATCATGGCCATCCCGAACGTCATTATGACGAGATCTTCATAGATGTCGAGGATCATCTTCGTGACGGTCATGACTTCCGATTCCACCTGTGGTGAAACAAAGGAATCATCCGAACCACAGGATCTCTAAAAGTGGCAGCACATCTTCATTTTCCACCTCAGAACCTCAGGTTCGATCCTCAGGTGGCATCTCTGATCAGAGATGAGGCTTTTAGCCCATGCGTGTGACGAATTCCAATCAAAAGTCTTCGAAGTCAATAGTTCACGGGGGAGGGAGCTAGGAGTTTCAGTGTCAGGCCATGTGGCTTCAGCCTCAGCTCTCTGTACCATGTTCAGCCTTATATACCCATTTATCTGTCAACTCTCCCACAGTTTTCGGCAGGCAGTGGACGTAAAGGAGCACGCACAAAATACACAGCTGATGTGTATAATCAGACATTTCACACACACACACACACACACACACACACATCTACCGCACGTCGTATCTGCCATCATATCTGCACCATTTGGTTTTCGATTCTTCTTTTTTCTCTAAAAACGAGACAAAAGGCTGAGCAGGTTATGTCTTCCGTTAGTTTCGGTAGGATTATCTGACCTTTCAGGTAAGTTCCGAAACAGGGTTAGTGAAACGCAAGCGTCAAAACAGCCAAGCGAAAATAGGGCGCGGAATGCTGGGGATTTGGCAAAGGAAGCTACTCGGTTAACACCAAAATGTTCGGAGCTAGGCCTCCTGCAGCTGTTCGATCCACAAAAGTCGTTAACTCGAATCCTGTTCATCTGATTCCTGAGTCTTTGCCCACATCTCTGATAAACCCACGTACGCTGCGCGCAGACAAAAAAAAAAGTAAAAAAAAAAAAAAAGGATCACAGACTGGACAGCAACATTTTTTTTAGTGCATTCCGCTTCGTTATATGGACCACTTAGAAATGGAATGGAACCCACCAAATTTAAAACCTTGTGTTGGGTTTACTTATGATGTACAAAACCGCGAACATTTTAACTACTCAGATACATGATTAACAGATGTAAAAATATTTGCTCAAAGTTTAGATCAAAAGACAGGTAACACCTTTGGGAAGGGTGGCGGTTCTGAAATCCTTGATTTTATCAAGATTAATTTATCTATGGATTCTGCGACCCTACCCACCAAACAGGTTGTTTCAGATTCTGCAAAGCCACTATTACAATTTTGTATGGAACAAAAAAACAGAGGTAACATTGACAGAGAGACAGCACATAAAGTGTAAGAAGCGGTTGCACCGGATTACCAGAATTAAAAGCCGTGCAGTTCATTGACATTGACATGCACGCGGAAACTGCGGACAACAAACCATAAATGGAAGACAATCGCGCGACAACCAATTTTCAATTTTCCTGAAAAATATGGACCTAAAGTCGTCACTACCTTTTCAAAATCAAATGCATTTTGGACAGAAGTGTTTGGTGCATACAGAGAATTTTTTTCCATAAAGATAGTAGTAAAACCTCTGGTGAACAACTTGCAGAACCAGAATTTTATAATCTTAATATACAGACAGGCAAGAGACAGATTGTCGGTAAAACATGGACTAGTACAGGGATTCACAATATTGCAGGTTTACTGCTTCAAAATGTAAAGCTTATTCTATATATGAAGATTTCAAACAGAAATATCATCTCATTACAGTGTCAGAAAGCAGACACGAGATACAAATGTAGCTGTTCATAAACATAAATGTCTGGAAATATCTTTTTGTTTGAAAAAGCTAACGTCTACATCGAAAAGGTCAAACTTATGTTATGATACACTTATGGAAAATAACACACAGCCAAAATGTTGCGAAAGGTGGGATCGAAAGTTCAACGTCGACAATGACTGGCATACATGCTTTCTTTTATCTTCACATGATATTTGATGCGAAAATGAAATGGTTTCAGCGTACAGTAACACGGGACAAACGTTATTCTTTAAAAAAAACTTCGGTGCACTGAACAGTGAATTATGTAGTTTTTGCCACGCCACAAAGGACAGTATCACTCATATGTTCTGGCACTGTGGTGTTGTTCAAGATTTTTGGAATTCTTTGATGAATGCACTGAATTAAAAAGATCAGAATGCATCAAATTTACGTATTAAAGAACGACTGGTTATACTTGGTTTTGATAAAGATATACGCATTGATCAGGTCTTTTATTTCATTCTAATATTTACTAAAGAATAGATGTAACACTGTAAATCAAATGGAAATCTGCTTACCCTTCAAGCCTTTGCGAACAATGTTAAAATACAGATACAATATTGAAAGTAAGCTGCGCGCAAAAATATCGTATATAGTGATTTTGTTGTCAAACGGACTCCCTGTAAGATCATTTTCAGTTGATTTAAGCAAAAGGTAACGAGTTAATATGTGTTAAATACATTGTTAAAAAAAACCTTAAGTATGACGGATATTGTAACCCGGCGGTTTACATATGGACAATAGGCTTCATGGCCCACAACAGACATATACAATCAAAACAGTTCCTCTCATTATGGTTTAATCCCACCTTCATTTGCTTCTATCCTGTGGAATTGAATTGACCAGAAAAAAAAACTCTTCATACATCTGCCTTTTTTTCTATTTGCCAACATTCTGTCAGCCTGCCTCTTTGTCTGTCTGTCTGTCTGTCTGTGTGCCTCTCTATATGTATGTATGTCTCTATTATTTCTGTGTCCTACAACTGGACTTATGTGCATGTGTGTGTGTGTTTTGTTGTTTTGTTTATTTTTCTTGGCTTACTTTTCCATGTTTCTCTTCAAAACTGTTAGTTGGACTGTTTTCCAAGCTTTTTTTTTCTTCTTCTAACATTCTAGGAAATACCACCATCGATACTGTGCTTTGTTATGTCATGCAATGTTCATTTGAATAAACAGGTAAAAAAAAAATCTAGTTGCAAAGTGAAACGACTGCAGGCGGAAATCTAAACAAATCTTAAATCGTCAGCGAACCGCCCAAAAAGGGACAAACGAGTCACAAGGCAAACCACAACGCGTTTCGACCTCTTAGGTCTTCTTCAGGTGCAACAAACATGAAACAAATAACGAAAATGCACTTAGCTTTGATCGCTTCTGTGTTCAGCGCAAGAAACGAAGGCGTTGAACACAGAAGCGATCAAAGCTAAGTGCATTTTCGTTATTTGTTTATCCAAAGTTGCACCTGACAGAAGACCTAAGAGGTCGAAACGTGTTGTGGTTGTCTTGTGACTCGTTTGTCCACGTTTCTCTGGGGGGCGGTTCGCTGACATTTATTTAAGGTAAAAAAAATGACAACCTTTGGGAGCCATTTGAAAATATTTTCGGCTATCGGTTCCCTTGCGGCCAGCGCCGAACCTATTCCCTGGGGGATTGCCACTGGTGGAGGTGTCCGCTCCGGAGAGGAGAACGCTCACTCGCACAAGCTCCGCGCCGAAGCGATGACTGTCGCTCGCATAGTAGCGGTTGGGCGGTGGTGTCCTGCGTACCGTGGATCAGACCACGCGTCTCTGAATGCCAACAACTTGACACTTCAGCGGTGCAGCATCCCCACTAGCAGCAGTATCCAAAGATGACCTGACACTGACTGGTTACTGTGATCCCTGCTGTTTGTGTGTGCGTGCTGACGAGAGCTGGGAATGAACCGTTTGGAGGAAGGGAGGGTGGAGGTGCCACAGAAACGTTACAGCTGATGAGAGATATAAGAACATTTCCTTAAAGTGCAGCACTGCACTAATACAACTCTTCGCTCACGCATGTTTTCCGAATGAGCCATCATTATGAACAGAGACAGAGAGAGAGAGAGAGAGATCGAGAGAGAGAGAGAGAGAGAGAGATTCAGAGAGAGAGAGATAACTGACCCGGCCTTCCTGATGGCGCCGGCCTGTCGGGTGTAGTGATCTGAGAGTCGGTCTCCATCATGGTGTCCAGACTGCCCGTGCTGCCCTCATCGTCCTCATCAGAGTGCTATCACACACACACACACACACACACACACACACACACACACACACACAAAACACACTCAAACCACACACACACAGAGGTAAATCGATGCAGCAATGAATCAAACTGATGTCGGATTCAAAAGACACTATAACTACACTTTGTGTATAATGAATGTGTAAATGTGTGAGTGTGTGTGTGTGTGTGTGTGTGTGTGTCTCCTTGAAATACTGACGTGAGAGCGAAAGAAAGCAAAACGGAAAATATGAACATTTACATACTGGGCGGAATATTTTAACGTGTGATCATTTTTTACTTAGCATGAATGTGTCAAAGCTGGGTTTACTTCTCTCTCTCTCTCTCTCTCTCTCTCTCTCTCCACACACACACACACGCGCGCGCGCGCGCGCGCGCGCCTGAAACACATATACCTCCTTCCCTCCCTCTGCGCAAAGGCGCGCGCATGCGTACGTGTGTATAGTATGTACTCTATACATAACTAGACTGTCTACCAGTCTATCTTCCTACCTACAAACCTGCACACATACATACAGACAGAAAGAAGCCATTCCACAAAAACCCTTGACCCGTCGCCTACAGGACCACCTTTGCCCCCACTCCACCCCCCCCCCCCCCAACTCCTGCTTCCCTCCAAATCACTGCGTTATGGGGGTCACATCAATCTTTGTAGTCCCTGACCTCCTCCCTCCCACCCAGTGGTGACCCCTCAGGGTATCCTACCGACACCCATTGCCACCCGGTCAGTCGGGTCAGCACCTTCTTTATGGCCATGCACCCGGGGTATGGCGTGGGTTGTGTTCCAGGTATCCAGCTGTTCTTGTATCGTTTCCAGCTTTACCCCGAGGCCAAACGTTGCAGTGATGATTTTGGTGGATGGCTGACTGTTAGTTGGTGTGTGAAGGGATCGTGTCCCACACATGTCAGGCCACATCCGTCAACATACCGGGGTTACACGCATGAATAGTGTCCGCGCGCGCGCGCGCGCGCGTGTGTGTGTGTGTGTGTGTGTGTGTGTGAGAGAGAGAGAGAGAGAGAGAGAGAGAGAGAGAGAGAGAGAGAGAGAGAGAGGAGAGAGAGAGAGAGAGGGAGGGAGTGAGGGAGTGAGAGACTGACATTGAGTGTGTGTGTGTGTGTGTGTGTGTGTGTGTGTGTGTGTGTGTGAGAGAGAGAGAGAGAGAGAGAGAGAGAGGCAAGTGACAGACAGACAGACAGAGAGACAGAGAGAAACAGAGACAAAGATGTCAGAACTGAAGATGAACTGTTTAGATAAAAAACAAAAGTTTGAACATATTCCAACTTCTAGATATCAAAGAAAATCAGCTAAAAAGATGGGCCCCTGGAGTAAAAGGGGACAGTGGCTGGGGGTAGTTGTGGGTGGGGGTTTCTAGCAATGACCGTCATGAAGATGACTGTAGTGCATATGCATGAATATATATATATATATATATATATATATATATATATATATATATGGCTGCAAGGGACGTAATGTCCCGAACTGACCTTTTCACCACCAAGGGACCTGTCGATGTTCAGAACATTGGAATTCTGCTGTCATCAGTGTATTTTTTGTGTGGCATTCATTTTGTTATCCTTTCAAAGTTGATATAATGGTGTGTGTGTGTGTGTGTGTGTGTGTGTGTGTGTGTGTGTGTGTGTGTGTGTGTGTGTGTGTGTGTGTGTGTGTGTGTCTGTGCGCGCGCGCGCGCGCGCGCGCGTGTGTGTGTGTGTGACCGCGCGAGCGTGTTTGTCTCTGTGTATACATGCACTTGTGCGTACATGAATGCTTTTGCGTGCGTGTGTGTGTGTGTGTGTGTGTGTGTGTGTGTGTGTGTGTGTGTGTGTGTGTGTGTGTTGTAGATGAAGATGAAGTCATTTTCATGTAAAAATACGATTCCTGTGTGCTATAAATCAACCCCATTATCCCCCCCCCCCCCCCCCCCCCCCATACGGACGGATAGGCTGTAAGCAACATGAACTGAAACGTTCTAAATCAACTTTCGTCAACCTTTTTTGAGGACGTGGTGGTGGTGGTGGTGGTGGAAAGGAGAGAGAGAGAGAGAGAGAGAGAGAGAGGGGGGGGGGGGGGGGGGGAAGGGGGAGGGGGAATAAGCATCGATGCACAAGGGTATACCCAACGTCCAGAGCACTCTGGGTAACCCCCGAATTTTACAAAGGGAATATAACGGTGTATCGTGCACACCATTCCCCAAGGAATATGGTCAACCCGGTCTACTTCATTCATGGCGGAGGGACGGTGGGCAGGTGGTTATGAGGCGGGGGATTGGGGGACATGGTGGAACTAGTCTCCTTCCCGACTGTCACATGACCTTCAGATATCAGCGCAAAGCGAATCGCTCCCCAGAAGCCAATAGTCTCGAGTTTGCCACGTTCTGGTCACGTCTGGTGATCGTAGGGCTTAGAGATAGGCGCTAAGCAATCCACACACACGCTGTGTTTAAGACTGTGCGAACCAAACCAACCACCATCCAACCTAACCCCTCTCCCCCTGGGATCGCAGTGTGGCTCCACACTCACAACTGACTATCTCAAATGATAACGAGACCCTGAAAAAAAAATCCTGCTGGTTATCTGACACATAGAGGGCAACGTTTGCCTCCCTTTGGTACCTTATTTTCTTGCCGATTCAAACGGCGAATAAAAGTTTCCTGCAACTGAAACCTCCCATTAACTGGATTGGGAGGCGAAGCCGAAGAAAAATGAAGCAGACGGCGAAGAGAGAGGAATAACACGAGGAAGTAGTTTCAGCCCTCCATGGTGCAATGATAAGCGTGGCATACTGGCAGACTGACAGATTGCGGGGTCAAATCCCATCAGGAGCACTTAACGTGGGATCTATTTTTTCCCCCCCGCGCCGACCGACTCCTACCCCCGTGCTGAAAGTGTACTGTTGGCTGACATGGAAAAACACGAAACCAGATTTCTTGGCGAGCACAGCACTGGGATGTCTCACAAATTATTTTGTGGGCCTGGCTGACGCCGAATAATTGTGAATGGAAGCACAGTGCACAGCCTTCGTCTCTTACCAGAATGGAACTTCAAGCATCACGTGTATCATCCTCACTCTTACAGATCACCATGAAAGAGGCATCAAATTCTAAGGCCTTTCACGCCCTGGTCTTCAGGTGACCTCACTTTCGATTCGTCCACACGCGCAATGAGTGCGCCCAGAGTCATCGGTACGGGCCATTTCATGGGGATTGTCGCTGGACAGATGCAGTGGCGTCTCTTGAAAGAGGACACTCGCTCACGCTGGCTCCTGGACAATGCAGTTCTTGTCGTCAGCAAGGGGCTTCGTCGGTGGTGTCCTGCGAATGTTGGGTCTGAACACCATACAAAATGAAGTCACCGAGTGACAGTGCAGTGTCTTGTCCGGTGAGTTGCCTGGTGACGGCTTCATGTTGATCA
>JADBJO010001789.1:247500-257500 GCA_016801955.1 Conus betulinus | reverse complement strand
TTCTAACCGTGGACTTTGGATGGCCGTGGGCGTGTTGGTGTGGATGGTGGGAGACAATGAGATCGCTGTCTTGTGCACGATCCACAGGAGCACGTGTTCGTGTGGACTGAACGTGGGGGTGATAGTAGACAGCCTGCCTGGTTGCACGTGTCCCGCGTTCCATGTGCTGCGGTGCAGAGTACGGGGATGAGGTAAGGAGTGGTGGTGGCATGTCTGTTCGTCTATTGATTGGTTGAGTTGTGTGTATTTACCGTTGTCACACCCCACCCACCCTTCTCTTCTTTTTTTCAATCCTAGCTTACCGCTATTTTTTTTTTTTTTAATGTAATATGCTTTCTATTATTACTTATTCACTTCTTTCCATGATGATGGTAATGATAATAAGCGCTAGCATTTTTAACCTGGTTGGTATGATACTGACTACTGTTAGTTTGATTTTTACCATGATCATAAATATCAGCATAATTATTGTAATTACTGTTCTTGTTTTTATTATCATCATTATTCTGAATATTATTATCATCATCACTATTATCATAATTAGTGTTACTGTTCTTGCTCTTGTTAATGTTCTTATAATTCTAGCAATTATAACTATCACCCTTATAATGGTATTGTTGTTGTTGATCAGAAATAACAATGTCATCTTCCAAACGGCCAGTCCTAAGACATAAAGGTATGCAGCACACACACACACACACACACACACACACACACACACACACACACACACACACACACACACGCGCGCGCGCGCGCGCGCGCATTCACGCCCATACACACAGGTGTAGACACTATATGTAAGCGCATGCGCGCACATGCGTATATGCAGGAGCATGCTCACACAAACCCATAGAGAACACTCGCATATGCGCTCAAACACACACACACACACACACACACACATACACACACACGTACTTTCATGCACACTTCGCTTACACGTGCACGAACACCTGGGCCCACCCACTAATGCACACTCACACACTGTTTTACACACACATCCAAGTACACACACACACACACACACACACACACACACACACGCAAACACACATTCATGATACCAGCTCAGACAATGTTAGGTAGGTACCCAAGGTCTGAGCAAAGCGTTGGGCTAATGCGCTGGTCAGACACCCTATGGTCAGACGTCTGCTTTCATCCTGCTGTAAATCCTATGCACTGTAGTCCCACAGCTTAGCAGATGTGGTGTGGCGTACATAGACTAGTCCACACGCAGCGACATATGCCTGATGAAACTGACCCTCTGTGTGTGTGTGTGTGTGTGTGTGTGTGTGCATTGTTGTTGTTGCTGCTGCTGTTGTTGTCGTTGTTGCTGTTGTTTGGGAGCACGTGCACACATACAGAAGCTTGTACTTTGAAAATCGTTCCAACTGTCCTTCAATAATGTAAAGCCTTGAGACAACGAAACAAACATCTTGTGCGCATTGTAACAGAATTCCCCCCCCCCCCTGCCCCCCTCCACACCACCCGTCCCACTCTTCCCCTCAGCTATTGTGTTCAGACCAACTTACCTGCCTTGAAAAGTGCAGCTTTGTTTTCTTCTCCCCCACTCTATTTTGTTTTACCTGTCGGGCTAACCATTCGTTTTCTTTTCTCACTCTCTCTCTTGTTTTACCTGGAGGTGGGGGGAGGTGGGCGGTAACCAACTCCTTTTTTCTCCTTTTTTTTTTTTCAGCGTGGCTTGCAAAGCGATGCTTTCTTTCTTTCTTTCTTTTGTATCCCTATCTCTCTCTCTCTCTCCCCCCCCCCCCCCCCCTTTTTTTTTCCCCCCCACACACTACGGCTAAGTCTACTCGCAAACAACGACTACACCGGTTTTTTTCCCACTCTGCGCTATAACTGTTCGTTCACCGAAAGTTTCTTGCCTTTGTTTGTTTGCTTGTTTTTTTTTTTTTGTCTGGTTTGTTGGTTTGTTTGTTTTATCTGCTTTGTTTGTTTTTTGTCTGGTTTGTTTGTTTTTGTATGGTGGTTTGGTTTGTTCCCTGCACGACACGAAGAAAAAACCTGTTCGATTCTATGAAAGGGTTTACTGACACCAGAATGAAAAGCAACCTCTAAGCATTAAAAATGAAATGTATTTTTCTCTCGTGTGTGTGTTTTTTTTTTACTCTTGAGAGAGAGAGAGAGAGAGAGAGAGAGAGAGAGAGGGGGGGAGAGAGAGTGTGAGAGAGAGAGAGAGAGAGAGAGAGAGAGAGAAGAGAGAGAGAGACTAAAGCCAAGACTACAAATCACACAAGGGTAAACGGACAGAGATTACTTAGCATCACTAGGCACTTGAAAAGCGCAGCCCCTGACTCCCCCCCCCCCCCCCCCCCCCCCCCCCCACGCCCCTCTCTTTCGTGTGTGCGCGCGCGCGCGCGCGCGCGCGCGCGTGTGTGTGTGTGTGTGTGGTGTATGTGTGTGCACGCGCGCGTTTTTTGTGTTTGTAGATCATATATAACAATGAGTAACAGTGAGGACGAGGTGAGGTACGCTTGTAGAAGCGGTGAGCTAGGGTTCATCTCTACAGCTTACTCTTTTTCTGCTATGATAATGACCAGTTTCTATAGACTATGGAGCTGCGAAACAATGACTATTGAAAACGGGTATGATATGTAATTCTTTATGTGTATTATGTACCGTAAGACCACAATCTGTGTGTGTGTGTGTGTGTGTGTGTGTGTGTGTGTGTGTGTGTGTGTATGGGGCCTACAGTCATGTGGTTAAAATCTTATGTCCGTAGAGCTGTCGGCAATCGTTAGTTCGGACTAGTCGCACGGTCGGATTTTACGGTCTGAAAACCCTCTTTGTCCGCGCGGGTTGGTACTCATCTCTCTCTGTGAGTGGTCAACAGCACATATTGCCACACTCGGGCAAACAGCAATAACATTATCTATGTCATTAATCTTCCGTTACCAAAGACGTGTTCCTGAGGCCAGACGATGAAGACGTAGCTCGAGATAACGCGGAAGTTAATAGGACTAGAATGCGGCTTCCGTGTGGAGAAAAGCTTCATTCTAACTGGTGATACTACACACAAATTATATGTCAGACACAGGGCTTTCGTGTGGAGAGAAAGACTTCATGCTAACTGTGACACGACACACAAATTACATGTCAGACACATACGAGACACTAAATGACATGTCAGACACAAGGGTTTCATGCATTGGAGAAAGCCTTCATTCTAACTGGTGACACGACACACAAATTACATGTCAGACACAGGGCTTTCGTGTGGAGAAAGGCTTCATTCTAACTGGTGACACGACATACAAATTACATGTCAGACTCTGGTAATTACAACATGAAAACCAGTGCCAAAAAAAAAAAAAAAAAGCTTTATCTTCTAGTTGAAGTACTGTGCTCATGCGCGAAGTGGATAAACTGTGAAAACCAGCCTGACAACAAAACAACAGCAACTATAACAAAGGCGAGGGGGGGGGGGGGGGGGGGAAGGGGCCCATAACTCAAGTTGTTTTGGGCTTAATCAATTATTGGGTTCTTTGTTTGTTTGTTTTTTTGAAAACTCAACAGTGATTGACTGACGACAAGGCCACTGCATAGTGACAAATCAACAGCAACAGAAGCGTTAAAAAAATATCAGGTCTGGTATTTACACCCACCTACACCCCCACTCAGGGCCGCGGCCAATGAACTCCTCCCCGTCAGTAAAAACAACAGCAGCTGCCGACACCATGGCACAAACATCACACACTTCCCCCCCCTAACATGTCGCCGTCCAAACCAAACAAAACCTGACGTCTGTTACCGTTGAATGAAACCCTGGACGCAACTGTCTCCCCATCACACGCGCGCCGCTGTTCCCACGAAAATAAGCCAATCACAGCGGGCGTAGCAAATAGACTATGGCGGTTTTTGCCCTCCTGGCGGCCGGCTTAAGCAGGCGTGAAGAAAGATAGGGCGGGAGTTTCCCTGCAGGGGTTGAGGAGGAAGCGCTAGGAAAATGTGATAACCTTTGCTGTCGATTGGAGCACACGTGTCATACTGTTATTATCTGACAACCTGGGCTTCTCCGATCGATGGCCTACTGACCCACTAAGATCTAGGACTTGGCTCGTGCATTAGATCTCGTGCGCACGAGATCTCTTTGTTTCCTCTTCTGTTTTTTTCCCGCCCCTAACGAGGTGGGCTGCTGACGCCTGGATAGGAAGCTGTCATTCTGACGCCATCAGCTTCCCATACATCACTGCTATCGCGTATTTCGACACCGACCAGCTCCTAGTAGAAATTAGGATGCATGTCAAAATAGAGAAACAACACTAAAGAAAAGAAGATTCCAGCAGCAGAACGAAGAAAAACAATAACAGCACAAAAAATGTACAGTGTATGTGTGTCTGTGTGTGCGTGTGTGTGTGTGTGTGTGTGTGTGTGTGCGCGCGCGCGCGCGCGCGCGTTTGTGTGTATGTGTGTGTGTGTGTGGAGGGCTTGGTGGGGGTTGGGAGGAGGTGGTGGGCTGAAGCAAGTGTGGGGAGGTGGGGGGGGGGGGGGGGGGGGGGGGGCTCGATGTGTGTCGTCCACCCTGGGAACGCAATGTCTTTGATGGTGATTTTGGTTCTCTCCGTGTCTCTGTCTCTCTGTTTGGTCGGGGAGGAACGGGGCTAAGGAGGGTTCAATGTCGTGTGTTGTCCACTCTTGCGATGCCTGCTGTCACATCACTGTGAACAAACTAATGAAATTCATTTCAAAGAGAAATTACCATCATTCCACCGGATACAAGGGACAAACAAATTACAAGACAGAACAGGACGCGTTTCGACCTCTTTGGTCTTCTTCAGGAAAGTTAAAACAAACATTCAGGGTAATGACAACGACGATGATGTGAAGTGAAACACACAGCATAAAGGGCAGCAGTCAGTATGAATCAAAGTTGGTTTCAAAACTGAGGTGACTGCTGGCGTAAACGGAAACCAAATTTGAAAGGAAATTACAATTATGCCACAGGTATCTCGCTTCACGTCATCGCCGTTTTCATTGTCCTGAATGCTGTCTCTCGCCTGAAGAAGATCAGAGAGGTGAAAAAAAGCGTCGTGTTTTGTCTTGTAATCTGTTTGTCCTTTTTGTCCGGCGGAATGATTATAATTTCTCTTAAAAATTGTTTTGATTTCCGCCTACAGTCGCCCCACTTTGGCACTGAGGGAATTTAGTTACACAACAGTACCCAGTCATGTTCCTTGACGATGAAATGCAAGGGGAAACCACATCAGCTGTTATTTTCCTGCCCATGGAATACAAAAGGGACCCCCGGATCTGTTATATAGGCACACCAACACAGGGACACAGCAGCATCTGTTATTTTCCCTGTCTAGGCCACCAACACGGGAGGATCAACAGCAGGTCAGTTTCCTTATCAACGGGAAAACTGAATAAGGGAAAGAGGAGGGAGCAGGTCGTTCTGCTTTTCCCCATCCAGTACAAACGTATCAACAGAAGTCAAAGGGAGGGCCGGGGGAGGCTGGGATGAAAGTGTATGGTGCAGGAGGGGTGAGGGAGGCTAGGGAAGGAAAATGGATGGGAAGGGAGGTAAACGGGGTATGGAGGAAATGATTAAAGTGATGGAAGGGTAGGGGTGAAGGACGATGGGGGTATACGCTAACACACCGGGAAGACATACGGAGGAGAGGGTGAAGGGGAAACGGAGGGAGGGGGGGGGGGGGGGGGGGGGGGAGAGGGTATCGCTGAAAACCCAAAACCTTCAGTTACAAACATTTAAGTTTCTTTCGTAATTAAAATTTTCACGCCTCCGTTCAAGATGAAGTAAACACATTCCTGTCATAATCTCCCCAGGAGCGAAGGAAAGGCGAGGAAATTGTCCAGCAAAAAAACAAAACAAAAAAACAAAAAACAAAAAAAACAAAAAACAAACAAAAAAAAAAAAAAAAACAACTGGTAACACATGACGTTTAACAAAAAAGACGCAGAGAGATTTCCATAGCAACCGATTGCTTCAGCGCTCTTCTACTGATCCACCTCCATTTCACAGTTTTCTTTCTGCGCACGCTCGCGCGCGCATGCACGCACACACACATACGCACGCGCACGCACACACATACAGAGAGGGAGAGGAGGAGGAGGTCGGAGAAGGGGTGGTGGTGAGGAGAATGGAAAGATGGAAGGAGGATGCGAGAGGAAGAGGGGGGGGGGGGGGGGGGGGGGGGGAGGGAGATGGACGAGGGATATTGTTATCTGCAACGGAAGCAAAGACACCCTTATCTAAACAGACTCGACGTTCAGTATACTACCACTCAGGCCGGCTATCTTCTGCCATCGTCAGAAGATTACTTTCAGGTTGACGTACACACCCAGCACAGATGATAAGACAGACGGAGATAACACAATAAGCATACCAGGAGGCAGGGGGCAACACGGTAATACAGGCTGCGGAAAGACCAGACGTTATGTTTATTATCGCCATCAGGATTCAAACTCGAGACGTCTGATAGCAAACATGGCGCACTGACCACTGTGCCGCTGGAAGGGTTACAGTCGACAGCCGTTTGGAATTTTAGTCGTCCTGGATCATTTCCGTAAGCAAGCGTACATCAATCCTGTTTTCTTTTTAATGGACCAACAAGTTAAAGAAACGTTCATCCAAAAAAAGAACAATACTCTTCAATTCTACCAAAACTCATATCAACTTTAAAAAGAAATTCAGCTATCACTTTCGGTTGTTTTAAAGATGTAACGCTTAAACACTCAACGTTTAGAACAGCCGTCACATTTTTGCATGTGTGTGCAAATCACATTAAGATACGACTTTACATAGTAAAGACTTTGTGTCCGTCTTGTGCAACTTATATTTATAGGTTTTAAATGTTTCAGTATGGTGGCATTCTTTTTTTTTAACCCAAAAATGAAATATTGTACAGATCAACAATGTAACATGAGCACAGAAGGTTGCTGAACTGTCACCCCGCTTTCTACAAATTCTTTCACTCTCTTTGAACTTCCTTCGAAAATCATCTTTCTTTCGTTTTGTCCACTGTTTCTCTGCCAGTTTCACTTGTCTATGCTCTAGAAAGTTTTTACACTTTGTTCTCTAGTGACAATTTTCATTATAGCGGATTTTGTCATAATGTGGCATCAAGAAAGTGAAAATGACAATTGTACAGAGATAACTAGCTGCTCATCCTGCAGTGTCTAATTTGCTGCCTATGTGGCTAATTTTTACGCATAACTGTTATAGAATACTGTTTCCCCCATCTTTTTAAAACTGCAGCTGAGAAATCAAACTGGATGGTATTCTTTAGCATGGCTTAAAAAGATATCAAACAGATTAGCAATTGATGGTGTGCTAATTGACGGTTTTGCATTTGTCGTTGATTTTTTTTGTCCTCTCTGTGCTGACAGCCCTAAAGGGGCCCTGTGGTTGGCTGAGCGATGATGTAACCGAAATTACAATCAGTCTTGCTGACACACAGACGGACGGAAGGACAGAAGTCGAAAACATGTCATGAAGTGCAATGGTTTGGTCTATCAGCCACGCCAGTGTAAAACAAAAGAAATGGGTAATGTAACTCCAAGGTTCGGTACATCTCTAATGTAAGAGTTAGCAGCAGAAGTATGATATGGGTCAAAAGTAGGATTGGAAACAGGGTCAAGGTAAGAAACAAGTTTCGAAGTACAATTCAGGTTAGGGTGAGATGTATCAGGGCTGTTTTGTGCGTGTACTGTATTCTACAACATATGAGTGCGTGCATACGTGTATAAGCATGTGTGTGTGTGTGTGTGTGTGTGTGTGTGTGTGTGTGTGTGTGTGTGTGTGTGTGTGTGTGCGTGCGTGCGTGCGTGCGTGCGTGCGTGCGTGCGTGTGTGTGTGTGTGTGTGTGTGTGTGTGTGTGTGTGTGTGTGTGTGTGTGTGTGTGTGTGTGTGTGTGTGTGTGAGAATGCGTGTGTGTGCGTGTGTGTGTGTGTGACGTGACACAGATAGTGTGACGTGACACAGCCAGCCCTCATCATCTCTCTCTCTCTCTCTCTCCTCTCTCTCTCTCTCTCTCTCTTTCCCTACATTCTTTAGCATTGTCAGGTTACGCCATTTAATGACGCCAGCTTACACCTCCTTCACCACCCCCCCCCCCCCCACCCATCTTCCTCTCACCCAATTCCCTGTGTATGTTTGGCGACTTTGTGCACGCTGACACATTAATACGGAAACGTTATAGACAAATCTGACGTCACTGTGGTGCGGACAGTTCACGGATAACAATACCGCGACATTCCTCAGTCGATCGTGGCGTGACGTTCGTGAATGGCCCGAGCATCGTCTTTGCCGTCCATGCCACTACCAAGGATGCTGGCAGGCAAGACGCTCCCTCACTCAGTTCGTGAGCTCGTAATGTGTCATGCACGTGGCTGATCTCATGGTGTCACGCGTCACATGAAAGGAGGTTAACCACCATGGTCTGAGGAATTGTCATCTTCGATCCAAACCGCGTTACGTAACAACACTGGACCTGTTGAACAGTCTGTCTCCTTTCACTTCCCCCGCCACTCACAATTTTCACAGAAGTCATGTTCCTCGGACAACCTGTCAGTCAGACGTCAGAAACATGATGGGTAGCTTTAACCTTCTAAAAAAAAGCGGTCATCAAGCCCCCCCCCCCCCCTCCTCTCCCCCCCCCCCCCCACAACTACACAGACTCGCAACAGGCCGTGAGACTAAAACCAGCCATTTCCAGTGTGTAAAAGACACAATATACCAGACTATGCAAGAGTGGGGACTGTTCGTCGCTCCTCCTCTGAGATCCTGTGTCCAGTTTCACCGATTGTCCCAGAAGAAACTATCTGGGACCCTAGTAAGTCCACAATAAATGGCCAAGCACAGGGACATGAATCCATGCTACTACTCAGCCACGTACACGACCGACTGACCAACCGGACCAACATTTTGTGGTGACGTCAACAAACAGGAGGGATACCTGCTCGCCTCTCCTCCCCTTGGAGTGATTTTGTTGAAGTTAGGAGTAATACATTTATGTATGTAAAGTTTGCATACCAGAAAGTTGCTTCTTCCACCACTTGTAAGAGAGAGAGAGAGAGAGAGAGAGAGAGAGAGAGAGAGAGAGAGAGAGAGAGAGAGAGAGAGAGAGAGAGAGTGGAGATAACTTTTGATATTGAAACTTTTTCTATACTGTACTAAGGAACATATTCAGAGTCCATCCCCTCGAAGACCTTAACCTCCATCCTTACTCGTAATTGTGTGTGTGTGTGTGTGTGTGTGTGTGTGTGTGTGTGTGCGTGTGCGCGCGCGCGCGTGCATGATTCTACCCTGTATTTGTGTATGTGAGCAAGTGCATGCGCATGAATGCGTGCTGACTAATGCATAAATGAGTATGTATGTGTGTGTGTGTGTGTGTGTGTGTGTGTGTGTGTGTGTGTGTGTGTGTGTGTGTGTGTGTGTGTCGGAGGGTATATATGAAGTTACAATACACGTAGTCATCACTAATTACTGTGGGTCTGTCTTTTCTTTCCACGCTCAATTGTGATGCGTTGAGTCTCCTCACAATGCACACACACACACACACACACACACACACACACTCACACTCACACACCAACATCATACATTTAGGTACCATTGGCATCCCAATAGCACTTGTTCACATGGTCTTTACAGAGCCTTAGGCCTATGAACATGGAATTTTGCATGACAGTTTTCCGGGCGGTTGTCTGCTAGACAGTTTAGTGATTCAAAAGTTGCAGTTTGTTGGTGCACACTAACGGAATGTTGAACTGAGAAAAAACAATTGCAGGCCGTAGTATTAGATGCTGTGTAATATATATTACTGTTGCCATTCTTCTCTTCGAGTTTCTCCATCATCGTCATCACTGTCCTATTCTTTATTGACCTGTTCTCTATACGAGGCCATGATGATGATGATGATGATGGTGATGATGATGATGATGCGATGCTGATGACAAGGAAAGAGAGTTGTAGAGTATCACTGTGTTATTCTTTAATGTTCTGTTTCATACA
>JADBJO010001789.1:235000-237500 GCA_016801955.1 Conus betulinus | reverse complement strand
GGGAGGGAGAGAGAGAGAGAGAGAGGGAGAGGAGAGAGAGAGAGAGAGAGGGGCAGAGAGAGAGAGAGGAGGTGCATACAGAATCTTTCCCCCCTCCCCCACTGAGAGAGGAGAGCCAGGGGGCAGGGATGGTGATCTATACAAATCCCCCTCCCCCACTGTCATCATTGACCGAATTCAGGGAACTATCCTCTTGAATGACCGAACATGTATTGAATGAAACATTATTCATAGGGCCAGACCGTCTCGTTTTATTCCTCCATCAATGTTCAGACCCTAAGGCGACGGTTTTTTTTTTTTCCCCTGGAACTGGTTTACATTCGGAGCACACAGCATGGCGAGAAATTGCCAGGAATTTATATATGCGGCTGTTTCTTGGAGGCCGCGCTTGACAAATCAGAGGAGGAGGAGGGGGTATGACGCAGGACGGTCGAGCTGTTGTCTCCAAAAGGGTTAAAGTCGACTGCCATTCACTTCAGTGTTGACGACAATTAAAACCAGTCCGTCAATAAAGAGCTACTCCTCTGTCTCTATCTCTCTTTGCCTGTCTGTCTGTCTGTCTTTTCTTTATCTCAAAAACGAATTGCCTTGCAAATCAGTTCCCTCCAATGATGAAAGACAACGAAAACCAAAAAAAATGAAAGGAATCAGAGAGAGAGAGAGAGAGAGAGAGAGAGAGGAGAGAGAGAGAGAGAGAGAGAGAGAGAGAGAGAGAGAGAGAGAGAGAGATAGAGGAGTGACAGAGACACACAGAGAAAAAGAAGACGGAGAGGAGAGAGAGAGAGAGAGAGAGAGAGAGAGAGAGAGAGAGAGAGAGATAGAGAGAGAGAGGAACACACACACACACACACACACACACACACACACACAACACACACACACACACACACACACACACACGTATACGCACCACTCACACATACATAACACACCAGCACACACACCTACACGCACACACTCACACACACACATTCACAGAGAGAGAGAGTTCACAGAGAGAGAGAGAGAGAGAGAGAGAGAGAGAGAGAGAGAGAGAGAGAGAGAGAGAGAGATTCTGTTTAGTGAGAACAAGCAAAGGATTTACTGCCCATTAAAAAGTAGAGTCGGCTACAGTCTACTTCCATCTGGACTGCGATAAAAACAGGTCCATTAGGAACTGACTGCTCTGTCTGTCTTGGTCTGTCTGTCTGTCTCAGCGTCTCTCTCCTCTCTGTCTGTCTCCTCTTTCTCTGTGTCTCTTTCGTCTCTCACCCTGTGTGTGTATATGGTGTGTGTGGTGTGTGTGTGTGTGTGTGTGTGTGTGTGTGTGTGTGTGTGTGTGTGTGTGTGTCCCTGCCTCCCTGCCTCTCTCTCTGGCCTTTTGTCCATGTCTGACTTTCTAACGTTATCTCTTTTCGTATATCTGGTTCTATGTGTGTGTGTGTGTGTGGGTGGGGGGGGGGTGGGGGGGGGGGGGGGGGGGGGGGGAGGAAAGGAAAAGGAACATCGAAGACCAGTCATGGTGGCGAATACATCACTTTGGTTCTGAAGGAACGAGCGCATAAGAGAGAAAGGAGAAGAAGAGGAGGAGAGAAGACGACGACTACGACGACAACGACCCATGAAGAAGGGAGAAGAAGAAGAAAAATTTGAAGAAGAAGAAGAATTTGAAGACCTAGTAGGAGAATAGAAGAGAAGAAGAATTTGAAGAAAGAAGAATTTGAAGAGAAGAATTTGAAGAAGAAGAAGAAGAAGAAGCAGAAGAGAAGATTTGAAGAAGAAGAAGAAGAATTTGAAGAAGAAAGAAGAAGAAAAGAGAAGAAGAAAGAAAGAAGAAGAAGAAGAAGAAAGAAGAAGACGAGAAGAAGAAGAAAGAAAAGAAAGAAGAAGAAGAAGAAGAGAATTTGAAGAAGATTTTGAAGAAGAATTTTGACTAGAAGAAGAAGGACGAAGGAGAAGAAGAAGAAGAAGAAGAAGAAGAAAAGAAGAAGAAGAAAACAGACACAGAGAGCGCGAGCGAGCGCGTGAGAGCGAGAGCAACAGAGAGAGAGGAGAGAGAGAGAGAGAGAGAGAGAGAGAGAGAGAGAGAGAGAGAGAGAGAGGAGAGAGAGAGAGAGAGAGATGTTTTCTTCACTTAGAGTGAGGGGAAGATTAAATCGCCTTTAAACGGCTTATAGTCGGCTGCAATCCGCTTTCATTTTGGCAATAATAAAAAACTAGTGCATCAGTAATGGAGTGCGTCCCCTCCCTTCTCTGTCCGTCAAATCTGTCTGTCCGTCTGTCTCTCTGGCCTTTTTGTTGCCTCTCTCTCTCTCTCTCTCTCTCTCTCTCTCTCTCTCTCTCTCTCTCTCTCTCTCTCCTCTCTCTCCTCTCTTTTCTCTTTTGCAATCTCTCGTTGTTGGAGGAAAAAACAAAACGAAACCGGACATGCGACAAACAGATAACGGAGCCGAAAAACATCACTTGTAGCCTTTAAGAGAAACAAGAAGAAGAAAAACAAGAAGAAAAACAAGAAAAGACC
>JADBJO010001789.1:225000-232500 GCA_016801955.1 Conus betulinus | reverse complement strand
ACCCTCGTTCTTTGAAAGAACAAAGAACACACACACACACAAAAACACAAAACAAAAAAACAACAAAATCAGTTAAACAAAAAAATTAAAGCAAGCAATATCAGTCTGGCTTCTGAAAAAGAAAACAAAAGAAAGAGTTAACCCGTTGCTCATGAGTACACGGAAAGGTAAAGAAGGACACAGATTTCCACTGGTTAGGGATCATGATTTGTGTGCGCAATGGTTAGGGGTTGAAGGGGAAGGGTCACGGAGGTTGGAAAAAAGGGGTGGGAGAATGGCCTTAACATCCATGGTGGTGGGTGGTTAGTGTTCAATCGGCAATGGTTGAGGGTGAAAACAACACAGGAGGCTGTGAAAAAGATTTTTTTTTCTTTGACATGGGCTTGGAACATCCAGTGCCCTTCATTCTGTGTGCGATCAGAACTTAGGTCAACCTCTCTGCAATGGTTATACCACTTGAGCCCTAACTTGGGGACAACACATGCTTTTTTTCTTTACGAAAAAAAACCCAAGGCAAAACTGCAGCTTTCCTGAAAAAGGATCTTTCTTGAAGGGATTTTTTTGACAATGGCACAAAAAATAAGAAAAATTGGCTGAAACCATCCAGTGCATTTATTCTTATGTCCTTAATGGAAGCCAAAGATCAGAAAAATTAGGAAAAACAAAGCAGTCTCTGGGATGATGGAACACTTACACTCTGGGAGCACAGAGCTTTTCTTGGATCCAGAGATTGCTAATTTTCTCTTTAAATACGAATGTTTCTTGGGAGGCTGCACCACTACAAAAATCAAGGATGAAAAGGCGGGAATGGACAGAAAAAAAGGTGATGCCATTGAAAACGTTCAAGGAGCTGCAGTTCTTCCATGGTAATCGACAATAGAAAAAAAGAGAAAGCAGGGGGAAATCCATCAGATGGAGAGAACTCTCTCTGTCTTTCTCTTCCCTCTTTCTTTCCACTCACTCGAGCTACATTCTCTCTCTTAAATCAAAATCAGATTGCATTCCTCCAACACAGAAAAGAAAAAACATGATGGGAAGAAAAAAAGAATCCATACATTAAAAGAGAGGAGAAACCGAGAGAGAGAGAGAGAGAGAGAGAGAGGAGAGGGAGAGAGACAGAGAGAGAGAGAGAACAGACAGACAGACGAGAAAGAGACAGAGAAAGACAGAGGAGGGAGAGAGAGAGAGAGAGAGAGACAGAGAGAGAGAGAGAGAGAGAGAAGAGAGAGAGAGACAGGGGGGGAAGAGGAAGGGACAGGAGAAGAGACAGAGAGAGAGGAGGGGGGGAGGAGAGAGGAGAGGAGAGAGAGAGAGAGGAGATGAGAGAGAGGAGAGAAGAGAGCAGAGAGAGAAGAGAGAGAGAGAAAGAGAGACGGAGATAGAGACAGAGAGAGACCCAGAGATTCCCTTCAGGAATACTGAATGGAATACTTATTGCCCGTTCAATGGTTTAAAGTCAGTTGAAATCTACTTCTATGTCAATAAACATAAGTCCATCAGAGACAGAATTCCCCTTCCCTTTACCCCCCCCCCCCCCCACACCTCCCCTTTACTCTGTTTCTGGGCCCTCTGTCTCATTGTTTCTCTTGAGCTGTCCCTCACTTTTGAAAAAACCTAAAAACGAAACCAATAACGACGTGAAAAATCAATTGAATTTTGACCCCCAAAATCCTAAAAAATGAATATGGGAGAAGCATTTCTGCATATTTTTCGGTGGCGTCTGTTCAGGGTTAGGAATGGGACTACTTTGTTTCTTGTTTTTGAAATATAGCAAAACAAATCAACACAACAACAAACAAGCAACACAAAAGGGTAAACAATGTGGGTGACACAACAGTCACTGTGAAGTCTGAATGAAGAACAGAAGTAAACCATGAACACACGAAGAAATGTTTGTGGTAAAGGGGGACAGAGAATTGGGGATGGGTGAAATGGGGGGTGAAAGTGGACGAGAGGTTGGGGGAGAAGGGGATTGTCCTCTAGCGGTAATGGAGCTCAAAACAGCACATTTCGTCCTGACAGAAAAATGATCTGCGGAGCCAGATCATCTGGTTTTATTCTTCCATCAGTGTTGAGACTCTGAAGCAACGTCCTCTTTGGGAGTACTTTGCACTAGAGGCTCATAGCATGGACAGACACTGCCAGGTGGCTTTGTTTTCGTCTGCTTCTTCACGGCGCGCTCTACAAATCAAGGGATGAGCCAAGAGGTGGTGCGACACAGGAGGAGGTATAGCCATTAAAAGGGTGAGAGCTTTGGCTGCAATCACTACCGTGCGGATAACAATAAGACCTCTCTGTCTTTGTCAGTCTGTCTCTCTCTGGCTTTCTGTCTCTATTTGTCTGTTTCTTATTTGTTTCTTTTTTTGTATCTCTCGTGCTTAGAAAAACAAAAAGAATACCAACAACCAAAAACTAATAATGGAGGCAAACTTCAGTCTGGCTTCTGAAGGGGGAAAAAAAGACGGAAAAAGGTTTAATACAGGGACGTTGAAGTGTGTATGTTCACAGATGCTTATGTGTGTGTGCGTTGGTTTGGGTGAAGGGTAGGCGGTCAAAGGGGTGGGGGACTGGTGGTGGTGGCTGTCCTCTGGCGGTGATTAAGCCCCAAAATAGCACAGCTCAACTTTAAGAAAGGATATTTGTAACATGGCCAGAACATCTAGTTTTACTCGGATGTCATGTTTCAGACCCTAGGTCATCGTCCTCTCTTGGGACTGGTGTACTCTTGGAGCACATAGCGTGGAGAGATTTGCGTATTCTTTTCTTCATGCGAATGTTTCTAGAAGGCTGCGGTCTACAAAGCAGAACGTGAAAAGGTGGTACGATACAGAAAGGATGTTACCATTGAAACAAGTTAAGTCTACAGCAGTTCCTTCCATGTCACCAACAATTAAAAAGTAAGTCTGTCACCGATAGAGCTCTCTCTCTCTCTCTCTCTCTCTCTCTCTCTCTCTCTCTCTCTCTCTCAAAACAAAATCAGACTGTCTTCCTCAAAAGGAGAATAACAAAAACATGAAAGGAAGGAAAAAAAAACACAGTTTAAGAGAGAGAGAGAGAGAGAGAGAGAGAGAGAGAGAGAGAGAGAGAGAGAGCGAGCGACGATTCCTTCAGGGGTATTGAATGGCACCCTTATTGCCATCAGAAGCTTTAGAGTCAACTGTAATCCACTTCCATCTTGGCAATAATAAACACAAGTCCATCAGTGATAGAATTCCTCTCCAGCCCCCCCCCCTCTCTCTCTCTCTCTCTGGTTTTGGCCTTCAGTCTGTGTGGCTCTCTGTCTCTTTACTTATTTTCTTTAGCTGTCTCTAGAAATAATGGTGACAAAAGTCATTCTGACTTTTGAAAGAAAAAAAAAAGAGTAAAAATCAAATACAGGGGAAATTGTTTGTGCAGATTTCGGTGACAGTTATTTAGGGATTAGGAGGGGGACATTTTGTATCTTGTTATTGAATAAAGCACAACCAATCAAAAACAAAGAAACACAGAAAAACTGAACTGATAAGGTGACAAAAGACACTGACTTCTGAATGACGAAGAGAATCTAAACATGAATACAGGAAGACACCTTTGTGGCTATGGCGTTGGGGGTGAACGAAATGGGTGTGGGCAGTGGATGAGATATTGGGAGAGCACGGATTGTCCTTTGGCAGTAACGGAGCTCAAAGCAGAACAGTTCATTATGAGAGAAAGAATGATCCGAGAAGCCAGATCATTTGGTTTCAGTCTTCCATCAATGTTCAGATCCCGAAGCACCGTTCTCTGTGGGAGTGGTTTACACTCAAGCTATACAGCCTGGAGAGAAAATGTCATGTGTTTCTGCTTTCATATCCACTTCTTCAGAGCCGTACTGAGCGAATCAAGGGATGCACCTGGAGGCGTACGCCACAGGAGGAGGTATCTATAGCCATTCAAAGGGAAAAGAGATGCGGCTGCTATCACCTCCATAGGGATGATAACAAAACTCGTACATCTCTGTCTGTCTGTCTCTCTCTGCCGGAGATCCCAATCGTTAAGTATTTTTCGTAATGCATTAAACAGCAGCTCTAAGATAATGTGCCTATGATAGTATGACACAATTGATGAACAGCATTCTATCTCTGGATACCTTTCTTACTGTATTACTGACAAAAAGACCTTTCTAAAACTTAAATACTCTGGACAGTCTTATTGAACACGACATACCTTCTTATTTGCCAAATTTAAAAGCGATGTCCAGGGCACTTTCATTGTCATATAATCCTCGACTTTGTGCATCCAGCTTTTCTGTCCATAGTATCTAGCAGACATCTTCACAATCATCAGTAGCTTCACTTCAGTGATCACACACACAAAAAAAACTGTCTGTTCATAGTACACCATCAGCAGAACTATGTTCCCATACGTGATCTCACATATCTTTGTCTGTCCACAATACATCCAGCAGATATTTCCACATAGTTTTGCACCCACTAGCAGACTGTAATGAGTGAGTAAAATCAGGATCACAAAAACACAAGATTAAAATGAAAATGGGAAGATTAATTAATTCTTACAAAAAAAAAGTTCCACTAAGCCTACAGGTACTTCTGAAACTATCAGCTATGCAACTATTGATTCAAAGATTTGTAATAAGCACTTTTTTCAGTGCTTGAAGGTCCTTTTCACAATATTCAATATTAGAAGCATTCCCTGGCTTTGCTTTGAGAACCAGCAAGCTTCTGTGGTTTCTTGCAATAACGAAGACCTCTGTTCTGTAGATGTCTTTCTGACCATAGAGAATACTCTCTCGCAGGCAGCAGAAGAGTGGGGGATGGTCAGAATCCCCTTCATAACACATGATAGCTTCTGGACTGCAGGATGCCTCTTGCCAAGCTGGTGCCACACCCCAGTCTACTCTGTCTGTCTGGTCATCAATTTGGGATTCCTCCAGGATTTGATCAATGTCATGGCTGCTCATGAACTGATATGCAGAAAACTCTTCCTGAATGTCATCCAATGTGCAGCCTTGTGGACGCAGAACAGGAAACCTTTTGACTAAAAACTCAATGTCACTGGCCTTTGCAACCAACCTCTTTTCAGGGTCTACAACCTGAGCAGCAAGCAGAACTGTGTTCTCCAAAGGAAGTTTTTCCAGCAAGTAGCAAACTGTGGTTTCAAAGTATCTTCTAACAGATAAAAAAAAACTCAGCAATGCGGGCATCTCGCAGATTGTGTTCCTTTGCTTGCTGGAGCATTTCTCTGGCGCTGGATCCAATTAGCAGGTCTGAATCATCTTTCTGCTTCTCCCCTCAGTTTGTATTGGACCTCTTTCAGTGGTTTGTCTACAACTGCTGCAGGAAGGAGAAATCTTCTGTAGAGATCTCTAATCAGTTCCTCTAAGCTCTGCTGCAGTTTATGGATCATAGGGGCGTCTGACTGCAGGTGAAGCAGAATCTTGTCATACACCTTGACAGTGTATGACAAAAAACACATGGATAGCCTGTTGGTTGGTGATCGTAAAAAGGTATAAATCAACTCCACCCTCTTGATGGAGTATGTCGTTGACTCTTCAGAAACTTCAGTTGATGTAGAACTGCCTCTTTCTCTTTTACTGCCTGCCTCCTCTTTTCTCTGTTTTTTCCCTCTTCTTTCTTTTTTCTTTGCTTCTTCAAGCTTTTCTTTTTCTTCTCGGAAGAAATGAAGCAGTGGTTCCCAGTTCTGTAGCAGTGGCATGATGCACCGTCCAATGCTCAGCCATCTGGTGCTCACATGCTTGAGCATTTTTCGTTGGTCCTTACTATACAAAACTTGAAGGTTCTTTAGCTCCTCTTGCCTATTCACGCTCTTCTGGAAGAAATGATGAATATCCACCAGTATGTCGCCCACAGGAGGGAGACAGCCAGCCCCTTTCTGTGTCCCAATATGCACCAGGTGCAGACAGCATCTGACCAGGTGAACTTCAGTCTGCTCAGCTTGGACAAAATGGAACACGCCCTTGTGAACACCAGTCATTACAATGGCGTTGTCGCAACCAAATTCCTCCAGGAAACACCCTGGGCCTGAAGCTCATGATGCATCAATTTAAAAATGTTCTCACCAGTCGAGGATTCATGGAGAACAGGGAGAGCCAGCAATGCTGGAGACACCAAACCATTTGCCCCTTCAATGGTGACAACCAGAGGAAACTGTTTTTTGTCCTTCTCATTACTTCCATCAGTTGCAATGCTGAAAGGCTGTCTCTGCATCCGTCTGGCAAGGTCATGCATGCTGAGCGCAGACATTTCTTTCACCATGGCAGGTGCTTTATTTCGGCAGCACTTCATACCTTTAGAAACAAAACAAACAGGATAGAGAGGATAAGTATTAAGGTGGATTTTCATCTCCCAAAAACAACAAAGGGAAAAAAAGACAAACTAGAAGCGGTGGACAATGAACAACAGCCACTGGGCCCTAAGCTCAGGATTGGGTATGCCCCATTCCAGTGCATCAAAATAGTAGTATTTTGATATTACTCTGTTTAGTACCACTATTGTTTTTTGCAGTCATTAAAGCCGCCAAACTTGATTTGAAAGTCAGAATTGCAAACGGTGCAATGGGCTGAAGTTGTTCCCACGCGAGAAGGCCTCAACTCGGGAAATGTCTTGCTGAAATCAGATCTCCAGTGAGACAGGTACTTCTTTTTCTTCACAAGGTGCACATCCTTTGTCGACTTTGATGATCCTTCTTCATCAGTCTCATGAGCGCGTCTTTTCTGAAGCCATTGTGTTGAACAATCCAACTAATTCGTCGAAGCGAGTGAAAGGAAATGGCTACTGTCAAGTGCTCGCATAGTAGTAACCAAAAGACGGCCTCATTGGATGCTGCTATTCCATCAGCCAATCAGACGCGCCGTTATAAAACCTCGAAGTTGGTCTCTTTCTTTCATGTTAAATACCGAAAACTAGCGAAAACAGGCTTTTTTTTTCGAAATGGCTTGACGCAAGAGTAAAAAACCGGGAGATTCAACGCAGTCGGCGGGAGATCGGGAGATACCACTGAAAATCGGGAGTCTCCCGCTCAAATCGGGAGGGTAAACAGGTCTGCTATCTGTCTGTCAGTATCTCTGTGTCTTTCTCTCTTCTCGCCATCTCTCTTTCACTCTGGAACTATTTCCCCCCCCCAAGAACCCAAAATCAAGGTCCCTGTTACATGGTATGAATGATTCTGCTCTTCGAACGATAAAGACAGACACGAATAACGCAAGGAAGATCAAACAAAATTAAGCAACAACTAAACAGTACTCACTGTTTAAAACACACAGAGAAGTGTGGAGAAGAGGAAACACTGAAAGAGAGAGAGAGAGAGAGAGAGAGAGAGAGAGAGAGAGAGAGTGTGTGTTTCCCCCAGGCAAAACTGGTAGTCAGTATCTTTCACTGTACATGCTATTTGCCGTGCGGAAGCACAAATGACTACAGATACAAACAAAAACATGCAATTACGACATGTTGATAGGCCGGCAGGCACAACACATTTTTTTTCTGGAATGCATTCAAAATTGTG
>JADBJO010001789.1:217500-220000 GCA_016801955.1 Conus betulinus | reverse complement strand
TCTCTCTCTCTCTCTCTCTCTCTCTCTCTCTCTTCTCTCTCGTCTCTGAAGTTCTTTCGTGAGAACTCAGAATCAAAAGGCCTGTTATATGGCAACAGCAATACAATTTTCAAAAGCTGAAACTTGAAATAAAGACGGGAAGGAATTAAATCAAAAGAAGCAAAAGCAACGCCTAAACAGTATCTCTTGCTTGAAACACACACACACACACACAAACACACACACACACACACACACACACACACACACACACAGTACCCCACCCCACACACACACCACAGTAGAGAGAGAGAGGAGACGAGAGAGAGAGACAGAGAGACAGGAGAGAGAGAGAGAGAGAGGAGAGAGAGAGAAGAGAAGAGGGGTTCGGATGATTTATTCATATAGGCCTCAGCCCCTTTTGAAGGGGCGAGTTAGCATAAACATATGAATTGAGACAAATACTCATGATTGTAAAATATTCCAAACATAAAATAATTTAGAACACCAAGAAGTAGCTGTTTCTCTAAATTTGAATGCCTATACAAAACAAATGAGAAATTTCGAACAACTTCTGGAGAAAGAGAACAACTTCTGGAGAGAGAGAGAGAGAGAGAGAGAGAGAGGAGAGGAGAGAGAGATCTTCCGTCTTTGTTCAATAAAAGAAAAGGCAATACCAAAACCAGCGAGAGTGGTTATAACGTCAGTTTGGCTTTCGTAGATGACAAAAGACTCAAAAAAAGGAAGAACAGTCTAGAGAAGAGTAAGTGGGGGAAGGGAACGAACTGGGTAGCAGGGAGACGGTAAAGGAAGGGAGGAAGTGGAAGACAGGACCTGTCCTCTGGCGGAGATGGAGTTCAACGTAACACTTGAATGAAACACTTATGTGGTCAGGCCATCTGGTTTTATTCCGTCATAAATTTTCAAACCCTTTGGCTACGTCCTCTGTGCGGGCTAGTTTACACTTGGAGTACACAGCATGGAGAGAAACTGCCGGGTTTTTTTTTTTCATGCTAATGTTTCTTGGAGGCTGCAAGGTACAAATCAGACGAAAAGGAAGGGGCACGACACAAGAAGAAGTGCTGCCATTTGAGGGAGTGAAACTGGCAGCCATTCACTTCCATGTCCACGACAATACAATCTATAACGGCCCCAGGGAAAAAGAAGAGACCTCAGCCAAGGTCGGACGAATCTTGGATTCGCCCCTTCGAGTCAGTTCACGAACGAAAAGAAAAATCCCAATAGGGGATGTAATTGTTAGCACGGACTGAAGGAGTTACTTCCGTGTAGAAGTAATTTTCTCTCTCTTTCTTCTTCTTCTGTTTAACAGAACATGCCAGCACAAAACAGCAAACATTTGTCTTCACTGCAAAGCGTTCACATTCTATCAAAATACATTAGTTCATAGTTATCAAACCGTAACAATAACTTCATCGTGTTCATATTTAGTGGAAAGATTACAATCATGTAATCAATATTGTAATCACTGATATAATTAATAATGTGATCAGGCCCTAGGTCTGTCCTATGAGAAGTCGTTGATGGCAAGGGCTATCACTCCGTTGGTCCTGTTAGCCTTTCTGAATGATTCTGTATCAGATGTTCAATCTGGAATCAAATCACTGATCCACAGAAAAAAATGATCTCGTCCGTGGACCACGTTTCATCTCTTGAAGAAATTGATTGAAATAAGGTAAGGCTTTTGCAAAAATTGTTCTTGACACACAAACCAACCAACCAACCAACCTACAGACACAAGTAAAAACAACGCGGCCTTGTTGAAGGCAAGTTATAGAGTACTGGTTTTTACTCAGTTTTTGGTACTATCTCTTTTAGTCTGGTTTTTACTCAGTTTTGGGTACTATCTCTTTTAGTCTTTCTCTCTGTACCTTACTGTCTGTCTGTCTCTCTATTCTCTCTCTCTCTGTCTCTCAAATACCAAAGTACAGACTGTACTAGAGAGAGAGAGAGAGAGAGAGAGAGAGAGAGAGAGAGAGAGAGAGAGAGAGAGAGAGAGAGAAGTAATTATTCAGGAACAAGGATGGAAGATTCATTGCCCTTAAAAGGTTTAGAGTCAGTTAGAATCCACTGCTAAACTTACTTACGATAATCAAAACAAGTGGCGGAGTACATATATTCCCTCTCCCAAACAAAACAAAACAATAAAAAACAAACAAACAAACAAAAAACAGGTGAAGGAGGGAAAGGAGGCCGGTGGGGGGTGGGGTAGGTTGGGGGGGGGGGGGGGGGGCATAAGGGATACGGGGGAGAGGATGGCGGTTAGGATGGAGTGGCACTGCCCTCTAGCAAACGACTGACTTCAGACAGCACCGCTCAGCATGGAAGAAAGAATTCTCTGTGGATCTAAACCCTTCTTGTTTAATTCCTCCATCAATTTTCAGACCTCCATGGTGACGAGTTCCCCTGGGACTAGTTTACACTCCCAGCACATACCGTGTAGACAAATTGCCTAGCCGGTTTTTCTCTCTGTCTTTTGAAGGCAAGCACCCTGCAAATCAGA
>JADBJO010001789.1:210000-212500 GCA_016801955.1 Conus betulinus | reverse complement strand
GTTTTTCCTTCCTCCATTGGAATGTATGTGGGTTGTTTAAATAAATTAGACAATTCACACTTCATTCAATTTATTTCTTCTTTTGATTTTTTGCTTGTTTGGTCGAAACGTTTGTTGAAAAGTTTGAATCAAGTTTATTTATAGATCATAAAATATTCGTTAAACCAGCTGTCAAACTAACAAGGCAAGGGAGAAGTTCAGGAGGAATAATTTGTTTGATACGAAAATATCTTCTTCCATATGTGCATGAGGTTGATTGTGAGAGTCCTTATGCCCATGACATTTATACTTGATAAAGGATTTTTTGGTCTACTACAATAATGTTTTACTTGTATGTGCATACGTTCCTCCTGAAAATTCGCCATATTATACTATCAATGGTTTCGACAATGGCATTGATCTGTTGGAAAATTGTGTTGTAAATACGTTGTTGTCTTTGGAAGACACTGAAATACTGTTATGTGGTGATATGAATGCCAGAACGTCTGACAATTTCCCTATACTTTTAGATGAGCTTGAATTACATGTTGTTCATAATAAGAATGATAACTGTATAAAAACGAACTTCTCAAGACAAAATCTTAAATGCATATGGAAAGAAATTTTTGATATATGTGCACTGTTTTGGGACTTTACATTTTAAATGGAATGTGCAGTGGCGACCTTGAAGGTCGTTTTACATATATTTCTGATGTAGGATGCAGTGTAAATGACTATTTTTTGTTGTCAAGAAACGGTTTTGAGCTTCTTTGTGAACAGTTAACTCTTACTGTTGTGGAAAGATTTGAATCGGATCACATGCCCCCCTTGTATTACGTATTGCCAAACAAAAGGAAGAGAACTGTACAACAAATGATTCGAGTGATCAAAGTAAACAATTTATTGTTAAATATTTCTGGAACAAGGATTATGCACTGGTATTCAATCGTTCCATGTGCTCTCAAGATGTTAAAGAGAAGATGACATAGCAGAAGGGCTTATACATAGTGATGTAAATGAAGCAATACGCAATTTTGAGATGATCATGAAAGATCAAGCTGAATTATGAAGAAAAAGGCAGTTTTTTAAATAAAAGTATTCCTAGTGATGATAGTTGGTATGATAAGGACTGTAAAACATCAAAACGTAAAATGCTTAGTCTGTGGAGAACTTTTTGTAAAACTTTGGATAAAGGTGATCGTGTCGCGCGTTCTGTGTTGCAAGACGTGAATAAAAAAATCAATAAAAGGAAAAAAAAAGAACACAACGATTCATTGCTAAATGTATTGATTAATTCTGTGAAGAGTCAACAGGAATTTTGGGAAACTGTACACAAGATGCAAGCAAGGAGAAGATTTCAACCGTCAAAACAATATTTCTGTAATTGAATGGTTCGAACATTTTAGAAGCTTGTTGGAGAAAAATGAAGAAAATAATATTACAGAGACCTTAGTTCACGAAAATGAGGAGGAATTTCCGTACGAAAGAGCAATATCTCGAGAAGAAGTATTGCTCGCAATCAGAAACCTGAAAAATGGAAAAATCTGCTGGCCCTGATAGTTTGATTGGCGAATTTTTTAAAATATTCTGGCGAGTATGTCTTGAATTTCTTAGTGAAGTTGTTTAACTTCCTCTTTGATAGTGGCGCTTACCCTGACAGCTGGAAAGAATCTATAATTTACCCTTGTTCAAGAAGGGTGATGTTAACAATGTAAATAATTATAGAGGTATTTCATATGCAATATTTGTAGCAAACTTTACAGCTCGGTTATTAATAGTAGATTGCATGAATGGGTAATTCAGAACAATATAACTGGAGAGCATCAGGCGGGGTTTAAAAGAGGTTATTCTACAATTGATCACATATTCACCCTGCTTGCTGCTGTTCAGAAACAACTCGTAAAGAAATCAGAAGTTATATGTTGCCTTTGTGGATTTTGAAAAGGCTTTTGATTCCATTTCTCGAAAATTGTTATGGCCTGTTTTGTTAAAAAATGGAATCAGGGGTAAGTTGTACAGTACAATAAAGAGTATGTATTGTGAGGTAAAAGCAAAAATACGATCAGGCGCAAAATTATCGGAATTCATCAAGTGCACAAGTGGGGTTAAACAAGGAGATGTTTGTAGTCCGATTTTATTTTCCTTATTTATTAATGAGTTAGCCTTAGAAATAATTGAAAATGGCCGTCATGGAGTAACTTTTGATCTTTTGGAGTTGTTTATGTTGCTTTTTTTGCCGATGATATTATTCTAATTTCAGTGGTTGGTTGGTCTCCAGAGACAACTAAATAATTTGTATTCTGCAGCAGGCAGACTAGAACTAAAATGTTAATATGAATAAGACCCAATATCGTTGTATTTCGTAAAGGAGGATATTTAGCCCGCACTGAAAAATGGACCTATGGAGGTGAGAAAATACATGTGATTAATGCTTACAAATACCTTGGTATTTATTTTACAACGAAACTTAGTTTTGGTTTTGCTTGTCAAGATATAGTCAATAGAGCCAAAAAGGCAGTCA
>JADBJO010001789.1:202500-205000 GCA_016801955.1 Conus betulinus | reverse complement strand
TTGTCCATGGTGAGGATGAACAGAAGAACAGTAGTATTAAAGAGTGAACACAAGGAAGGAGGAGAAAAGCTCGGGGTGACAAGTGGTAGAGGGCTGAACAAACTCGAAACTCATTGGGGCACAGGCGGAGTTGAGGAGAAATAAAAAAAAAAGAGGGGTGGGGGAGGGGGGGCTTGGGGAGGAGTGCCGGGGATTGGGGTGGGGGTAGGTAAAATGTGGCGCGCGCGCGCGTGTGTGTCTTTTAGGGTATATGAACGAGTGTATGTTCACAACGTGTGAATGTGCGCAGGGGAGGGAGAGTGGAGAAGGGTTCTGGGGGCTGTGATCATACTACCGCTCTCGCTTATCGGTCCTCCTTTACCACTGACAAAGAACCTATGGCTCCAAACGTCTGGCAATTTCGTTCATATGGATATCTGGTTACACCGATTGTATGTTTAGTTTTAATGCTTTTGTAATCCGGTGGTGAAATCCCCCCCACCCCCCTTCTCTCTTTTTAAGCTTATTTAACTTACTACCCGTTGAGCTTCAAGGATGAAAGGCTGCAAGACCGGGCTAGGAGAACGATCTGTGAGAAGCGCAAATACTATGATGAGAAGTCACTCTCGGATGGTTTTGTTGTTCTTGTTTACGGAAGGATGTCCGAATGGTTGGGGGTTAGCGTTAGAATTTGACTAGACCACCAGGGTTAGGGTTGGCTTTTGAAATATGTGCTGAACTTCGACTTTCGAACGTTTATTGATTGCCGCAGTGAAGTTTTTTTCAAATTCCCGTTCCCGGTTCTCTATTTCTCATCACTGCAGAGTTAGAGTGCTTGTACTGTGGCGTCTCCGCATCCAGCCCAGGGACTGAGCACAAAGTTCAGCAGACTAATAGCTCTCCGAGAAGGAGGAGATGGGCACTAATCCAGTTAGACATGATACAGCAGCAGCATCAAAGCAGAATCCATCCTCAACCCACCCTCTCTACCCCCCATCTCCCTCCTAATTGAAAAAAAAAAACTAGTGATGTCACCGAAGAGCCCCCACCCCCCACCCACCCACCCCCACCCCCAAGCCTCTTTGATGCCCACTACCTCGGCCACAGCGTGGTTGATGCTATCAATACTAACAAAAACGTCAACGGACAGGAGGCGAACACACTTTGTAAGGGGAGATTACTATGACGGAGGTCACGGTACTGAGAGGAACCATAGTCAGGTGGTTACAGCGTTTACCTGATGATCTTACAACGATCGTGAGTTGAAACCATCATTCGAAAGATCACATTTTTTTTTTATCTCGGCTTGAAATTCCTCTCTGTCCACCCAGCAGTAAATAGAAACCTGATTCAGACCAGGAAAAGGTAAAGTGGCGGAGAGAGTGGGTGGGCCCCGCTTTTCACGATGCCGCGTCGCAGACACGGGAGAAGCTCGTCATTGCCCTACAGCCATTAAACTAAGAGACACTGAGCTTCTTAACCTTTAACTAGCCTGTTCAGATATGGGTAACTGAATCAGTTTGAGCTTTTTTCACCTTTCGCTAACCTGTTACATATGGGTGGGATGGTATCAGTTTGAGCTTTCACACCTTTCACTGCCCTGTTTAGATATGGATGGATGGTATCAGTTTGAACTTTTTCACCTTTCACTGCCCTGTTCAGATATGGGTGGATGGTATCAATTTGAGCTTTTTCACCTTTAATTACCCTGTTTAGATATGGGTGGAAGATATCAGTTTGAACTTTTTCACCTTTCACTGCCCTGTTTAGACATGGGTGGAAGATATCAGATTGAACTTTTTCACCTTTCACTGCCCTGTTTTGGATATGGGTGGAAGATATCAGGTATCAGTTTGAACTTTTTCACACTTTCACTGCCCTGTTTGGATATGGGTGGATGGTATCAGTTTGAGCGTTTTCACTTTATACTACCCTGTTTTATATATAGGTGGATGGTATCAGTTTGAGCATTTTCACCTTTCACTACCCTGTCTGGATATGGGTGGATGGTATCAGTTTGAGCTTTTTCACCTTTCACTACCCTGTCTGGATATGGGTGGATGGTATCAGTTTGAGCTTTTTCACCTTTCACTACCCTGTTTGGATATGGGTGGATGGTATCAATTCAGCTTTTCAACCACGTCCACACCCACTGCCCCCCCCCCCCTCCATCCTTTCTACCCCGGGCATCCGCTGTCCCTTCATCCCGCTCCTTCGTTTCATCCCCTCCCCCCCTCCCCACCTCTTCTCCGTTTTATCTGCCTTCTTATTTAGCGAGGGTCCGATTCGATCACACACACACACACACACACACACACACACACACACACACACACACACACAAACCGCTATCTCGCCGACAAATCTAGTTTCTCTTTGTTCTTCTTCGTACTTGTATTTCGTTGTGTTGGAGTTCACATGGTTTTCGCCGATTTAATGTAGGTTACCGAAATTTGCTTTTGCTGAATACATGTTCCCGTGAGAATTGACATTGTTTTCGGCATCTGAATTGACAGGAAGT
>JADBJO010001789.1:187500-197500 GCA_016801955.1 Conus betulinus | reverse complement strand
GGAATGTGGAGAGGAGGTGACGTGACGAGAGGATGTTTTTTTTTTTAGAGAGGAGGATGAGAGATGTGATTAGGAGCGGAACGGGAGGGGTGGTAGGGCCAGGTGTTTCGTTGTTGTTTGTTGATTATTGGTGTGGTGGGTAGTTGGTGGGTGTTTTGTAGTGTAGGGGGGTGGGAGGAGCGGAAGGAAACGCTTACACGATTCTGTAGTTTTGAGGGAGTGTATCGAGAGGGCACAAAACTTGACCTTCTTGCCGAGGGTGGATGCTATCGGCTTATACGCTAATGCCCTGCGCGCATCTTTTTGAACACACGACAACTACGCACACGCACGCGGTCTGCGCTCACGCACATCACTACCATCACATCGACGCGGCGCTACCACACACTACACACACTACACACAGTCACACATAGAAAATAATGAAAGGGGACAATTACACAGACAGAACACAGACAGACACCAGACAGACAACAAAAACCGCCTCTTTCCTAATACACGTGCCACAAAAAAAGGATTTCAAAGCCGGTACCGGTGTCTTCTCTTACCTTCGCCATTATCAGCATGCCAGCACGGAACTAGCAAGAGCCCCTCCCTTCAATTTTATATTTCAGCCACCGTTCCTGCCCACCACCACATCTCCCCCCTTCACCCGGCTCCCAGTAAGCAGAAAACAAAAACGAAACAACCCTATTCCATGTTGCATGTGTGTGGAGATAAAAGTGATCTGGCCGCACGACAGCTTCACTGACAGGATTCTAAGAATAGGGGAAAAGGGAACACGGGGTAGTGCTGTCATGCTCCAAAAAGCTGTAGCCTGCCAAAATTTTGTCACGTCCACGACATTTTTGGCTTCCTTCCTGTTCTGGCAGGGGAAACAAAAAATTTGTTGTCGGACGAACAAAAAATCTGTTAACCCTTCATTTGTTCCCCGAGAAATTGTTAGCTAATTGGAAAATTTACCGTAAGTCACGACTGATTGCTGCCAAGTCTTGCTTCAGTCTAGATTGTTATACTTCCGTCCGAAGATCTGTTTAAGTCAAAACTGCTGATCTAATTTGCAATAGGCGATGCTGGTGTTGGTTCATTTACAAAAAAAAAAAAAAAAAAAAAAAAATCAAAGGTTTGACGTACGTGCGTATGTGTTTGTGTGTGGGTGTGTGTGTGTGGTGTGTGTGTAGTGTGTGTGTGTGTGGTGTGTGTGGGTGTGTGTGTGTGTGTGTTGTGAGTTGAGGTGACGATCGTGTGGTGAGTGTGTGGTTGGATGGGGTGTGTGTGTGTGTGTGTGTTTGTGTGTTGCGTTGCGTCTGTGTGCCGTGCGTGCGTGCGTGCCGTGAGTGTGCGTGGTGTGGTGTGGTGTGTGGGGTGTGTGTGTCGTGTGTGTGTGTGTGTGTGTGTGGACCACATGCACAGGCAGAGCTTCATAACAGAGAGTAAGAAAGGGGTTTCCCGGAGGAGATGGAAATCTGTTTCAAGGCAATTTCAAGGCAGGGCGCAGCACCATGGTACGTGCAGCTCACAAACAGTTTGTCTTGGCGCCATAACTTTTGTCTGACAGTCTGTTTCTCGAACTCTGGTGGCACCTGGGTCTTGCGGTGCACTGGTTGTCTATACAGGCCTGCAAAGGGACCTGTGGGGAAAAAAAGGGCCGCCCCATCCCTCCTCTGTCCAGGGAGAGCGAGGAGCGATGGCTGGGTTTGAAGCGACAGAACCAGACCCCGTGGGCATGGCTGTATAAAATTGCCACTGGAATATTACATGTCCATGCATATGCATGAAAAGAGACACGCAGAAACACATCACACATCCACAGCACATGCACTGTCTTCTTGATGGTCGAGAGAGAGAGGAGAGGAGGAGCGGGAGAGGAGGAGGAAGATTGAGAGAGAAGGAGAGTGAGAGAGAGGGCAAGAGAGCGGAGGAAGAGCGAGAGACAGGAGAGAGAGAGAGTGAGGAGAGAGAAAGGGACTTATGCAGGGAGGAGAGTATAGAGAGAGACGGACAGGACCGGAAGACAGACGCACAGACACACAGACAGGACAGACACACAAGTACAAAAAGTAAGAAAAAGAAGGAAAAAAAGAGAGCGATCGTGTTCACGTAGGATTCTATGCAGAAGCGAATATTGAGCCCAATAATTAATTTTCGTGAGCAAACCAATTTTCTTTTACGCGACAATCAATTTTAGCAATTGACCTGAAAAGTGAAAAAAATAAATACAAACAAACACATCGCCGCGGGAAATTTTTGCAGATGACAATTTTTGAGCGTTTCGAAAACGCACTGTAGGTAGAGCTGACTAGGTATCTGACCTGGCCGTATCAGTGCAGACATTGCCACTTTACGTTCGGGCCGTGGAACCACTGATTTCAGACAAGCCACCAGTTTAAGCCATTCGTCTGATCAGTGGCAAAATGAATGATGCTCAAACCGCACTATACCAATACCAACCAGCAGAAATGATCTCAGACAGACAGCACCATATACCTACCCTATGAATGATCTCAAACAGCACCAATACCACCATGAATGATCTCAAGACAGCACCAAATACACCAATGAGAATGATCTCAGACAGCACCCAATACAACCACGATGACCTCAGACAGAAATCACAATACAACCATGAATGATCTCAGACAGCACCAATACAACCATGCATGATCTCAGACAGCACCAATACAACCACGAATGACCTCAGACAGCACCAATAAAACCATGAATGATCTCAAACAGCACCAATACAACCATGAATGATCCATCAGACAGCACCAATACAACCATGCATGATCTCAGACAGCACCAATACAAACCATGAATGATCTCATATAACCACTCACCACAGCACCATCAAACCATGAGGACCATGAACTGGTCTCAGGGATGAGCTCAAACAACGCCAGTTTCACAGCACAATACATTAAAATGATCTCTCGATGGAGGCATCAAACGGATGTCATATGCAGCACCAGTGCAGCAATCAACTGGTTTCAGACAGGACCAGTTCCAGAATCATCTGACTTAGCCATCTTCAGATCGCAGATAGCACCGGTGTAACCATGTACGCTGTAGATCTGCTTGCAATAGAAAGACAGGCGTTATCTTCCCCTGATCCCCGCCCACCCCCCGAACAGGACTATTGGGAATCGAGTGATGACAAGATAAAAAAGGATATTCATCCGAACCTGAAAGACAAAATTCATCTGAAGGTCAATATTTGTTAGCTCAAAGTTTCATACAGTGCATACAGCGTCTTTTGCCCTACCTCCTTTTCATTCTATTTCGTCTGCATCACACGCTTCTTCATCGAGACAAAAGAGAGAAAAGAAAAAGAATAAAAAAACTCTATTTTTTTCCCTAGTGTCCATTTGTCCCGCTTTTTCTTCTTTCTCTTCTGTTCCTTGTTTCTCGACCATTTACGAAACTGACACGTGACAAACAAGAAAGACAACTTGCTCCCTTATGAGGCAGTTACACACTCATAGCACTACGCGAAGGGCTGCATACGGCATCTAAACGCCTAGCACAGATGCAGACACAGGGCACACAGAACATACAAACTGTACATGCCTCGTCGGTGTCTGCATTTGTGCCAAAACGGAACTAATGCCATCATCAAACCTTCGTTATGGAAATTATAGGCGTGCAATCATCTCATGAAAGGAATGAAGGGTATCTTTTCTCACTTGTTATTTACTATTTTCGTCTCCCCAGCCTAACTTTTTTGATACATCATAACTTATCAGATTGATCTTCCATGAATAGCGACCAAAAAACGCATGCTAAAGTTAGCATGAGTTTGTTTTTGTCCTTGCTCGAGTATCAATGGAGTTTATTAGCTGCGAGTGCTTGAAGGTGTCTGTTTTGTCATTGTTGTTGTTGTGTGTGTTCTCTTTGTTAGATGCGAGTATTACATTCATCTGTTGTTTCCTTTTTTTTCTGATTGCCTGATGTCGTCGATTACTTTGTTCATTGCAACTACCTGTAACCATCTACGTCTTACGTTTCTGAACTGTGTTAATTTAAAGGTGTGAAGAACAAAAAATTAGACATCATCTCGACAAAAATTACTGCAGTAATTGTGATGAAGGATAGGAAAATGCAGAGATAACATGTTTGAATAAAAAAAGAGAACTGGAAATTTTTTTTTTGTCTGGAAAATATTAATTCCTCATGAAGCATTTCGGGAACATATTGCGCTCACAACATGATTTCTTGTCACTACTTTTTCGGGGGAAATAAATCCGAATTTGGCATGGGAAAGAACGGACTTTGGTCACTGCCATAGGACAACAATGAACTCAGAGGAGAGGGACCCGAGAGGTAAGCCCTTTTCTGCCGATATCCATTACAAACGATAATGCAAAATTATATGGAAGAAGAGGAATCAGGTGGAGGTATGAGGGGGGGGGGGGGGTGGGGGGGGGGGGGGGGGGGGGGGGGGGGGGGGAGGGGGGGACGGGACAATTGGGAGGGGGGGCTACATAGCAAGATACGCCGTGTTTGTGACACCTAGAAGGTAAGAGATTTGTAAGGGAGCATGTCGAACAGAGTAGCGCAACAAACAGATCAAATAGAGCTATAAGCAATTAATCCAGAGGCCTAGCTCTTGAACTGTTTACAAAATACCTCAAAGTTAAAAAAAAAAAAATCGCACAAAATGTATCATTATTCAATGCTATCAAGCACACGCCCATTCACCTCTCACTCTCTCTCTCTATCTCTATCTCACACACACCCACCCCAAACACCCATACCCACCACCACACACAACTACACACACACACACACACACACACACACACACACACACCCACACCTGTGTGTCCCGATAATCCACATGTTCACATGGAATATTCCCCAAGATCCTTTACCATGACCCATAATCGCAGACGCGTGGCAAAGATGAAGACCGCCGCTCACCGGACATTCTAAAGATCTTCACCGCCTAACCCAAACAGCGGAAACTGCTTTACGATTAGCACTAAACCCCCTTTAGAGAGAGCCCACCTCTCCCATCCCCACCCTCCAAATTCATTCCAGCTAAAGAAGAAAAAATAAATTTCTGAAATAGTTCCCCCAGAGATTAATAAAAGTCACTCCCTAGCAGCACAACATCGTCGGCGTGAATTCTCCAGGGAGAAAGAAACAATTTGAATGAGGATCCGTATGAACAAGACGCACCAGACAGTTTATATTCGCCTGTTATAAAAGCAAGCAAGATGGTGATGAGATAAAACAAAGATGGAAAGAACTTTAGAGGATAAGGTGGAGAAGAAGGAGAAGAGAGGAGAAGGAAGGAGGAAGAGGAAGGAAAAGGGGGAAAGATTGCGAAAGAAGGGTAGGAATGCCAGGCAAGAATAGGAAGACTGAGGAAAAGAAACAAAGATGCGAGAAAAAGAAGGGGAAAATTGGGGGCGGGGGACGGAGATGGGAGGAGAGGAAAAGAGGTGGAATGAAGACCGAAAAGAAGAGAAGAGCGAAGAAGAGGAGGACGAGGGTGGTTGCAGGTAAGAGAAAGATTAAAAAAAGGAGGAGAAGAAAAAAGAAAAAGAAGAAGAAGGAAGACTAGGTGAAGGAGGATGAGGAGAGAAGCGAAGGAGGAATGAAGGAAGGAATGGATAAGAAGGAGGAAGGCGAAGGAAGGAGGACTGAAGGCAAGGATAAGCGGAGAAGAAGAGAGAAGGAAGACCAAAAGGAAGAAGAGAGGAGTGAAGAAGCGTTAATGCTGGAGGTAGAGGGGGAGTTAGGAGTAGATTAGGAGGGAATAAGAAGGAAAAAGGAGGAGGCATGGAAGATAAGGAGTGGAAAAGGTAGAAGGAAATGTCTAGAGAAGCATGCGTAGAACGAAAGAGTGGGTAAGTTTCAGAGGAAAAAAAAAAGGAGGGAGAAAAAAAAGAAAAAAGGAAGAAGAAGGGAGGAGGAGTGGACGAAAGATGGGGAGAAAAAGAGGAAAAAATTGAAGGACAAAGAATAAAGGAAGGAGGAGGAAGAAGGGAAGAGGATAGAGTGAAAAGAGTACTGCAGAGAAGGAGAAGACTGAAGGAGAAAAGAAAAAGAAGAAAGAGAAGAGAACAAAAATAGAAATGGATCTAGAAAGTAAAGAAGATAGAAAGAAGGGATCTATCGAAGAAAGAGTAAAGGAAGAGAGCCGCCGGACAGAATAGAAGAAGAAGGTGAATAATTTGCGAATAAGAATTGGATGAAAGAAGAAAAATGTATGAGGGCAGATGAGGAAGTTTTGGGATAAGGTGAGTTAAGAAGAGGGAAAAAACCAACAACCAAAGCGGCGAAAGGATGAGGACGGAAGCTGGAGGAGGAAGGAGAGAGACTGGAAAAATGTGGACCGACGAGGGTTGATGATGAGTATCGCTATCATGAGTATGCAGACTGACGGAGAGATACAACGAACCCTACACCCACAGACAGATGTGTGAATATAAGTTGTGCGCGCGTGCGTGTATGTGTGTGTGCGGGAGGAGGGGGGGGGGGGGGAGATGGGGGGGCATATAAGCGCGTACGCCTCTATGTGAATGTGTATGTGTGTGCGCGCGCGCGGGCACGCGCGCGTGTGTGTGTGTAAGTGCGCGCGCGCAGTGTGTGTGGTATGTAAGTGTGTTGGGAGAGCGCGCGCGCGCGCGCGCGCGTGTGTGTGTGTATGTGTGTGTGTGTGTGTGTGTGCATGTGTGAGTGAACGTATCATGTATGGTGCAAGTGAATGCATGTGTGCATGCGTGAGTGCGTGCATGCGTGCGTGCGTGCGTGCGCGCGAACGCGTTTGTGTGTTGTGTGTGTGTGTGTGTGTGTGTGTGTGTGTGTGTGTTTGGTGTGGGTGTGTGTGTGTGTGTATTCATTTCAGATAGAGCCAACTCTGTTCACATTCGTGTGTGTGTGTGTGGTGGGTGGTGCGGTGTGTGTGTGTTGTGCGTGTGTGTGTGTGCGTGTGTGTGTGAGTGAGTGTGAGTGAGAGAGAGAGTGAGAGAGAGAGGAGAGAGGAGGGAGACTCACGGAGAGAGAGAGAGAGAGAGAGAGAGAGAGAGAGGGGGAGAGAGATAGAGAGAGAGACCTATCCCACCAGCCAAAAAAAAAAAAAAAAAAAGTTTCCGGCACAGTTCCCAGCAGACAAAATAAAAGTCAGCCGATATCAACAACAACATCGTAGGCTGAATTGCCGGGGGGAGAAACAATTTTAGATGAGGATCCGTACGAACTTAACAAAAAAAAACAGACAGCTTACATCCGCAACCATATGCTTGATTGTGACACACAAAACAAAACAAACAAAACATGGAGAAGAAGACATGATGAAGAGGAGGAATACGTGAAAAAAAAGGAGGAACCGGATAGAAACTGGGTAAGAAAGGTAGAAAGTACATGATAAATTTGGGTCTAGACGAAATGTGAAAAAAGAAGAAAAAAAAAGAATGAGAGGGGGCGAAAAAAAAAACCGAGACGAAAAAGAAAAGGAGGAGGAAAGAAGAAGAGGAATATGACGAGGAAGAAAAAACAGGAGGAACGGAGGAGAGAGAGGGGCAGGAGGAGGAAGAGGAGATAGAGAAGAGGGAAAAGGAGGAGGAGGAGGAGGAGGAGGAGAAGAAGAAGAAGAAGAAGAAGAAGAAAAAGAAGAAGAAGAAGAAGCAGACGAAAAAGTGAGGAGAAGAGAAAAAAAAAAAGGAGGAGAAGAAAGAGGAAAAGGAGGAGGAGGCGAAGGAGGAGGAAAAAAAAAAAAAAGATTACTGAGAAAGAACAAAACTATGGCGAACGAGGGGGAGGGGAGGCGGAGAAGGAGCAGGAGGACGAAGAAGTAGAGCAAAAGAGCCGAGAAAAATGTATACAGAGAAGTAGTAATCATGAGAGTGGATATCCTGACATTTAGAGACTGATGGATAGCTATGCAGCAATCTACATTCACAGACACACTCAGACGCGCGCGCGCGCGCGTGTGTGCGCGCGCGCGCGTGCATATGTGTGTGTGTGTGTGTGTGTGTGTGTGTGTGTGTGTGTGTGTGTGTGTGTGTGTGTGACGGCGTGGAAGCGGACACGGGGGAAGGGAGAAGGCTGTGGGTGCTGGCTGTGAACATATCCTTCAGCGTCCTTCTCCACATATCAAACTGACCAAACACATGTAACTGATTTACTTAATAGGCCCATAACCACATATAAGCACCTGCGAACAGCACGCATAACTAACATCTAAACGACCCCGGATCATAAGTAATGTATTAAACACCTTGATATATACCACGATATAGAAAAAAAAAAGAGTTACATGTCTAAATACATCACGACACATAAACAGTGCATTATAATGGCATCCTTAAGATTATTAGCAAATAAAAAAAAGTTTCCAAATGAAATTAAAGATGTGAAATAAGGATTTGATGATATATTTAGGGATAGAAAGAAGGCAGAATGTCAACTTCGTCATTACCAGTAACACAGGAAATGATAAACAAACAGAATATCAACATATCACACACACACACACACACGCGCGCGCGCGCGCGCGCAGGCACACACACATAATGTTTAAGGACTCATCCTCCACTCCAGAAGTCACAGAACGGACAAGGACAAATACATGACCAAAGAGAATACAAATCTAGGGAGTTCCGACTATGAGGACACCGGAACCATACTCTCAGAGAGACACAGAAATACGACAGGACGCTAAAGAAAGAACATACGGAGCCAGGGAGTTCAGACTTTGGGGAAATGAAGACAACACATTGTTCAGGACAGCACAACACACAACGGGACGCTGAAGGGGGTACATAGGGACCCGGAGAGTACAGGCCACAGGACTGAGACAAGGACAATAAAAAACCACACACGTACCACACGAGGCAGGACCTTGGGAGTGGAGACGTCAGGACTGAGATCAAACAAGGTCACAGACTCAAAGCAAAACGCTGAGGGGCCGACAGAGGGACCTGGAGAGCACCTGCACTGGATGACCAGGACACTCTCAAAGGAACACAGACAAAGGGCAGGAGGTTGAGAGCCGACAGAGGGACCTGGAGAGCACCTGCACTGGATGACCAGGACGACACTCTCAAAGGAACACAGACAAAGGCCAGGAGGCTGAGGGGCCGACAGAGGGACCTGGAGAGCACCTGCACTGGATGACCAGGACACTCTCAAAGGAACACAGACAAAGGCCAGGAGGCTGAGGGGCCGACAGAGGGACCTGGAGAGCACCTGCACTGGATGACCAGACGACACTCTCAAAGGAACACACGACAAAGGGCAGGAGTCTGAGGGGCCGACAGAGGGACCTGGAGAGCACCTGCACTGGATGACCAGGACGACACTCTCAAAGGAACACAAAGGGCAGGAGGCTGAGGGGGACAACAGAGGGACACAGAGAGTACAGACGTCAGGACTCAGGATCAAGACAATAGAACCACACACAAAGGACACAATCTGCCAACAAGAGGCATCGAGGACGTTGCGGAGAACTAACAGATCCAGACAGTACAGATCGCTGGTTTGAGACAAGGATACAGACTGCTGACACAGGACATTGTGAGGGGCCAAACAGAGGGACCCAGACGGTAGACGCCTCAGCACTGACTTAAGGACAAGACACGTGATAGGACGATACACTCAGATGGCCACAGACAAATGACAGGATGTCTAGGGGCCAACAGAGGGACCCTGAGAGTGCAGACCTCCAGACTAAGGACCAGGACAACAGAACTACAAACACAGGGACACAACCCCACGAAACAGGGTATCAACGGCATTGCAGAGAACAGAAAGAACAGACTGCGGGACTGAGAGAGACACCAACATCTGAAAGGACATTTCGAGAGCCCAAACGGAAGGACCCAGGGAGAACAAATCTCAGGATTAGAAAAGAACGTGGGCATATGACCGGGTGTTGGAAAGACCAGCTGAAGGAGCTAAGACGTAAAGACGTCAGGATTGAGACTAGGGCACGGACACAGAAATCTGAGGGATTAAACAGAGGGACCCAGAAAGTATGCCGTTTGGG
>JADBJO010001789.1:167500-172500 GCA_016801955.1 Conus betulinus | reverse complement strand
GTGAACAAAAATTACCCTCTGGACCTCTAAGACAATTGTACGAAAGATGAAGTATACAGTTAAACGGAAAGAAACTGAAAAGGACTTTAAATCGTTTAAAATTCGAAATCCACCTCTGATTTAAACAAAACGTTATTGAAAATAACGGCATGAAATTATATTCATTGAAAAGAGCAACATCAAGCCCGTAGCTTATATGGCGCTTTGAAATGCACAGTTTAACGACAGTTTACATGGTAACTGGCAGACAATTGACAAAATCTGTCAAAAAAAAAAAAAACAAACCAAAAACAAAAAAAAAAAAAAAAAAAAAAACCGCAAAGTTTTGGATACATGATCTACTGAATACATGGATACAATGGTTACCTGATCTAAGCAGAAAGCAGATGAAAAAAACAAATGAGTAGATAACAACATTAAGAAAGGTAGAGGGGAACAACAATGAGATACGAAGAACCAATCCCATTGCAATTAAATCGTATATTTGAAAGCCACATTTTCTAAAACGAATCGTTCATAATGCATGAGAGGGTCATACCTCAACATACAAAACCACTCTGTGTTTAAATCGATTTGAGTCAGAAATGAATGTGTGTACAGTTTCAAATATCAATTTATTCGCAGCAGCAGCATGAAGATCGGGATTCCGTTCAAGAGAATTTGAACTTGATGAGAGAGAGAGAGAGAGAGAGAGAGAGAGAGAATTAAACAAGCTGGTGTGGCAGAGCCGCAAACACATGCACACGCCAATCCAAATGAAACCTGATTGGGCGGATCAGGACGGAGTGACCTTGATCTCGCTGTGTCAGTGCTCGTGACCTTAGTGGCTGGGTCACGGCACACGGCGTCCCATTGCGGTAGTCGCCTCGGAGCCAAATTCCTTTCCGTTTCCTGCCGCGACTTGCCAGACATTTCAGCACTTCTTTCAAGTGCATGTTCCGTGTGTTTGTGTTGGAATGTTAGAGGGACACACGAATGTAATGGGGAGAAGTAAAAAGGGAGGGAGGAGGGTGATATAAAGGGGAGAGGGAGAGAAAGGGATGGGGGAGGGGGTGGAGGTGAGTGAGGGGTATAGTCAGTGACCGCTTGAATGAGACCGTGACAAACATACTTATGAATTACATGACGTAATAATGTATATAAGTTCTTGTTTGTTTTCGTTCTTTTTCGTTTTGAAGTTGAAAGTAGTTCTTGCAGAAGAGTCGAATACTGCCAGAATCTCTGGTAACAAAAGAAAGCACACAGCTTATTAACAGTGATGATGAATTTCATAGTCTTTAAGTACGACTGATTTTCAAATAAAGTGTGGCCCAAGACGAACTTCAAATTGGTTTCAAATCTCATGCAATACATTTCGCTGAACATCACAATAGCGTTATTTACAAAGTGAGGCGACTGCAGGCGGACATCTAAACAATCTATCACTCAAAAACGTTTCAAGGTTTGTTTAAAACAAGCGATTGATACGATAGGACAGCGAGACAATGAACAACAGGCAAATACAGAAGGACAAACAGAGACTCCACTAGGGGCGGTGGGGGGAGGGTAGGTGGGTGGTGGGGTGGTAGTCAATGTGTCCCTATACATTTCTAAGCAGTCTGTAACTTCTGCTGCATAAAGGTTCTGTCCGCCTTGGTGGGAATCACGATGCGAATTGAAAAAAAAAGTGTGAGCAGCCTGTCTGTAAATAACTGTTCACTGTACAAAACATCAGATAAGGCACAAAAAGAAGAAGAGGGAGGTGAAGGAGGAGGAGGAGGAGGAGAAGGCGGAAAAGAGGAAGAGGCGGAAGAGAAGAGAGGAGAGAGAGAGAGAGAGAGAGAGAGAGGAGAGAGAGAGAGAGAGAGAGAGAGAGAGAGAGAGAGAGAGAGACGTTTGGTAGAGCAGGTTACAATATTGAATTTAAGTACTTTGTGCAACAAGTGGTTGAGGGTTCCTATGTTTAGTATGCCCCCCTCCCCCTCCCCCCAGCGCTATCCTAGATGAACTTTGGTGATATGAATATTAACAAAAACTAAATAAAACAGTCATTAAAAAAAAAAACCACGTTGTTAGACAATCCAGTTCCTATTTCTGCTTTTTCCGAATAAAATCCACCCCATCCTCAAAACGAAACGAATAACGTAAACACAGAAGCGAGATGTCAGAAAGGAAATCTTTTCTAATCATGAACTGCCATTGTTTCTTTTTTTTTTTTCTATGCAACATAAACAGTAACGTCCTCTGGTACCTGAAACGATTCAAACGTTCATTTTCCAAAGGTGGGCTCATAAACGAATGTGGGTAACACACCACAAACTCTCACGTAGGGCTAGTTGTAACTAATTCTTCGAGTATTTATAGACAGGCACAGTTAGCTTGCTCTCTGAATTTTTATGGTGTCTGAAATTTAATCCTCACTTTTTTTTTTGTTTTCTTATTTCATATCCAGGAAAAAAAGTTAGATGTTTCAAAGCAGACAGGTAAAGATAACGGAATGAGACTATATGAAGCAACCCAAGTGGAGGGAGAGTCACAGGTGAGATACATGGCCTGAAATCTGACACTAGGTACAGGGGTGGCTTATGTCAAGTAGAAGGTGGTTTACGCCAGGTTGAGGGTGGTTTACACCAGGTAGACGGTGGTTTATGCCTTTGTAGATTATAAGTGATGTCATTTGTACATACTCTTAAAAAATGGAAGAAATGATTAGTGGGGAATTGCTATAGGAAAGCTCGTATTTGATTTAAATTGAATTTCATTTTAAGACCACCGCCCTCAAAACACTGACAAGGACCATTATTTTCGTTGAACGTTCTTGTTTAATTGTGGCGTGTGTGACCGGTGAAACCAGCGCTAACGCGGAAGCTGATTCCCAAGTCCCTGGGGGGAGGAGAACTTGTCCATTACCCTGATTGATTGAAAATCTCAATTGGGATGACTCACTGCACAAAACGTGAATGTAGAGCAAGAGACAGCGGCGGATGGAGTTTGTGTTCTCTCTCTCTCTCTCTCTCTCTCTCTCTCTTGCTCATTCTCTATCTCTTGAGTTCTGATTCTCGACCCCCCACCCCTCTTATTCTCTCTCTCTCTCTCTCTCTCTCTGTCTGTCTCTCTCTTACACACACACACACACACACACACACACACACACACACACACACACGAGCTCGTCACGTATAATTAATTGTTCGCAAGACAAGGAAAAGATTCCCCGTATTTGTCTGTCTGTCCCTCAAACACACGACACCAAAGAAGAGAGAGGGAGAGGGGGGGGGGGGGGGGGAGCTTACGAAGAGAGAGAGACAGAGAGAGAGAGAGAGAGAGAGAGAGAGAGAGAGAGAGAGAGAGAGAGAGAGACAGACAGACAGACAGACAGACAGACGGAAAACAGGCCAGGATGGGGGCAAGGAAATGGGTGTGTAATTACAAAGACTGGATCGACGTTTGCAGCGGCTCTTCCTGACTGGAGGCCGTAACACAGGGCATTGTGTACCTGGCTAACAAGCGAGCCAGCAGTCTGACACCATCCGGAGCCAGCCCTTCCAACGTTAGGGAGTGGAGGGGGAAGGGGGGGGGGGGGGGGGAGGATGGAAGAGGGGTTTGTTTGTATGGGGTGAGGGAAAGGAGTTTGGAGAAAAAGGGGGGGGGGGGGGGGGGGGGAGGGAGCAAATTATGCTAATAGCTATTGAGAATCGAAGATGGCTGCCACCTTCTGCTTGTTCTCTCTCTCTCTCTCTCTCTCTCTCTCTCTCTCTCTCTCTCTCTCTCTCAGGCACGAAAAAGGCATTCCAGTATGCTGCTTAAAGGTATAATAAGTACGTACAACTGTGTCAGGTAAATTGACAGATTTTATCATTTGCACTGGTGGTGTAAAACAAGGTATGTGATTAGTACTGTTCTATTTTCTGTTTAGTGTTGAATTAACATCTGGCGTTATATATAATAATAAACCTATTGCCCAAGTTACTGGAGTTTTTTTTTTTTTTTTTTTTTTTTTTTTTTTTTTAAAGAACTGTTCATACTACTTTTGGTAGATGACTTTGCCTTGCTATCTAAAGCTGTCGTTGGTTTGCATCAAACAAGAGACATGGCACACTCCTACTACTTGTCTACAACTGATAGATATGCCGAAGAGTTATATCATAGTATTCAGACAAGATGGATGTTTGGGGGCAAGAGGACGCCGGATTTTTAACGGAATAGCTGTGCCCGTTGTAAATGTATATGAAAGCAACTTACTTATCGCAGATTAAGACTTATTGAATCGTAAAAATCCAGCAAGCAGAGTGAGGCAGGCTGTTCTGTGTATAACTAGGATATCATCATGTATATACGGCATCAGTTGTTTGAACTGTTTGTGTTGACTCTGAAATCCTACCCATTTAGCAAATGGCTCTGAAAGATGCAGCCTCAAAGACGCTGCAAACGGTTATGGGGAAACAAAAAAAAGGCATTCCAGTATGCTGCTTAAAGGTTCTATAATAAGTACGTACAACTGTGTCAGGTAAATTGACAGATTTTATCATTTGCACTGGTGGTGTAAAAAACAAGGTATGTGATTAGTACTGTTCTATTTTCTGTTTAGTGTTGTGAATTAACATCTGGCGTTATATATAATAATAAACCTATTGCCCAAGTTACTGGAGTTTTTTTTTTTTTTTTTTTCTTTTTTTTTTTTAAAGAGAACTGTTCATACTACTTTTGGTAGATGACTTTGCCTTGCTATCTAAAGGTGTCGTTGGTTTGCATCAAAACAAGACATGGCACACTCCTACTTGTCTACAACTGATAGATATGCCGAAGAGTTATATCATAGTATTCAGACAAGATGGATGTTTGGGGGCAAGAGGAGACGCCGGATTTTTAACGGAAATAGCTGTGCCCGTTGTAAATGTATATGAAAAGCAACTTACTTATCGCAGATTAAGACTTATTTGAATCGTAAAAATCCAGCAAGCAGAGTGAGGCAGGCTGTTCTGTGTATAACTAGGATATCATCATGTATATACGGCATCAGT
>JADBJO010001789.1:150000-162500 GCA_016801955.1 Conus betulinus | reverse complement strand
GAGAGAGAGGAGGGAGGGAGGGAGGGAGGTGAAGGTGAGAGTGGGATGGGAGAGGGCTATCGATAAACAGAACCTGAGAGGGCCGGAGACAGACAGACAGGCAGCAGCAGGGTAGGAGAAGACACACTGACAAACAGACAGACATACCCAGCGACACACTGACAGACAGACATAGCCAGCGATACATTGATAGACTGACTGACTGAAATAGCCAGCGACACACTGACAGACAGACTGACAGACATAGCCAGCGACACACTGACAGACAGACTGACTGACATAGCCAGCGATACACTGACAGACAGACTGACTGACATAGCCAACGACACAAATAGAGGTAACGATCTCATCAAGCGCAACTCACTGACAAGATCGAGACACCCCCCCCCCCTCCCCCACGCCCTGTCGCCCCCCTCCCCGTCCGTCACCCCTTCGCCCCTCCATCCCCTGCGTTCTTCCACCACTCTTACTATTCTTCCACTCCCCGTCTTAGATGGACCAGCCCGTGTCGATCTCGCCTTGTAGTTCTTGACGGATGTCAGCTTTTGTTGTTGGCACTCAACCAAATGGACTTTCAAATGACCTCAGCACTTGTCAAACCAAACCCTCGTCTTTCTCCTCCCCCCCCCCCCCCCCCCGGCCTCCGCTCACTCCTCTTCCTCTCCCACCCTACCTTCTCCTCTTCCCAAAACGCCAGAGATCACACTTGATCTCACGGCTTCAGACTCTCGGCTCTTTCTTCACGAACGCAGGAGAGTCCGAGTGAGTAGTCTCTCCCCTCTAAGGACGTTTTTCCCTCCGAAGGGCGTAGTTTTCCAGAAATGGCTCCCTTTGACAAAACACAGAAAGACCAGATTTTTCCCCTCTGACTTTCTGTTCACATAACCACGGCCAGCCATAATGTCCGTGATTTTCAATGAATTTCAAAGTATTCGTGATACTGCTGGTAATAATAGAATTGAGGAAGAATGGAAGGTGTGATTTTCAATGAATTCCAACATATCCATTCCATTGTTGGTTAAAAAACAGTACTCGGGGAAAACGGAAGGTGTAATTTTTCAATAAATAGCAACGTATCCATAATATTGTTGGTAATCACAGACCTGAGGAAGAATGGAAGGTGTTTTGCGACTGAAGGCACTACAAGGTTGCCTGTAAAGTTTCGTCGTCAATGCAAGCTGGCAACTCTTAAAAACACATCAAAAACTCATCTCTAAATAAAGCATTTTACCGTTCCCATATGCGCGTGCAAAATAAGTTCTAAAGTGAATGATTGAAAATATCGATGGTGTACGAAAACGCTAAAAGTAGTACTCCACTAAACTTGCGATATGAAAATATCTTTATTAGTATCATCATCATCACCATTACTGTTATCACCATTATAAAAGAAAATCCGAAGAAAAAAAAAAGTACATTGAATAAACAGACAAATATTCCAAGCACTTTGAAATGACAGAACTGTTTGAATACCCTTCGGATCAAAAGCTGCAACATTTCTCCGCACTAAAACATGTTATATTAAACACTGACAATGGATAATGGTATACTCTGGGTACCAGAGTATTTCTATGCTCTATATTCTAAGAAAACTCGAAAAGGAAATGAAAACCATCGCCAATACTTCACAAAATACATTCTTTACATATTCTGTCTTCTGCATGTTATCGGTTTTTTTTTTTCTCTCTTTAAGTTCAACCCGTACTTTACGGATACTATAATTCGACAGAGCGTTCATTGGGGTTTCAGAGCCTTTGACACGATTTCGCAGAATGAACGGCCCTTCCAGTGGTATGACACATTATAGTGTGTAGTATGTCCTTAGCATCTAGTACAGGATAAAACCTGACAGATTATAGTGTGTAGTATGTCCTTAGCATCTAGTACAGGATAAAACCTGACACATTATAGTGTGTAGTATGTCCTTAGCATCTGGTATAAGATAAAACCTGACAGATTATTATGTGCAGTATGTCCTTAGCATCTAGTATAGGATAAAACCAGACACATGATAATATGTAATATGTCTTAGCATCTAGTACAGGATAAAACCTGACACATGATAATGTACACTATGTCCTTAGCATCTAGTACAGGATAAAACCTGACACATGATAATGTGCAGTATGTCCTTAGCATCTAGTACAGGATAAAACCTGACACACTATAATGTGCAGTATGTCCTTAGCATCTAGTACAGGGTAAAACCTGACACACTATAATGTGCAGTATGTCCTTAGCATCTAGTACAGGGTAAAAAACCTGACACATTATTATTATGTGCAGTATGCCCTTTAGCACCTAGTACAGGGTAAAACCTGACACATTATTATGTGCAGTATGTCCATAGTATCTAGTACAGGGTAAAACCTGACACATTATTATGTGTAGCATGTCCATAGCATCTAGAACAGGATACAACCTGACACATTATTATGTGCAGCATGTCCATAGCATCTAGTACAGGGTAAAACCTGACACATTATTATGTGCAGTATGTCCATAGCATCTAGTACATGTGCAGTATGCCCTTAGCATCTAGTACAGGATACAACCTGACACATTATTATGTGCAATATGCCCTTAGCATCTAGTACAGGATACAACCTGACACATTATTATGTGCAGTATGCCCTTAGCATCTAGTACAGGATAAAAACTGACACATTATTATGTGCAGTATGCCCTTAGCATCTAGGACAGGGTAAAACCTACCTGGCAGGCCTGCGGTGGACGCTCACTCACACTACCTTCCCGACAAAGCAGTCACTGTGGCCCTCAGTAGGTACAGTAGGTGGCATCCGGAGTATGACGGATCAGCACTGTACTTGCTGAACACGACCACAAATGACGTGGCGTCGTCACGGAGTCTCCTCTAGCGGGTTACCTCAGGGCAACCTGACATTCGTCGCTTCAGCTAGCTGGGAACGCAACAGGAAGTGTGGCTGTGAATGGGGCGGGCGGCCATAACGAGCGGCGTGGACGTGACGCCACAGCAACATGGGGCAGACACTTCGGCGGGAGATGGTGGAGTGACCGGCAGGGATCTGGGCCCTGCCTGCCACGATTGTTTGGATCGAGTGAGGTTCGTTTGCTGTGTTGGGACCCGTGAACTGAGAGAGCTTCACTGTGTACAGGGGCACGGCATTACGGAGGACGGAGCCCATCCCTCTCCCCTCCGCCGCTTTAACCATTCCTGACCTGAAGGAGGTGCACAACGACTGCTGTGTGGACAGAAAAGGCTTTTCAAGTCGTAAAAGAATGTCCCCACGAGTAGTTCCAACACGTGACTGCCTGCTCTTCCGCCAGATGTGGAACTATCCACCCTCACCCCTTGTCCCACCGCCCTCTTTCCCTCGCCCTCTTTTGTGGTTAACTGTTAGCATTTGCAAACAAGCAGGACCCTACACGTTTCCACGGTACACCCTATACTTCCCCTTTTATCCCATCCAGACAACAAGGACGTCAGCAACAAGCACGCATCAGAGAAATGGGAGGGCAGATTCACGTTTCGAATGTTTTACTGATCAAAAATGAGCGCGCTAAAAGTGAGTGAGTGTGTGAGTATGTGACCGATCTTGCGTGTGTGCATGCATGCATGCATGCATGCATGTGTGGTGTGTGTTGTGTTGTGTTGTGTTGTGTTGTGGTGTGTGTGGTGTGGTGTGGTGTGGTGTGGTGTGTGTGTGTGTGTGTGTGTGTGTGTGTGTGTGTGTGTGTGTGTGTGTGAGTGTGTGTGTGTGCGTCTGTATGTGTGTATATGAGTGCACAAAACGCCATCCCCTGTATGACAGAGTCATGCGGCGAAGAAAGAACCCACCTGACAGAAATACACTGAGAACATCTTCACAGCCCTCCTCCCTCCCCCTTAAGCCCCTCCCCACCACCTGTTCCCGTTCCCCTCCCTTTTTTGATCAGTAAAATATGGAGAAGTATCATAAGCACCACGATAACACACCACCCCCCCTCTCACCCTACCATACCCCGACAGACAGGCCTGTTGCCAACAAACGACTAACATAGCCATGACCTGGAGAACACTGCAGTAATCAGACTGTTATGTACTGCGCCCACACAAACACACGTTACACGCACAGATAAAAACACGCAAGCAAGCAAGCAAACAAACACAAACAGAAAACACGGGGTGGCAAACTCACGTGCTGAGATGAAGTCTACGTCGTTTCTTTCGGCAGACTGACCGTGAACACACAGGTGGATGTTACCAGACACAACAACGCCGAAATTTTGTCACAGCACGTACTCCCGCATAGAATTAGTCCACACCACACACAGACACTGAGGCCTATCATCATTGCCAAGACCCATCCTGATCAACCTTTGCTCTTAAATCGTCGACGGCATCAGGGTGACCTGATCACAAACGCAGGCGGTTCAATAACTGTGATGCAGTTCATCAACACGAAAGAGGTTCCGTACTGTGAAATGCAGTTTTCCCTTCCGATATTGATGTGTGCTGACTGACTTCTACAGGAAACAAACCTCCCTCTTTAGTAAAAGTCTTACTGAAATTGACTTTCATTCTTTAATTCCAGTTTTCTTTGGACCACAATTCATTCGGTATCTTTGTTTTAAAACGATTTTTTTCTGGCATTTGTTGTTTTCAGTGTACTGTACTGAACAGATCTCAACATCTGCTGAAATTGAACTGAATGACCATTGTTTGCATTTTTGAGAACAAATAACTGAGTATGTCAGGCCTAACGTCTTCACTTGCGGAAAAAAAAAAATCCATATGGAAATACCTTCAAAAGTACGCTCCCTTCCTCCCTCTCTCTCCCCTTGCACACACACACACACACACACACACACACACACACACACACACACACACACACACACACACACGCGCGCGCGCGCGCGCGCGCTCGCACGCACACACAGACAGACAGACAGACAGACACAAAACACACACACACACACACACACACACACACACACACACACACACACACACACACACACCTCATAATGTGAAATACACTAGACTGTTGGCTGGAAACAACAATAAAGCAGCAATATCCAGTAGTACGCCGCAGCATAACTTTGATGGAGAGAAACATCTTCGGCGGTACAACTGACTGTAGAGCGTTGACGCGGCTCAGCAGTGGATGTAGCCAGGCTGTCTATCGATCGGTGAAGCTAGTCGAAGCACAGGCCCAGAGGAACTATTCTGTGAGAGGGTGACTTTCACTTTCACCGCTCATTCCCGTCTCCATCTCAGATGTCCACATCCAACAGAAATCCCTGAAGAAGAAAATAAAAGCGCTCCGAGAGGAAACAAAAAAAGATCTTCATCCTGCTGCAACCTTTACCGGCCTCACACAAATCGTCCGTAACACAAGAAACGCATTTGTGCCCCGCCATCAATATTCAAGAATCAATCAGTTCGGTAAAACACGGGAAAAAGAATTCGGAGTTGTTGTCAATAAAGTCTGGAACAAGATGGAGAGATGGCAGGGTGACCCCGCACTGCCTGTCAACACTTCACAGAAAAACAAAAACAGAAAAAAAAAATCCTTCATCATCTCATCCTCCTTTTCTCCTGGCATTAGAGAAGATGGGAGGCTGGTGGAGGGGAGGGAAGGAGAAGGGAGGTCTGCCAGCTTGCCGAATGTTTCCGCGGCATTACTCCTGGATGACGTTTGATCGTACGTGACCCCCGCGGGGATCGCCGCAGCACGGCGCGAACTTTTCCCTGCACGGGCTGGGTGATGTAAGGACCCGTGTGAACTCTCTGCCTCCAACATGAACGGCCGAGCGTGTGGTAAACACAATGCTTTCATAGAGAGATTCACGCATGCCGTGATCACGCGCGTACACACTGAACACACACACATACGCGCCCGCGCATGCAGGTACACAGGCACACACACACACATACACAGAGACACAGACACACCTGCACACGCATACACGCACGCATGTAAGCACACGCCTCTCTCTCTCTCTCTCTCTCTCTCTCTCTCTCTCTCTCTCTCTCTTTCTCTCTCTCTCTCTCTCTCTCTCGTCAAATACCATTGAATTTTGTGAAAAGATGTAAGATGAAAGTACTGCTACAACTAAACACAACACACACACACACACACACACACACACACACACACACGGCATGTGCAGAAACAGATACACACAGTCATATGAACAAAATGTCCACACACACAGTTAAGCATGTCTGAGTGCACGCATATGGCACACACACATACACACAAACAAAGATACAGACTCGCTCTCTTTCTTGAACATACGCACACACACACACGCACGCGCGCGCGCGCGCGCACACACACACACATCACAACCACACCCTCTCTTCCCTCCCCACCACTCACCCGCCCCCTTCCTTCACCCCTCCCCACACCTACCTACACCAACGAAGTCTACAGGACGACCTCTCTGACCTACACCACACGCACATGCATCGAACACAAGTTCAAACACGTACATGTCGCCAGTCCGAGTGAAATGGAGTGCCTCCGGTAGAGACTGCAGCAGCAACAGCAGCAACAACAGCAGCAGCAGCAACAGCAGCAGCAGCTCCGCTGCTGGCAGAGAGAGAGAGAGAGAGAGAGAGAGAGAGAGAGAGAGAGAGAGAGAGAGAGAGAGAGAGAGAGAGAGAGAGAGAGAGAGCATGACAAGCCACGCCTGCTCGTTGCCAGCGCCGCTTCGCGCGGTGCCAGACAGATGCCGTGACGCCTGCAACACAACTGGGCTGCCGGCCGATTTGTTCAAATACCCAATTTATGCCAGCGGAGCACATGCCAAGCAAAACAGGTCCTTTTTTATCGGCTGAGCAACACCAAACACCCCGAGTACCCAGTGCGATTCCCTGGCAGACACTTCCACAGGAGGGGAGTGGGGGAGGAGGGAAGGGGCTGGGGGTTGGGGTTGGGAGAAGGAGCATGGGGAGGGTGGTGGAGGATGGCAGAGGGGGGGGGGGGGGGGGTGGTGCGACGATACACTTAGTACTAGCAGAAAAAGTAGCTTACTTTTTTCTGGTACCAGTACGATTCTTTGGCAGCCACTTCCATCACAGTCGGTGGTGGCGGGGTAGGCAGGAAGGGGAGGTGTGGGACGCTGTTGGTGCCCATATGGTCGCCGGCCCACGACCATATGGGCACCAACAGACGCACTGTTTGTTGCATGTTACAGTGAAGGGCCGTTGGCGACCGGCTTGTTCTTCGAACTGCGGCGAGTTAGGATGAAGAGGCTGGAACCTCTGGACAATGAAGGAATGATGGTTTTACACAGAGAAGAGAGACAGAAAGACATCTTCTCGGCTGAGAGAGAGAGAGAGAGAGAGAGAGAGAGAGAGAGAGAGAGAGAGAGAGAGAGAGAGAGAGAGAGAGAGAGAGATGGAGGGGAGAGAGGGGTTGAGGGTTGGACAAATCAGACGAATTGGACAGGTTGGGCTGGAAAGAGCCACACCGACTTTGTGTTCGGTGGATGAAGGCCTATTTTCCCTTTTGTCCTCACCTTATGGACACTGAACATGTATCCTCTCTCTCTGTCTCTGTCTCTCTCTGTCTCTGTCTCTCTCTCTTTCGATATTTGTTGACATAGCTGTCTCCGGGTTTGTCCCTCTTCCCGCCTCCGTTCTCCCAACTTTGTTACTACCACCTCTTCTCCACATGTGTTTCAAGTTTGAAAAGCGCTATGGGTTTCGAGCGAGAGGCACTAACAACTTTTACGTTCCGTTCTGGCATCTTTCTCATATTTCTTTATTGGCTATATCTATCTACCTTTTATTCTTCTTCTCCGTCTGTTTCGCCTGCCTCCCCACCCCCCCCCCGCCTCTCTCTCTTCTGTTCTATCTGTCTCCAGTCCCTCTTCTTCTTGTGTGTCAGTCTAGCCTATATGTATGTCCGTCTCTCTATTTTTCATTCTCCATCTCTCAGGCTGGGTTATACCTCTATGTTCCTGTTTCCCTGTTGGCCTGTTCATCTGTCTCTCTCTCTCCTTCTTCCTCACACACACACACACACACACACACACACACACACACACACACACACCACACACACACACACACACACACGCACACACACACACACACACACACACACACACACACACACACACACACACACACACACACATTCTCACTCCGGCTTTGCAAGTCCCGACTTACAAAAACCCACCCCAGATTCTTTGTGAAAAAAAAAAACCTTCAGACACCCTTAATGACTGTGTTGCGTGACCGCAGTGAGTAAGCACAGCACTGCCTGGGAAGTGACTCCAAGTAGGTCACGGTACACTGAGTGCTAAACATCCCTGTGACTCCAAGTAGGTCACGGTACACTGAGTGCTACACCTCCCTGTGACTCCAAGTAGGTTACGGTACACTGAGTGCTACACCTCCCTGTGACTCCAAGTAGGTCACGGTACACTGAGTGCTACACCTCCCTGTGACTCCAAGTAGGTTACGGTACACTGAGTGCTACACCTCCCTGTGACTCCAAGTAGGTCACGGTACACTGAGCGCTACACACCCCTGTGACTCCAAGAAGGTCACGGTACACTGAGTGCTACACCTCCCTGTGACTCCAAGTAGGTCACGGTACACTGAGTGCTATACACCCCTGTGACTCCAAGTAGGTCACGGTACACTGAGCGCTACACACCCCTGTGACTCCAAGAAGGTCACGGTACACTGAGTGCTACACCTCCCTGTGACTCCAAGTAGGTCACGGTACACTGAGTGCTATACACCCCTGTGACTCCAAGTAGGTCACGGTACACTGAGCGCTACACACCCCCTGGACTCCAAGAAGGTCACGGTACACTGAGTGCTACACCTCCCTGTGACTCCAAGAAGGTCACGGTACACTGAGTGCTACACCTCCCTGTGACTCCAAGTAGGTCACGGCACACTGAGTGCTATACACCCCTGTGACTTCAAGTAGGTCACGGTACACTGAGTGCTATACATCCCTGTGACTCCAAGTAGGTCACGGTACACTGAGTGCTATACACCCCCTGTGGTCACTTCAAGTAGGTCACGGTATACTGAGTGCTACACATTCCTGTGACTTCAAGTAGGTCACGGTACACTGAGTGCTACACATCCCTCTCCCATTTGTTCTTTTTTTAATTTCGTGGGCGGAAGATTCTTTCATATGGGACAAAAAAAACACGAATCAGATAAACTGAAAGGGTCACCAGCCTTAAACAGAGAGAGAGAGAGAGAGAGAGAGAGAGAGAGAGAGAGAGAGAGAGAGAGAGAGAGAGAGAGGGGGGGGGGGGGGGGGGGGGGGACAGACAGACAGAAATAGAATAAAACAGCATGGGGTGGGGATTGAATGACTCATACGTCAACATCAGATACCTGTTTTTTCATTCCTTCTTTTTCTCTTCCCTTTATCATCACTCTCATATGATACTGACAGACAGACAGACAGACACATACACACAAACAGACACTCACATACATACACACGGACCGATACACAGAGTCCCACAGATATGAAACTGAAACCCCAGACTCTCTAACCGTCACTGGATTTCAGTATTCCCGTCTCTGTTCTCCCTCCCAATCCTCTCAGCACAACACCCCAAATCCCTGTCCATTTTCAAACCGATGTCTCTCACCACACCCACCACCCCTTCCCTTTCAGTCCCCTTTTCCTCCATCACCTCCACGTCACCCACATCCTTCTGTGTTCCCCTGGGGTCAATCCTCTCGTCTTCACAGTCACTCTCAGCAAAGAGGCTAGAGATAACAACTCTCAGGAAGTTTAGCGCTGATTTATAAAGTGCCAGACAGGTCACTGAACAACTGCAAAGTTTTCCCTAACCTCTGTTTCCTTATCCACCTCTCCCTGGTTTTTCTTTTTTTTTCGTTGCATAAGAAATAAATCTGGTTGACGGCTGAAATCAGGAACAGGTGGTGTGTACAGGAGAGAGAGAGAGAGAGAGAGAGAGAGAGAGAGAGAGAGAGAGAGAGAGAGAGAGAGAGAGAGAGAGAGAGAGAGAGACAGACAGACAGACAGACAGACAGACAGACAGACAGACAGACAGAGAGAGAGACAGACAGACAGACAGACAGACAGAGAGAAGGAGGCAGGGGGCGAGAAAGTGAGAATTAAAAAAAAAAAATAGACAAGAAGAAGAAGAAGAAGAAGAAGAAGAAAGAAGAAGAAGAAAAGAAGAAGAAAAGAAGAAAGAAGAAGAAGAAGAAGAAGAAGAAGAAATACCCTTGGATTTATTTATTCTCTACAGTCCACTTTTTTTTCTGAGAACAACGCAGGAGTCCTTCCTTACTTTGAAATCCTCCGTCAACAAAAGTCAAATGTCTTCACCTTCGATTAGGCCTATCTGTTTTGCAACAAACGCAAACCTAAGTTAACAGTAGAAATTCTAATGAATGATTCTCAAATTGACACTTTACTATTATTCATGTTACAGTGTCCGTTTTCTTGTGTATGTGTGATGTTTCCCCACCAGGTTTGTTTGTTTGTGTGTTTCGGAAATTACGAGCACTGAGTTGATCGTATACTTGTAAGGCTGTATGACAGCACGCTGAAAGCAAAAAACTCATTCCCATGTATCCTCTCTGACTTGAAAAAAAAAGTTAGTTTCAAAACGGAGTGACTGAGGGCGGAAAATGGAGCAAAATTTAGAAAGAGAGGGGGTTTGTTACCGCCAAAGACACACACAAACAAAGTACATGACAAGACACAATGCATTTCGACCTCTTGGATCTTCTTCAGGCAAAAACATGTAACATTTAGGACAGTGAAAACGAAGAACGAGAAACCACTTTATCTTCTCATATTCGGCGCACAATTAAAATGGCTGCTGCATGAAAACGAGGCCGTTAAGGAGGGGATAAAAACAAAGCCCCTGCCTTGCCTTGCCACTTTCTTCCTATTCTGTGTCACCACACCCCCCCCCCCATTCACATCATTCCCGGGCCCATGGGCAGGTTTGGGTGAGAGGGTGAAGTCGAGTAGGGGGGCTGAAACAATCTTCTTACTTTCACAGTCAGTCCTTAGCAACGGATCTAAAGATAACCAGTCGCAGACGGTCGCCGCGCTGATTTATAGAGTTCCCCGGAACAGCAGAGCACACTCGCTGATTATCAGGGATTTCTTTTTTTTCTCCCCCGTTTTCTTCTTAGCTAGCTATTAATTATTCTGGTTCCTTCGTTGCATCAGAAATAAATGTGACTGACAGCTGAGGTCGTTGACAGCTGGTCCCCCCCCCCCCTCTCTCTCTCTCTCTCTCTCTCTCTCTCCTCTCTCTCTCTCTCTGTGTGTGTGTGTGTGTGTGTGTGTGTGTGTGTGTGTGTGTGTGTGTGTGTTTGTTTGTGTGTGTGTGTGTGTGAGAGTAAGTGAGTGTGTGTGCATATGTATGTGTGTGTGAGTGTGTGCATGTGTGTGTGTGTGCGCGTGCATGCGTGCGTGCGTGTGTGTGTGTGTGTGTGGTGTGTGTGTGTGTGTGTGTGTGTGTGTGTGTGTGTGTGTGTGTGTATGTGTGTGACATGTAAATGAGTGCATGCATGTATCTGTGCTCATAACTTCCTACCACGTAAAGTGTAACAAATGAGCTTCTAGTGTACAGAGAGAGAGAGAGAGAGAGAGAGAGAGAGAGAGAGAGAGAGAGAGAGAGAGAGAGAGAGAGAGAGAGAGAGAGAGAAAAATATCCGTGCACACTCATATTGATTCAAACACATACAAACACACACGCACAGAGTAACACGACAAAGACGCAAATACAAAAACTAAAAGACAAACATACAGACACAGGTACACAGATAGAGACACACACACACACATGTATTTTTTCCAGATGCACGGAAAGATACACAGAAACATAGACAAATACACACAAGCACATAGTACACACACACACACACACACACACACACACACACACACACAAACACACATATCACACACTCTCTCCCTCCCTTCCCACCATTCATCCGCCGCTCGCCCACTCTCACAGACCCCCCAGACATGAAACTAAAACCTCAGACCAAAACCACTCTAGCCCTAATGCCCGTTTCCATTTTCTCCAGTTTCTCCCAACTCCCAACACCAGACCCTTGTTTACTTTCCAACCCTGCTTCTCCTCCCCTCTACTTTTGTCATTAACCCCCCCCCCCCCCCTCCCCCTCTCAACTCCTCACACAAGTCCCCGTCCCTCATGGGGTCAATCCTCTCATTTTCACCGCCACTCCATAGCAACCAGTCTCAAGATAACAAAGTCTCTGGAAAGTTCAATTCTGATTTATACAGTTCTCCTGAGCTTTCTGATAACCAGAGAATTTTCTTCCTCCTCTTTTTTTTTTTATATCTCGGCTATTATCTGGCTTTTTCGTTGCATCAGAAACTGACAAATGTGGATGACGGTTTAAGATTGTAAACAGGTGGTGGAAGTTTTTAGTGTGTGTGTGTGTGTGTGTGTGTGTGTGTGTGTGTGTGTGTGTGTGTGTGTGTGTGTGTGTGTGCGCGCGCGCGCGCGCGTGCGTG
>JADBJO010001789.1:137500-145000 GCA_016801955.1 Conus betulinus | reverse complement strand
TGAAACACATTTTACTTCGTTGCGCACAATTCTTTCTAGCCAAACAAATGTGCTGCCAGTTTTTGATGTCAATCTATTTTCGTACAAATCTTTCTCTTTCAAAAGGCTGCGTACTAAAGCTGGCCAGTAACTGTTAACACAGCAGTGCGTTTGGCTTTTTCTTGTGACCCCATTTTCCCCATCCCCTACTCACCCCTCTCTCTCTCTCTCTCTCTTCCCTCCCTCAATCTCTCTCTCTCTCTCCCCTCTCTCTCTCTGATTTTTATCGATCTCATGATTAAACAATGGTATTCAACATATTCAAATCAGACATAAAATTATCAATAATTATAGCCGATTATGCAACACACACACACACACACACACACACACACACACACACACACACACACACACACATTTCTATCTATGTATCTATCTATATATATATATATATATAGCTAGTGAAGGGTTTTCATATTTATGATATACATTTACCCATTTAGTTTATCTCCTAAAAAAGATTTTATTTTCTCTTCTTCTGAATTTCTAATCTTTGCCAAGTCATTACTATAATGATGGAAGAATTATTAACCTGCACTTGTTTTCCTCCACTACTTACTTAATTGTTCAGCATTATATTGTTTGGTCAATTGGTGGGTGATTGCATCTCTTAGGAGATCCAAGGAAAGGTTGTTCTGCACAATTCTTAGCCGCTGACAATGCTTGGGTTATTGAACGACGGAGCTGACCACTCAGACTGTTCCATATCTTTTGATCTCCCTTGCATCCTGAATGGATCCTCAAGCATAGGCTCAAAGATTGTCCCTTACATTTTATACTGTTTGTGTAATGTTTTTAGTTTTCAACAACTTTTTTCTCTCCACTCTTTTGTTTTGTTTAATTTACTACCTTTCGCTGGCTGCTCTGGGGGTGCTGTTGGATTCTTTTTCGAACTCTTGGCGGTCGGAACACCACAGAATTATGGACTGTGGTGTGTCTCTATCTGACGCCAAGAGCACAGACACAATCAGCCGTGTCTCCCTGATGAGTCCGATCCAGCGGACGAAAGGCCTCGGAGCAGGCGATACATGTGTCTTTCAGAGGGATTGCGGCGCAGGCGATACATGTGTCTTTCAGAGGGATTGCGATAGTTTCCTCATGCAGCTAGTGAAGGGTTTTCATATTTATGATATACATTTTACCCATTTACTTTATCTCCTAAAAAATTTTTTATTTTTCTTCTTCTGAATTTCTAATCTTTGCCAAGTCAATACTATAATGATGGAAGAATTGTTAACCTGCACTTGTTTTCCTCCACTACTTAATTGTTCAACATTACATTGTTTAGTCAATTGGTGGGTGATTGCATCTCTTAGGAGATCCAAGGAAAGGTTGTTCTGCACAATTCTTAGCCGCTGACAATGCTTGGGTTATTGAACGACGGAGCTGACCACTCAGACTGTTCCATATCTTTTGATCTCCCTTGCATCCTTGAATGGATCCTCAAGCATAGGCTCAAAGATTGTCCCTTACATTTTATACTGTTTGTGTAATGTTTTTAGTTTTCAACAACTTTTTTCCTCTCCACTCTTTTGTTTTTGTTTAATTCTACTACCTTTCGCTGGCTGCTCTGGGGGTGCTGTAGGATTCTTTTTCGAACTCTTGGCGGTCGGAACACCACAGAATTATGGACTGTGGTGTGTCTCCATCTGACGCCAAGAGCACAGACACAATCAGCCGTGTCTCCCTGATGAGTCCGATCCAGCGGACGAAAGGCCTCGGAGCAGGCGATACATGTGTCTTTCAGAGGGATTGCGGCGCAGGCGATACATGTGTCTTTCAGAGGGATTGCGATAGTTTCCTCATGCCAGCTAGTGAAGGGTTTTCATATTTATGATATACATTTACCCATTTACTTTATCTCCTAAAAATTTTTTTATTTTTCTTCTCTCTGAATTTCTAATCTTTGCCAAGTCAATATACTATAATGATGGAAGAATTGTTAACCTGCACTTGTTTTCCTCCACTACTTAATTGTTCAACATTACATTGTTTAGTCAATTGGTGGGTGATTGCATCTCTTAGGAGATCCAAGGAAAGGTTGTTCTGCACAATTCTTAGCCGCTGACAATGCTTGGGTTATTGAACGACGGAGCTGACCACTCAGACTGTTCCATATCTTTTGATCTCCCTTGCATCCTTGAATGGATCCTCAAGCATAGGCTCAAAGATTGTCCCTTACATTTTATACTGTTTGTGTAATGTTTTTAGTTTTCAACAACTTTTTTCCTCTCCACTCTTTTGTTTTGTTTTAATTCTACTACCTTTCGCTGGCTGCTCTGGGGGTGCTGTAGGATTCTTTTTCGAACTCTTGGCGGTCGGAACACCACAGAATTATGGACTGTGGTGTGTCTCCATCTGACGCCAAGAGCACAGACACAATCAGCCGTGTCTCCCTGATGAGTCCGATCCAGCGGACGAAAGGCCTCGGGAGCAGGCGATACATGTGTCTTTCAGAGGGATTGCGGCGCAGGCGATACATGTGTCTTTCAGAGGGATTGCGATAGTTTCCTCATGCAGCTAGTGAAGGGTTTTTCATATTTATGATATACATTTACCCATTTACTTTATCTCCTAAAAATTTTTATTTTTCTTCTTCTGAATTTCTAATCTTTGCCAAGTCAATACTATAATGATGGAAGAATGTTAACCTGCACTTGTTTTCCTCCACTACTTAATTGTTCAACATTACATTGTTTAGTCAATTGGTGGGTGATTGCATCTCTTAGGAGATCCAAGGAAAGGTTGTTCTGCACAATTCTTAGCCGCTGACAATGCTTGGGTTATTGAACGACGGAGCTGACCACTCAGACTGTTCCATATCTTTTGATCTCCCTTGCATCCTTGAATGGATCCTCAAGCATAGGCTCAAAGATTGTCCCTTACATTTTATACTGTTTGTGTAATGTTTTTAGTTTTCAACAACTTTTTTCCTCTCCACTCTTTTGTTTTGTTTAATTCTACTACCTTTCGCTGGCTGCTCTCTGGGGGTGCTGTAGGATTCTTTTCGAACTCTTGGCGGTCGGAACACCACAGAATTATGGACTGTGGTGTGTCTCCATCTGACGCCAAGAGCACAGACACACAATCAGCCGTGTCTCCCTGATGAGTCCGATCCAGCGGACGAAAGGCCTCGGAGCAGGCGATACATGTGTCTTTCAGAGGGATTGCGATAGTTTCCTCATGCAGCTAGTGAGGGTTTTTCATATTTATGATATACATTTACCCATTTACTTTATCTCCTTAAAAAAAGGTTTTATTTTTCTTCTTCTGAATTTCTAATCTTTGCCAAGTCATTACTATAATGATGGAAGAATTGTTAACCTGCACTTGTTTTCCTCCACTACTTAATTGTTCATATATATATATAATGTATATATATATATATATATATATATATATATATATGAAAAAAAAAAGCCTTCTCTTCTAATCTAAGTTTTTATTTTGCTTAGTTTTTCTTGCAGACAGACTAACAGACAGAAAGGGCCAAATGCATCACTATGCTCCACAAATAATGTATCGGTTTGCAATTAAAAAGAAAAGGAACAGCTGACTGGACGGGATGGAACTGGCGGTAGAAAAACATGGCGAAGGTAATGCCAATCAAGGTGATGCTCTGGACTCGGTATCTGAGAAGAGTGAATCAATTTTGTACGAAATGTCTGTAACTAGATGCAGTGGCGTGTGTGTGTGTGTGTGTGCGTGTGTGTGTGTGTGTGTGTGCGTGCGTGCGTGCGTGTGTGTGTGTGTGTGTGTGTGTGTGTGCGCGCGCGCGTGTGTTTGTATGAGCGTGCACGCTTACGATGTGTACGAGCACGCGTGCGTTCGTGTGTGTGTGTGTGTGTGTGTGTGTGTGTGTGTGTGCGTGCGTGTGTGTGTGTGTGTGTGTGCCTGCGTGCGTGCGTGCGTGCGTGCGTGCGTGGGTGCATGCGTGCGCTCGTTTTGTTTGGCTGTTCTCTGAAGTGGACAGGAACAGAAATGAGAAAAGGCAAAACGATACACAGCATGTAATACAGGCAAACCAACACACACACATACATACAGATACTGGTATAGGCACAGTGTGAACACACACACACACACACACACACACACACCACACACACACACACACACTCACACACATGCATGTACACATACATCAAACGCGCGCGCGCGCGCGCGTGCACACACACACACACACACACACACACACACACACACACACACAAATAGATAGACAGACAAGCACCAGCCGCCGTGGCGAAGTGGTTAGCGTCGCGGACTCCCGGCTGGGAGGTCGTGGGTTCGAATCCCATCAGAGTCATGTGGGTTTTTCTGCCCGACCGGCTCCTACCCAGAGTGAGTTTGCTGCGGACTCAGCTGGGAAGACTGGGACCACACAGTCGAGTCTCATCCACTTAATGGATGCGTTTCTGAGAGTGTTGCTCGAATTTCCTGACCAACACTGCAGGTGCCTGTATCTCTCGGGCCTGGTTGACGCCGGGATATATATTATGAAAGGAAGCGTAGAGTGCAGCCCTGTCATGTAGTCTCAGACCGAAATGGAAATCCGTAGCATCATCTTAATCATCCTTATTCTCATCGATCAGCATTAAAAAAAAATGTCTCAAATTCTGTGGCCCTTCATGCCCTGCTCTCATGGTGACCTCAATTTCGATGTCGTCTCCACGACTGTGGCCTTGGTTTGCTTCAGTCGGGGTCACCAGTATCGGCGGGTCCATGGGGGCTGTCGCTGGGCGGACGTGGTGGCGCCCTCCGGTGGGAGGGCTCACTCACGCCGGCTCCGCGACTAAGCAATTATTGTCGTCAGTGGGAGGCTTAGTAGGTGGTGTCCTGCGTATGTTAAATCAGAACAGGCGCCACTGAACACCACCGAGGTGACTCGGCAGCAGTGCAGTGTCTCCTCCGGTGGGTTGCCTCTTGACGGCTTGACATTGACTGCTCCCTGTGGATTGCCGGTGGCGGGGCTGCGGCGGGGCCGACCGGGCTGTGGCTGTGGACGGGGTGTCGGAATGAGCGGCGTGGATGCATTGCCTCCGAGGTGGCGCAGAGGTTGGGACAGCAAACAAAAAAAAAACAAAAAAAAAAAAAAAAAAAAAAAAGAAAAAAAGATAGACAAGCAGAGAAAAAGACAGACACTCACAGACAGACAGAAACATGGATTATGTCACTGACAAACTTAGATAGAGGGGACCTAGAGACTCAAAGACACACAGAGACAGAGAGGCAAAGAACACAGAGAGAAAGGGAACACACGTCAATCAATAGCCTGGCCTGGCTTGACCCAAACCATAGAGTGTCCTCTCTTTTCCCTCCCCCCTTACCTCACTCCATCCGTATCTTTCCCACCTCACCCCCTCTTCCCCTTCCCCAAAACAAGGCTACATTCCGGCCTCCAATTCCCTCCCTTAATCGCACATCCTCTTCTTTCAGTCTCCCCTTTCTCCACTCTTCATCAACCTTCACCTCCCTTCTCCCCCTAGCCCCCGGCTAGACACCCGGGGTCAATCCTCTCATTTTCCCCTTCAGCCCTGACTTAGTAAGGGGTCTAACGATAGCAAGCTTTAAAAGTTCAGGCGGACTTCTCCAGAAAAGTCCCCTGGAGCTCATGGATAACAGGCGACGTTTTCTCTCATCTTCTCTTCTTCTTCGGAAGTCGTCTTATTCTTTCGTTCCTAAGACAGATATCAGCAACCCCCCACACCTTCCTCTGAAAGCAAAGAGAAGAAACAAAACTGACATAACAGAGTTAAAACAATAGAGGGTTTTTTTTTTTTTTAGTTTGTATTCAATTACTCATGTTTTCGCGTGTGCTAGGTGGGACGAATACGGCCATCACTTTGGAATTGTGGACATGTAGATGTTTCAACACAAAGGAAGAAAGAGATCGTCCTTCTTTAGTATTTAGAACCAGAGTAGACAAAAAGCTGATGACATACAGAAAAAGTGGTGTTACGTGATCACGTTCGGGTGCACTCAGGTAGACAAGAATTCACACGAACACAGGCACACAAGAACATGCTCTCTCTCTCTCTTTCTCTCTTCTCTCGTCTCTCTCTCTCTCTCAGAACACACACACACACACATACACACCCAAAGCCCACCGTAAGAAGGTCTCTCACACACACACACACACACACACATTACACACACACAAAGCCCGTTTAGTGCGCGCACACGCAAGTCCTCACCCCCCCCCCCCCCCCCCCCCCCCCCCCCACCCCCCCCCCCTCCCCCCCTCCCCCACCATCACCCCCCCCCCCCCGCCCTCCACCCCCCCCCCCCCCCCACACACACCCGACACACACACAACGACCCCCACACACCACACCACACCCAACGCACACACGCACGCATGCGCGCCCCCCACAATCGCCCCCCCCCGCCCCCCCCGCCCCCCCCCCTCAGTACTCCCCCCCCCCCCGCCCTCCTCCCCCCCCCCCCCACACACACACATACACACAACGAACAACACACCCCCACCCCCACACACACCCACCCCACACTAAAACTGCCCCCGACGCGCACACTCACACACACATGTCCACCCCCACAGCCCCCCAACAACCACATCTATACCCCCCCACACCCACACCACAACCCCCCCACCCACCACCCCACACCCCCCCCCACACACCCCCGACACACCCACTACTCCCTCCTCCCCCCCCACTACCACACACACACCACACACACACACACACACACACACACGCCCACACACTCCATACTTTCCATTACAAACCAACCCCCATCTATGAAACCACATCTAACCCACACACACCCACACGACACACACACACACACCACACACACCAGCACACACACTCGCTACTTTCACATACCCCCCCCCCCCCCAACAACAACCCTGTGTTTTTGTCCTTCTTGTATTTCATTTCTCATCCATCAGAGAAACTAAAACGAGAAGGCACATTTCAAACCCCACGGTAAGACTCTCCCCCACACATTGGGGGGGCGTTGTGGGGGGGGTATACCCCACCCCCCACAACACAACAACCAAAAAACACCACACATCCCCCCCCCCCCCCCCCAACCCACATACCCTTCCCATCGATTTCACATCAACCACTTCACACACATGTTTGTCTCCTTCCCCCTTTCCCCCTTCCTCCTTTCCCCCTTATCACCTCAACTTCATTCACCTGCAGGTGTGATTGAAACCCCACCATCTAACTTCTCTTTACAAACACCACACACACACACACACAAACACAAACCCACAAACACACCACAATTATTTATCTTCACAACAGAATTTTCATTTCTCGAGAAGAACTAAAAACTCACATTGGGCTATTGCGTTTATACTTGCTCCCTCCCCCCCCCCCACTCCCCCTTTGCAATTCTATTCCCAAAACCCTTTCATGGTTTGTCTCCTTCCTCCTTCCCCCCTTTAACTGCAACTTCAACCTGCAGGTGTGATTGATAACA
>JADBJO010001789.1:130000-132500 GCA_016801955.1 Conus betulinus | reverse complement strand
AGAGAGATGGACGTGTAGAAAAGCAGACAAACAGAGAGACAAAGGGAAAGAGAGAGAAACTGAACAGACAGCAGTTAATTCCCTGCCCAGCTTGACCCAAACCACAGCACCTTCCGTCCTCCTCTCCCGTAACCCCATTCCTCCCCCTGCCCCCTACACTACTTCTTCCCCTCGAAGTTCCCTTTTTTTTTTTTTTTTTTTTAATGTTCAGCACAGTGGTAGAGACCGGTCTTCAATCCCCTCCCTGATACTTCATCCTCTTTCAGTTCAGTCCTCTCATGTCTCCTTCACAGTCTACCCTGACCTCTCCGCCCCACAGCCAACCAGCTACCAGACTGTTAGTCCTCTCATTTCCGCCCGCTGTGCTGACTCGGTGAGGGTCTGAAGATATCACGTCTCTGAAAGGTCACGGCTGAGTTCGCGTGAACCTTTCCTTTGAGCTCTTCGATGATGCCGTCTCTCTCTCTTTTTTTTGTTGTTGCTGGTCTTCTGAACTGAGTCTCTATTTTTTTTTAGCTGCAACGGGGACAGAGGAGAAAAAAAAACTACCTTTCCTTCCACTCATCTTCCAGCAACACACACACACACACGTACGCACACACGCACGCACACACACGCACACACACACACACATACATACATACATACATACATACATACGTGTTCACATTCATTCACACGCAACATGTACACACTCAGACTTCTCTTCTCATAACTGTGTTGAACTTCGCATCCTTCAAAGACATTGTCGATAAAGTATATTTTGACTCTCACCCCCCACCCTTCCCGCGCTCAACCTTTCCCAACCTCCAAACCCTTCGATTTCTCCTTCCCAGCCCCAAGCCAGTTCACAGCAGCAGTTTTTAAGAGACAGATACCACTTGAAAACATATGTTTCAAATGGCCAGGCCAGCACAATGAGCGAATGCACAAGTCAGGCTTCTGGCAAGTGTCCTTCACGAGACCCTCTGCCTAAAGTTCGGTTCGGTCTGACCCATTTGTCTGTCTGCGGCCTCATGGCTCGGCCCTTGTGTAGCGCGCATATGGACTAATCTGCAACACGCTACAACGAAACTGAAACTACAATCTTTAGAAGGCCACGTTGTAGAATCAAGAAAAAGTAATTTCATTTTTTTTAGCGTCTTTTTTTTTTATATATATATATATTTTTTCCCCCCTTTTTCTGTCTCTTCTCAAGCTCCCCTATCTTTATCGTTTTTTTTTTCCACTGTTGAATTTCTTTTCCTTTTTTAGTTTAAAGAAAAGGTTCTGTTTGTTTTTCTTCCTTTTTTTTTTTCTTTCTTTCTTATTTCTTTTTTTCTTTCTTGCACCTTTTGTTTTCTTTTCTTTCATATTTGCAACAATGACCTCTTTCTGTAAGCTCAGTCTGAACGAACGCCACTTCCGAAGACCATTATCTTCATCATGCTGCATCCTGCTTCCAGTTGAATTGACTCTGAATGAAAAACATAGCGCAGTTCGGCTCTAATGGGGCGAGAGATCCAGTGGAAATTTGAAGACCAGGGACGACGAAGCATAGAGACGGAAATCGAGTTAAAAAGAAACTGGAAATAATGGAAGAACGAGGGGGGCGTTAATATTTGTAGTAACTTCATTACGATTGCAAGGGAGGCGTGCAGTTACATCCGGCCTCTTTCAAACAGGGCATGACAGATTCAAGGAAAAACAATAGGAAAAAAGAAAAACACTCTTTACAATCTCTCTCTCTTTCTCTCTCTCTCTCTCTCTCCAACACACACACACGCACGCACACACACACGCACGTACGCACACGCACGCACTCTAGCGCACGCGCGCGCGCGCACACACACACATACACACGCACCTGACATCTCATTAACCTCCCCACACACGTACAAACAATATACACACAAACATGCAATGCATGTATAATTACATAATTCCCTATCTATGTCCCTAATCCCATAACCCCTCTTGTAAGCAGGCCTATACACGCACATACATACACGGATCACAGATGCACCCACCCACAAACATGCACACACACACATACATTCTCACACATCCAAAACACACACACATACACAGACACACACAGAAACATAAAAAAACACACAGCAAACATTCTCTCTCTCTCTCTCTCTCTCTCTCTCTCACACACACACACACACACACACACACACACACATATGCACGTATACATACACCCATAACATACTCTCTCTCTCTCTCATAAACACACTCAAAACATACACAAGGGGTACCCCCACCCCCCCCCACCTTCCTTACACAAACACACGCGCGCGTACACGCACGAGCGCGCGCGCGCGCGCGCGCACACACACACACACACACACACACACACACACACACACACACACACACACACACACACACACGCATACACTGGGTTCACACACGCACACACACATACACACACGCGCGCGCGCGCACACACACACACACACACACACACACACACACACACACACACACACACGCACGCACGCACGCACGC
>JADBJO010001789.1:115000-125000 GCA_016801955.1 Conus betulinus | reverse complement strand
GCAACATTTTCACATACGAAAGCGCGCGCGCACACACACACTATGCATACCGCACAGAGACGCACGCAGACACATATACTACATGCGTAATACATACACTCGTGCGCGCGCACACACACACACACGGAATGGCATGTCGAGAGAGGAAAGGTGGCGATTTTCTCTGTCTAGATTTTTGGTCAGTGCAGAACTGATAACCAGCTGAGTCTCATTCCCACAAGCTCCATATCTGGGGTGAAAAGTTCGAGCTCGTTATTTGACATCCCTCGGCTTTGGCTTGTTTTGTCAGGCAGGGCGGTGATGTAATCCAAGTTAGCATCATAAAAACTTTGACGCCAGCATTGTCTTTTATTACGTCGCATACATGACGATTTTATTGTATCTGCTGCTTGCATTGCCTGTGTTAAAACCCTTGTCTTCTATCATATTTGCAGCAATGCACAAAATGTACCGTGTGTGTGTGTGTGTGTGTGTGTTTGTGGGTAGATTTTAATCGAATGGGTTCTTTCGTTAGATGTAAGAAAAAAACACTTTTGATAAAGCGTCATTAGCCATGTTTAAATTGATACTAAAGGCAAGAACAAAGGATTTACCTATTCATGTTATTTTAGATTTTATTTGATAAAATGATTGTTCCAGTATTATCATATGGTTGTGAAAATATGGGTATACGAAAATTTAAATATCATGGATAAATGTTTGCTAAAATTTTTTTTTTAAATGTATATGTCGCTGAAAAAGAAGTACAATGACAAACATGACTGATGAATTTCTGCTAAAATTTAAAAAAATATATATGTCCCTGAAAAAAAGAAAGTACAACGACATATATGATTTATGGTGAAACAAGACGTTACCCTTTATCATTTACTGTCTATGTCCGAATGATTCGATTTTGGTCCAGTTTGGTTCAATCTCCTGTTGAAAAAAAAAAATGTCGGCTTGGTTCTATTCTTTAATGTTACATTTGCACATTAGCGCAGAAACTGTGTTTCCGTGCATTAAAAGCATACTCGTGCAATCTTGTTTCGACTGTGTTTGGAGCAATCAATCTTGTACAGACGTCAATACATTATGCAGGGATGTCAAAAATAATTTGCAATGCTCTTTTCGTTAAACGCGCAACATGACATTGAAACTAGCAGCAAATGTTTTTTTTCAAAAAATTTAATAAATCTGATTTTAAGGAGGAGAAATATATTTCTAGCTTAGTAGATATTCACATTTACTCTCTTATCAAATTTAGATGTTCTAATCATAAATTACCAATTGAAGTAGATCGTCGATTCGCTATTCCAAAAACAGAAAGGTTATGTAATAAATGTGACATGTCTGCAACAGGTGATGAATATAATTTTGTCATGGTTATGTTAATCATATGTTACTTTGCGCAACACGTATTTGCCAAAAAGATTTCTCTACCCAAAATCTGTCTATAGCTTTTGTCAAATGATGCCTTCTACTAATCGAAAAACAAATGCTCCTATTGTCAAAGTAAATGAGATTATTTGAAGTGTTGTAAATTGTTGGTCTGTGTCAGGATTGACTAGCAATCTATGTTTTATTTGGCTTCTTCCCCCCTGTTTCGCTTTAACTCACCTTTCCTCCATACACTAAAAGGGGCAAAAAGAATAAATATTGTTCTTTCTAGTTCTTTTGTGTGTGTGTGTGTGTGTTGTTCGCAACACATTTCACCTTTTTTTAAAAATTAAATATGGCGCACTCACTCTGTAAAAAGCTTGATTCAACAGCAAAGGCCTTCTTCACTCCCCGGCTTTTTTTTCCTGCTTGCGTATTTCTCACATTGTCTGTGTATCAACATGATGTTTGCCATGGATTCAAGCAGGAGACTGTCCCCCTGCACTGCACTGATCTATTATAATGTGTTAAAAATGTGCAACTCACACGGACCACGGTTAGTTGTTTCGTCCGAAAGACCCAGACTCCGAGACCTCGAGTTCGTGGCATCAATAAGAGAGAAAACACAAAAACAGAAAAAAAATGGCCTTTTCAGAGATTCGAACCAAGTTCCTGGGATTCTAACCTTTTGTTAGTGAGCGCATTATCCGCTGAGCCAGTTTTGCACACTGCCACGCCATAAATCGATAAAGGTAGAAAACATTGCCTTTTCAGAGATTCGAACCATGTTCCTGGGATTCTATCGTTTTTTTTTGGTGGTGAGCGTGTTATTCGCTGTGCCACTTTTTCACAGAGCTACGTCATTAAGCGCTGGAGTCAGGAGTGTGAGGGGGAAAAAAGTGCAAGCTTTGCGTTGTGTATGCGTGGGCGGTAGGCAGGTGGGACGGGATAGGAACACTCGAGCACTTTCATTTTCCGTTTTGATATGGGCGAGTTAAACATGGCTTGCTATGACCAGCTGTTCCCGTCATAACTCTGAAACACAATGTCACCGACACGATAGGCGACACTGGCTCTGCTGGTGTTAATTAAAACTGCGGATAGGCTGATCACTAGCATTTGATTTCGCTGTTGTAAAAAAAGCATGTGCTCGGAAGCCAGCGCGCATGTGTACGTGCATGCATAAATACACGCACGTACATATATGAGCATGCATGGCGTGGTAATACGCGCGTATTAACATCTATTCATGCACGTGCACAGAGAGAGAAAAGACTGGGGACTGGGGGTTCGACTCGAATGTTACACATACACACCCACACACGCATTCTCTCTCTGTCTGTATCAGAGAGAGAGAGAGAGAGAGAGAGAGAGAGAGAGAGAGAGAGAGAGAGAGAGTTTGTCCGTCTGTCTTTCCACTAAAAAGTCATCATTCCAAAGACTTCTTACCCTCCTGATCCCCACCGGTGGTCACACCTTCCCTGCCGTCCGCCAGACACTGCAAGGACCTGCCGCCTGGCACTGCCGCTAAGTTACCTGACAACACTGCCGCTAAGTTACCTGATGACACTGCCGCTAAGTTACCTGACACAACACTGCCCTTAAGTTACCTGACAACACTGCCGCTAAGTTACCTGACAACACTGCCGCTAAGTTACCTGACGACACTGCCGCTAAGTTACCTGACGACACTGCCGCTAAGTTACCTGACGACACTGCCGCTAAGTTACCTGACACACTGCCGCTAAGTTACCTGACAACACTGCCGCTAAGTTACCTGACGACACTGCCGCTAAGTTACCTGACAACACTGCCGCTAAGTTACCTGACAACACTGCCGCTAAGTTACCTGACAACACTGCCGCTAAGTTACCTGACGACACTGCCGCTAAGTTACCTGACAACACTGCGCTAAGTTACCTGACGACACTGCCGCTAAGTTACCTGACGACATCACCATAAAGTTATCTGACAACATTGAAGCTAAGTTACCTGTGGACACTGCCGCTAAGTTATCTGACATCACCCTAATGTTATCTGACAACACTGCCGCTAAGTTATCTGACAACATCTCCCTAACGTTATCTGACAACACTACCGCTAGTTATCTGACAACATCGCCGTAAAGTTATCTGACAACACTGCCGCTAAGTTATCTGACAACATCACCCTAAAGTTTTCTGACAACCCTGCCGCTAAGTTATCTGACAACATCTCCCTAACGTTATCTGACAACACTACCGCTAAGTTATCTGACAACATCGCCGTAAAGTTATCTGACAACACTGCCGCTAAGTTATCTGACAACATCACCCTAAAGTTATCTGACAACACTGCCGCTAAGTTATCTGACAACATCGCCGTAAAGTTATCTGGCTACACTCCCGTTATCTGACAGTTATCTGACACACTGCTGCTAAGTTATCTGACAACACTGCCGATAAGTTATCTGACAACACTTCCGATAAGTTATCTGACAACATTATCGATAAGTTATCTGATAACACTGCCGCTAAATTATCTGACAACACTACCGCTAAGTTATCTGACAACAGTACCACTAAGTTATCTGATAACACTACCGCTAAGTTATCTGATAACACTGCCGCTAAATTATCTGACAACACTACCGCTAAGCTATCTAACAACACTGCCGCTAAATTATCTGACAACACTACCGCTAAGCTATCTGACAACACTATCGCTAAGTTATCTGACGACACTGCCGCCAAGTTATCTTACAACACTGCCGCTAAATTATCTGACAACACTACCGCTAAGTTATCTGACGACACTGCCGCTAAGTTATCTGACAACACTGCCGCTAAGTTATCTGACAACACTGCCGCTAAGTTATCTGACGACACTGCCGCTAAGTTATCTGACAACACTGCCGCTAAGTTATCTTCTGACAACACTGTCGCTAAGTTATCTGACAACACTGCCGCTAAGTTATCTGACAACACTGTCGCTAAGTTATCTGACAACACTGCCGCTAATTTATCTGACAACACTGCGGGGCGGCATGATCATGTCCACGGTGAAGCCCATAAACCTGGTCATCGATTTTTCTGCCCATGATGATGTCCCGTCCTTATTTCTTTTTATTCGTATCGTGAAAGCTGGAATGTCTGCTCCCCCCCCCCCCCTCTTCTAACTCTCACTCCCTTCCTCCACCCTTCTTCAAACGTCATTCTCCGCGGTGCTCTCCCATCTTTCACCCTCACACACCCTTCTGTCCTTTCCTCCCCTCAAAACCAGTCATTTTCAGCGGCTTCCCATCTCTGATTCTGTCGGAGAAATTTAAGAGAGAGAGAGAGAGAGAGAGAGAGAGAGAGAGAGAGAGAGAGAGTGTGTGTGTTTACGTATGTATGTGTGTTCCAGTGTATGTGAGCGCGCTTGCACGTTTGTCTATGTGTGTGTGCGTGTGTGTTTTTTTGTGTGCATACCTCGTGTGTGTGTGTGTGTGTGTGTGTGTGTGTGTGTGTGTGTGTGTGTGTGTGTGTGTGTGTGGTGTGTGCGTGCGCGTTCTTGCATGTGTGCGTGTATTCTTTTGTTTGTGTGTGTGTGTGTGTGTGTGTGTGTGTGTGTGTGTGTGTGTGTGTGTGTGCGCGCGCGTGCGTGCGTGCGTGCGTATGTGTGTGTGTGTGTGTGTGTGTGTGTGTGTGTGTGTGTGTGTGTGTGTGTGTGTGTGTGTGTGTGTGTGTGTGTGTGTGTGTGTGCGTGCGTGCGTGTGTGTGTGTGCGCGCGCGCGTGAAAGGCAGACGGAGACTGAGAGAATCAATGTGAAGTTGTTTTCTTTTGCTGTTTTAAACTGTTTACGTTAGGCCCTGCTACGACAGAAGCCAGTCTAGTTGCACGCCTCCCTTACAGTCTTAATGAAGCCTCCTCAAATATTAGGTCCCAAACAAAGACGTTCTCTCTGTTGACTTCTTTTCGTGTTAGGCTTGATCTTCACGTCCATGCTCTTCTCTGTCTCTCCCTCCCTCCCTCCTCTCTCTCTCTCTCTGTGTGTGTGTGTGTGTGTGTGTGTGTGTGTGTGTGTGTGTGTGTGTGTGTGTGTGTGTGTGTGTGTAGATTTCCCCTGGATCTTTCGCCACCTTGAAGTCTAACTGCGCCACATTGCCAGCTGGTCCATGTATGTAACATCACATCTACCCAGGCCCTGAGGCCACAGACAGGTTAATGAATAAAAATATGGATAAAAAGACATAAAAGGCGAAAGAGTCCGACTAAGGCTACAGGCAAATGCCTGACCTAGTCATTAACTCAGCAAACTGGTCAGGCCATTAAAAGAGGCGCATGGTAGTGAGAGGTTCGTCACACACAACTTCTCTTGGGAGTGCACGTGGGGTACGAAAGGAGCAGGGTGTGGAGGCTGTGGAGGGTGTGGAGGGTGTGGAGGGTATGGAGGCTGTGGAGGCTGTGGAGGGTGTGGAGGGTATGGAGGGTGTGGAGGGTGTGGAGGGTATGGAGGGTATGGAGGGTGTGGAGGGTGTGGAGGGTGTGGAGGGAGGCTGATCACTGGGGCAAGGGCAGGGAGAAGATGGGGAATCTTTAAGTATGCATCTTTGTCAGATTCTCTGAGGGATGAGAAATCTGTGAAGGTGTGATGATAGAGAGCTCTGCACGCGCGCGCGCGCGCGTGTAAGTATGTGCATATATGTGTATGCGCATATATATATATATATATATATGTGTGTGTGTGTGTGTGTGTGTGTGTGTGTGTGTGTGTGTGTGTGTGTGTGTGTGTGTGTGTGTGTGTGTGTGCACAAGCGCGAGCGCATTCACACGCGCGCGCACGTGTGTGTGCGTGTGTGTGTGTGTGTGTGTGTGTGTGTGTGTGTGAGAGAGAGAGAGAGAGAGAGAGAGAGAGAGAGAGGAGAGAGAGAGAGAGAGCAAGCGAATGAATGATTTATTCAGATTGAGGCCATCGCCCATTCTGAAGGGGTGACACCAGCAATACAACACACAAGAACGGTTCTCGGTAAAGAAAATGGAAAGAAAGAAAAATTACACATATATACACTATGTAAACTATTATGAATATACTGTTCATATTCGCTTTTGAGCATCATATATGTACATAGCAAGATCGAAGAGGACATTTTCATTTCTCGTTGCAAACAATAAGTTGCCTCTGAAACTATAGGGATTACAATAATACTTAGCCTTAATAAATTTAACCCTAAGGTCACTGAATGCAAGACAGCAAAGTAAAAACGTATTTAGTCTTCCTTTGCCCGATTACACAAGCGACACATCAATTTGTTATCTTTCATAACACTGTATCTAAACCGATGGCAAGCAATGTCAGAGACACCAAATCTAAACTTACTCAATGCACTCTTAATATACCTATTCATATTCATTTCAATGTATGGTTCAATCATATGTGCTGTTTAAAGAATCTGTATTCAATTCATATAAAATATGAATAATAACTGTGACTGCTGTCTTTGCCCTATTTGCTATATCTTGACACCGCAAAGTGAAACGTAATCTGGTAGTGAAATAATATCCAAGATATTTGTATGCGTTGACTATACCAATGAATTCACCCCCGTAGGTCCATTTTTTCATTACGTGCCAAATATCCACCTTAACGAAACACAACAATATTGATCTTATTCATATTTACCTTTAATTCAGTAGCAGCTGAATACATGCCGTTTGCCTTTGAAGACCAGCAACAGTTGTTGACAGTAAAATAATGTCGTCAGCAAAAAATAATGCAAACAGTTCCAAGAGATCAAAAGTAACACCATGTCGTCCATTTTGAATAATCTCCAAAGCCAATTCATTTATGAAATGAGGAGAAAATGAAACTGGACAACAAACATCCCCTGCTTAACCCGTCTTGTACACTTAACAAAATCTGATAATTTTGCTCCCACTCTAATTCTTACTTTTATCTCTTTATACATGCTTTTTACACAACGATACAACTTACCTTTAATTACATATTTTAACAAAATATCCATAATAAATTCCGTGAAACTGAATCGAAAGCTTTTTCAGAATCTACAAAAGTCATATACAGCTTCTCGTTATTTGCAAGTAGACTAAACAGATGATCAACGGTAGAATAACCTTTTTTAAAAATCCTGCTTGATGTTCACCAGTTATATCATTCAAAGATATCCATTCATAACGTCTATTATGAATAACTGAACTATTAAGTTTACTACATACATTGCACAAAGAAATGCCTCTACGATTATTTACATCGTTTACCTCCCCTTTCTTAAATAACGGTAATATTATGAATTCTTTTTAATCTTCAGGAAAAATCCCTGTGTCAAATAGATGATTAAAACAATTTAACTAGAAAACTTACAACAGTCTCACCAGAATTCTTAAAAAAAATCCCCAATGAGGCCATCAGGCCGGCAGTTTTACCATTCCTTAATTTCTTGATAGCTGATGATATTTCCTCCCTGGATATTGGTCTGTCGAAAGTATATTCTTCATTACTCAAAGAGAGAGAGAGAGAGAGAGAGAGAGAGAGAGAGAGAGAGGAGAGAGAGAGAGAGAGAGAGAGAGAGAGAGAGAGAGAGAGATGGGACGTACCTGCTGTCACAAGTCATTTCGGTTTCATTTTTAAGGGCCTGATCGATAAGAAGGCAAACGTCGCACAGACAGGCTGGATGACATCAGAGAAACTGGTACGACACGGCGCTGATGACTTGTTACGCATAAATGAGGACAGACACTGATGGCGATGATGTCTCCTGACTGCCACAACATCAAGCAAGCCATCCCCGCGGATCGCTACGATGATGAAGGAACGACGATGATGATGAAGTGTGTGTGTGTGTGTGTGTGTGTGTGTGTGTGTGTGTGTATGTGTGTGTGTGAGTGTGTGTGTGTGTGTGTGAGTGTGTGTGTGTGTGTGTGTGTGTGTGTGTGTGTGTGTGTGTGTGTGTGTGTGTGTGTGTGTGTGTGTGTGGCGTGCGTGTGCGTTTGCGTGTGTGTGTGTGTGTGTGTGTGTGTGTGTGTGTGTGTGAGAGAGAGAGAGAGAGAGAGAGAGAGAGAGAGAGAGAGCGAGGGGGGGGGGGGTAGGCCACAAAAAAAAGGAAAAAAAAAAAAAAAAAAAAAAAGGTGACACCGAATCTACTCTGTAGTAGAATGTCCCACTTTAGTCAGAACCAGCTTCCCCACTGCCGTGTTATTATTTTCCGTACGTTAAACGTACACTGCACACACAAACACGTCAGTGTACTGACTCATCCGAAAGATGAGTACACAACTGTGAAACTGCCATCGACCAGTTTCTACTCTTTGGAATCAGGTAATGTGTTCGTTTATTTGTTTTCAATTGAAACAAGTTAACCGATGTACCCGTGGGAGTGGCCTTCAGTACCCGGCAAACGCATCCAAAGACTTGAGACACATAGGCGCACACCCCTAGAAGGTCCATGCATCGTGCTGTGAGAATCTGAGACACATAGGCGCACACCCCTAGAAGGCCATTGCATCGTGTGGTGAGTATCTGAGACACATAGGCGCACAACCCTAGAAGGCCATTGCATCGTGTGGTGAGAATCTGAGACACATTGGCGCACACCCCTAGAAGGTCCATGCATCGTGCCGTGAGAATCTGAGACACAGGCGCACACCCCTAGAAGATCCATGCATCGTGCAGTGAGAATCTGAGACACAGGCGCACACCCCTAGAAGATCCATGCATCGTGCTGTGAGAATCTGAGACACACAGGCGCACACCCCTAGAAGGTCCATGCATCGTGTGGTGAGAATCAGAGACACATAGGCGTACACCCCCAGAAGGTCCATGCATCGTGCAGTGAGAATCTGAGACACATTGGCGCACACCCCTAGAAGGTCCATGCATCGTGTGGTGAGAATCTGAGACACATTGGCGCACACCCCTAGAAGGTCCATGCATCGTGTGGTGAGAATCTGAAGAGCAACATGCTGAGGAGCACAAGGCTTTACGTCTTACAGGCTCTTCGTTGCAACGACCTGTGCCACAGGAAATTTGCAAAACGTTGTTTTAAGTCGAAAATAATGTCTCTCTGCCGCACCTGATTCGAAAAATGATATCAAGACATTGATAACAAGGGAGCTCCTAAGCACTGTTTACATCAAAATAGCGTCTCTGTGTGTGATACGGTTGTCGGGAAAGTGTTTCAAGCCAGAGTAATGTCTCTATCCTACAAGAGTCACAAGAAAGTGTTTTCGGGTCGAAATGATAGTCTGTATCACTTGTACGTAGAAAAAGCAGTTCTTCCATGCCGAAATAATGTCTGTCATATGCGAGTCGCTAAACAGTGTTTCAAGCTGAAATAACTATGTCGCACAAAAGGCAACACCCACTGTTTCAAGACGAATCAAAGTCTATGTCACACAAAAGTTTCCAGTGTTTTCTGTCGAGATTAGCAGGCACTAAAGGGTTCCCGTGTTTCCCTTATAACGTACTTGTGTATCAACTGAACAGTCAGTCTGTTTTACTTTAAGCCTCAATTCACAGAGTGCTTCTGATCAGCGAAACACGGTTCGTGAAACGGGCACCATTCGACAGCCAGTCTACTGCGCTCTTGTCAGTTACACGATTATCACATTCTTCGTTCGAAAATCAAATAGCAGAAGAAACTGGACGCTTACAATTTTGATACGG
>JADBJO010001789.1:102500-107500 GCA_016801955.1 Conus betulinus | reverse complement strand
CTAATGACAATCTTTCTACCCTATGAACATAACTGCCACTTACTGACAATATTTCTACTCCATGAAGATAACTGCCACCTACTGACAATCTTTCCACCCTATGAATTTAATTGCCTTCTAATGACAATCTTTCCATCTCTAAACGTAAGTATCGCTTACTGTGAATGTTTCCACCCCATTAACATAACTGCCATCTTGTGAGAATCTATCCACCCCATGAAGATAAGTGTCACATACTGTCAATTTTTCCACCCCATGAACATAACTGTCACCTAATGACAATCTTTCGACTCCATGAACATAACTTTCACGTAATGACAATCTTTCGACCCCAAAAACATAATTGTCACGTAATGACAATCTTTCTAACCAGTGAACATAACTGTCACGTAATGACAATCTTTCGACCCCATGAACATAAACTGTCACCTAATGACAATCTTTCCACTCCATGAACATAATTTTCCTAATGACAATCCGCCACCTGCCCCCTCCCCTAAAACATAATTGTCACCTAATGACAATCTTCCCCGTCCCCTTCCAAACATGAACATAACTGTCACCAAATAATTGCCACCTACTGAAAATCTTTCCATCCCTTGAACATAACTGCCACCACATGACAATCTTTCCACCCCAAGAACATAATTGCCACCTACTGACAATCTTTCCACCCCATGAAAATAACTGCCAGCTACTGACAATCTTTCCCCCATGAACATAATTGTCACCAAATGACAATCTTTCCATCCCTTGAACATGATTGTCACACCAAATGACAATCTTCCATCCCTTGAGCATGATTGTCACCAAATGACAATTTTTCCTCCATGAACATAATTGTCACCAAATGACAATCTTTCCACCCCATGAACATAATTGCCACCTACTGACGATCTTTCCATCCCTTGAACAGAATTGCCGCCTAAGACAATCTTTCCATCCCATGAACATAATTGCCACCTACTGACGATCTTTCCATCCCTTGAACAGAACTGCCGCCTTAGACAATCTTTCACACACCGTGAACATAAATGGCAGTTAATGACAAACATTCCAGCCGATGAGCTGAGCTGTCAATGCATGACACGCTTTCTATTTCCTTTTCTGTCGGGGCCATTAATGGTACGGAAGCACCTAGGTCCTGACGTGTCCGCCTGTTGTCCTCGTCCCCTTTGCCTTCGTCGATTTTCTTTTTCCTCTGTCTGTCTGTCAGTCTCTCTTTCTCGCTGTTGTTATTGTTGCTGTTGTAAAGCTGGCCTTCTCCACTTTTCGCTTCTTGCTTTCCTGCTTTTCATTTGCCTGATTACACACACTCTCTCTCTCTCTCTCTCTCTCTCTCTCTCTCTCTCTCTCTCTCTCTCTCTCTCTTACGCCTGTCTATCCTGTTTTTCCCATTCTCTCTTTCGCAACCCCCCCCCCTTCCCCTTGCCATTGGCCCCAAGCCAACAGACACATATATCCGCACACACACACACACACACACGCGCGCGCGCGCGCGCACACACACACACACACACACACACACACACACACACACGCACGCACTCACACATGCACACACACACACACACACACACACACACACACACACACTCCAAGGAGGAAGAGAGAGAGAGAGAGAGAGAGAGAGAGAGAGAGAGACAGAGAGAGAGAGACAGACAGACAGACAGAAAGAGACAGAGACAGAGAGGTAGAGAGAGAGACACAGAGAGACAGACAGAGAGAATTGAGCGAGTGAAACGAAAACACACACACAGAGAGAGAGAGAGAGAGAGAGAGAGAGAGAGAGAGAGAGAGAGAGAGAGAGAGAGAGAGACAGACAGAACCAGACAGACAGAGACAGACAGAGGGACAAAGAGGGAAGGAGACAGGCTGACAGTCGTAGATAAACCAACTCACTTTGCAGACACGGAATGAGCGGATGAGAAAGGTCATTCAGTCTACTCTAAACATCATGATCCCATCAACTATTTGTAACGACTTAAAACTAATCTTTCCGCCCTCTTGAACAGAATGGCCACCTGATGACAATCTTTTTCACGCCGTGACAATCACTGCCTGCTGATGACACACTTCTCCACCCGGTAGACAGAACAGCCTCTTTAGGACTGATAACGCTTTGCAGTTCCTCTTCTGTCGGGGCGCTCTACTAAGTAAGGCCAGAAGTCGGTCAGTCATCGCCCGTCGCTTTCTTACCTTGCATTCCGTTTGTTTCCTGTGATTTTTCCTTTCTTGTCTTATTGTCGTTACTTCCTTTCTGTTCTTTTCTGGACTGCCCCCTCTCTCTCTCTCTCGAATAATGAGTGACTTGTTTGATTATGAGTATGCTACCAAGTGCGTGTGTGTGTGTGTGTGTGTGTGTGTGTGTGTGTGTGTGTGTGTGTGTGTGTGTGTGTGTGTGTGTTTGTGTACGCGCACGCGCGTGCGTGCGAGCGTGCGTGCGTATGTGTGTATATGCTCGCTTGATACACGCACTAGACTGAAAGTAGACAAGAGCCCACTTTGAACGGAAGAAATCGAAGTGGAGCGACATGGTTACTGTCTGATCTCCATGACCTCTCCTCATCAAACAGCAGCCTCCATGACCTCTCCTCATCATCAAACAGCCTCCATGACCTCCTCCTCATCAAACAGCCTCCATCGACCTCTCCTCGTCAAACTACCTCCATCGACCTCTCCTCCTCATCAAACAGCCTCCATCGACTCTCCTCATCAAACAGCCTCCATCGACCTCTCCTCATCAAACAGCCCCCATCGCTCGCTCAAGCCTCCTTGCCTTTCTACCCCAATTTCCGCTTCCATGAATGTGAGACTCCCGACATGATGGTTCTCGGGACTTCCGAGAACAGGCGAGAAAAATGGCGGACTCATTACTAATGTTTCCAGCTTTTTCACGGCAGGAAGCCAAAACAACATTTTTCGCGTTAGCTTGTATTAAAAACAACAAATGAACAGAGGAAAAAAGAAAATTAGAACCACGAAATCATCATCATCATCAACAGCAAAGCCATGCGCGCGCGCGCACACACACGCACTCACTGGCACAGACAGACAGACACACACCTACTAGGTTGCGCGCTATCGTACAAACACACCACCCACATGCACACAATTACAGGCACGCGCGCAGAGAAGAAAACAAACAGAAATTATCACACACACAAATGCACAGAAACACACACACACACACACACACACACACACACACACTCACTCTCTCTCTCTCTCTCATACATGCACGCGCGCGCGCTTACATTCACACTCGCATACACACACACACACACACACACACACACACACACACACACACACACACACACACACACACAGAGATACAGATACACAAAATACATGCGCGCGCGCACGCATGCAAGCGCAAGCACAATATTCGCGCAAACATAAACACACATAAACATATACAGAATGGCACACACGGACACACGCAGAGAGAGAGAGAGAGAGAGAGAGAGAGAGAGAGAGAGAGAGAGAGAGAGAGAGGGGGGGAGTTTTTGTTACGGAAGGTAAAGAATAAGCATAAAATGTCTATTTTGGATCCAGCCCCCATGAAAGAAAAGACACGAGAGGTAACACAGAAACTGTGAATACAAAACCAGGTAAGCGTTGCAGCTATTAGACCACAAAAAAAAAAAAAAAAAAACTGTATGGATCCTGATCAAACAGAAAGCAAATAAGGTTGAAAATGTCCACTCGTGAATGCAGGGAAGCTTGGAAAACAACTACTGTTGTGAATAACAAACAACAAACAAACTCGGTGCACATCAATGGACTTTAAGCCAGAAAAAAAGCGGTGGAAATGAGGAGATGGAGAAGCTGGGGGACAGAAAGTACGTTGAGGTGGGAGGGAGCTGGGGCGTGAGGTGGGGTGCCAAGTGGGGAGAAGAGGGCGAGGGAAGAGCACAGAGCAGGAAAAAAGAAAGTATGGACAGTTTTACTCTTGACGATGGAAGGCTAGAATGTAGGACGGAAAAAGGTGTGTGTGTGTGTGTGTGTGTGTGTGTGCGCGCGCGCGCGTGTGTGTGAGGGGGTAAGGGGTAGCTTGAAGGATGGGGGTAGCAGGAGAAGAAAACGGTGAGCAGAAGAAAGAATAACACTCGGAAAAAAAAAAACCACGTTATACATAAAATAAATCTAATTTAATTTCTAACGCCGTAAAAAGGAAGTTCGATGTACGCAAACTGAAATCATCCCACAGGGATGCGACCTGCAAGCAGGCAGGCATAAAATTATGAGAGAGAGAGAGAGAGAGAGAGAGAGAGAGAGAGAGAGAGAGAGAGAGAGAGAGAGAGAGAGAGAGAGAGAGAGAGAGAAAAAAAAAGGTATAAATACAAGCTCCATAGCTTTAGATTTCAATGCAACCAGACGTGTCGGCTTCGAATGCTATTATTTTCCATGTAATGCCTTTCACACCGACGCCAACAAAACCAGCCAGCTTTGCTCCTCAGGAAGTAACATTACGCAACGTCGTTTACTGTCAAGGCAGACGCACATTCCGTCTTATGGATCTGCTAAAGGCACTCCCTAAGATATCTGGAACTTAACTGGCTGTTTTCGTCTGCCATTCGGGAGATCCTCATTCCATCGAAGAAAGCTTCAAATTGAAAAGCGATGAATCACATAAGAAGAACAACAAAACACGTTAGTATTTTGGTCATAAACTTTCTTTCTGGCGTAATTTAACAAAGAAAGAAAGCAGAAAAAAAGCTCAGAAACAAAAAAAAAAAAACGTGATGTGACGTGAGTAAAACGTCGAAGATCGGAAATGTAAATTCTTTTTATTCGTTTATTTATGAATTTATCTTTTGTACGTACGTACTCTTATTATCTCTGACAAGGAAATAACGTCTTCACCCACTTCTATTTGCTAGTGTCTCTGTTGTTTTTACGTCAGCAAGATTTTGTAAAAAACAAACAAACAAACAAACAAATAAACAAAAACTGCTCAACCGATATTAACGACATCCGATGGAGAGATGGTA
>JADBJO010001789.1:77500-97500 GCA_016801955.1 Conus betulinus | reverse complement strand
TAGTTTTCAACAACTTTCCTCTCCACACTTTTGTTTTGTTTAATTCTACTACTTTCACTGGCTGCTTTGGGGGTGCTGTTGGATTCTTTTTCGAACCCTTGGCGGTCGGAACACCACAGAATTATGGGACTGTGGTGTGTCTCTATCTGATGCCAAGAGCACAGACACAATCAGCCGTGTCTCCCTGTGAGTCTCCAGCGGATGAGTCCGATCTGCCAGCGGGGACGAAAGGGCCTCAGTAGTAGGCGATACGTGTAGGCGACACGTATAGATCTGCCTTCGAGAGGGATTGCGATAGTTTAGGCTTCAGTAGTAGGCGATACGTATAGATCTGCCTTCGAGGGGGATTGCGATAGTTTCCTCATGCAGCTAGTGAAGGGTTTCATATCTATGATATACATTTTCCCATTTACTTCTTCATCAATTTTTTCCCCTCTCAATTTCTAATCTTTGCCAGATCATTACTACAATGATGGAAGAATTGTTAATCTGCACTTGTTTTCCCCCATACTTAATTGTTCAGCTATATATATATATATAAAAACGTGCGTGTAGATAGATGGATATATAATGAGACAAAATATATGAGGCATAAGAAAACAAGTCAGTCAGACTCACAACTTGAACAACTATAAAAACCAGATAAGCCCCGAGTATTGCATGGTTAGATGACCACGTAAATGCAAGATTCTATCAATTTACATTCTAAAAACAATAAGACGCATCTGCTTCAGCTCGTATATCATTTTTGCGCTCGGAGCTGTCTTCACTGTGACGCCTGCAAGTCACGTCAACATAGGCATTCAGCAGCAGCATTACACAACAAGTTGTGTGTGTGTGTGCGCGCGTGTGTGTGTGTGAATGCAAACTCATAGCCCGTCCTATGTGTCTTCACGAAGCATTCCTCAAAATGTTCAAAACTCGACCACCTGGTTTCTTACATCTTTTGAGGAATCTGATCTCAAAAACAAGTTTGAACAGAAAATGATAAATCGCTTGAGAGACAGAAAACAAATCTTCTGTACTAGATTTTCTTTCATCTTTAATGTAATATAAGAGGAAATGAAGACCTAAAAAAAAAAGTGATCGCAGTGTGTCATTTTTTCTTGTGCTGGTCTTTAATATCACATTTCGACTTTTTAATTCTGCTCTAGGATCCGCATTTAGAATTAATTCATCTGTATTTTTGACTTGCCCCGATCGATTGCCTTTTCTTCTCTCTGCCTATATTCCCTCTTCTAATTCTTCTCTTAAACTCAGCTCTCCACAAAGTGCGATGACCTCTTACTTTCCTTTTTGTTTGTTTTATAAATACAGAGAAGGCTGTGTAATGTTTATTTTCTTCTTTTGATTGCAAGACCTTCTTTTTTCAAATCAAGGTTCGTAGCTTGTTTTGGAGATCCTAGATAACCATGAATGCATCCCTCTCATCTCAGTAATGACCTCCCCATCTCTATCTCCCCGTTATTCAATGTTAAAAGGAAATACTGCCGATGGGAACTCCGATGGAACAAGTGAGGGATGACGGCACAAAACATCACGTCATTCCGTCCGGCCGCTGGCAGTATCAAAAGGCTGCTAAGGCCGTCGTTTTCTTTGTACGGTTTGCTTTCCTTGACAACATGGAAGCATTGTCAGTCTCATGGGTGCATCCTTAAACTTCCTGCATTATACCCTGACAGAAACGGAAAAGGGAGAAAAAAAGCCAGAATCGTCCATCTTTCCTGTGTGCACATGCTCAGTTCAGTCCTCCAGCTGACACGGAAGAGGAAAATCTGGCACCATAGATTAAACAAATTCAGTATGGAACTGGCGAGAAAGAGACAGTCTCTCCTGCCGCTACGTTCTTCATAACAATGCAAATGTGCGCTGCAGTAAATGCGAGCGAAGCTAGATGCTAAATATGACTAAGTTTATCAACGTGTGTACAAGTACAAGATAATCAACGTGTGTCGTACAAGATCTTAACAGATAACTAACCATGCGTGTTGTGCAAGATACTAGCAGATAACAACTAATCAATGCGTGTCGTGCAAGATGCCAACAGATCACAACTAACCGATGCGTGTCGTGCAAGATACCAACAGATAATAATTAACCGATGCGTGTCGTGCAAGATACCAACAGATAACAACTAACCAATGCGTGTCGTGCAAGATACTAAAAGATAACAACTAACCAATGCGTGTCGTGCAAGATACAAGCAGATAACAACTAACCAATGCGTGTAGTGCAAGATAGTAACAGGTAACAACCAACCAATGTGTCGTGCATGATGCTGAAATGTTTGTCAGTATATGTGCTATGCACGGTAGTGGCACCACCTATTGATTTGTATCTTTACAGGTCAAGTAAAATACTAAAAATAACAACTGCAACATAATAGTGAGTAATAAAAACCACAACTATGATGATGATGATGATGATGATGATGATGATGATGATGATGATGATGATGATGATGATGATGATGATGACAATGATGATGATGATGATGATGATGATGACACGACAATGATGATGATGATGATGATGATGATGATGATGATGATGATAATGATGATGGTGATCATGATGATAATCAAACAGAATAAACTAGGAAAATCCAGTAGTGCCAAAACCAGGAAGACCCAGTTCCTAAAATGCAGTTTAAAAACTAACAGGATAATGGACCTAAAACAACGTCTCTCGCTGTGCACGATAGAACATATCATATAATCTGGCATTTCCATGTTCTGCAAGATGATAAAACATGTTGAAGCGATCAGCATGCATACACAACGCGAGATTCTAAATAATGATTTGCCAAGTCCAGACAGCAATGAAAGTGCTAACACTTAATGATCCAATCAAAGTCTGTGATGCAAACGACTAAGTGATGACTACCCTGCCACTACCATTTGAAAAAAAATGTTACATACAACAAAACAGCAATTATGTTCGGCTTAAGAATCTACAACTCTGTGAATCGGCCAACACTGTGCAGAATGCTTAAATATAACAAGCCCACAAGAACTGTGCAAGATGCTACACTGTAACTGGTCATTCGGTGGGAGCCGTGCAGATTGCTGAAATATAATGGGTGGCTTAGCACAGGTTGTGAAAAATGCTGAAATGTAATGAATCATTCGACACAGGCTGTCCCAGATGTCCAAATAACGAGAAGCAAATCACATCGAACCAAACAAGAAGCTTAAACACAATGAGCCAATCAATTCATGCTATGCAACACACTAAAGCCCAAATGAGCCAATCAATTTATGCTATGCAACACACAAAAGCCCAAATGAGCCAATCAACTCATGCTATGCAACATACTAAAGCTCCAATGAGACAATCAATTCATGCTATGCAACATACTAAAACGCCAATGAGCCAATCAGTTCATATCATGCAACATGCTAAAGCCCGAATGAGCCAATCAATTCATGTTATGCAACACACACACTAAAGCCCGAACGGGCCAATCAGTTCATATTATGCAACATACTAAAGCCCGAATGAGCCAGTCAAATCATGTCATGCAACATACTAAAACCCGAATAAGCCCATGAATTCATGCTATGCAACATACTAGAATCCCAATGAGCCAATCACTTAATCCCAATGAGCCAATCCCAATGAGCCAATCACTTAATCCAAATGAGCCAATCACTTCACGACATGCATAATACACACACTGAGCGAACTAAACACAATGACCGAATTAACTTACGCCACACAATAACCAGTCGGATCACACAAGATGCTTTAGCATTATGAACCAACTAATTTGTTATATACAATACGCTAAAATCAAGTGAGCCAATGACTCCACGCCATGCATGATACAAAAATACTATGAGCGTTTTAAAACATGTCATGCAAGATCTACAAGATACAAAAACACAGTAAACAAATAAACTGACGTCATCCTGCTCCTCTTTTAACTCAGCGAGGACTGTTCTTAACTCAACGGACCACTGGTTCGTGTATCTACATCGCGAACTGATGAGAACCACAGCTTCTCTCTTGACTTGGGAACTCGATTCAGGATCTTGTTCGCAAAGTCAAGACGAACCCAAACCCGACTTTTAACCGACGTTTGCACGATCTTTCATCATGGGAGAGAACACAGTCGGCAAAACAGTGCTCACGATTGCCTGCCTGAGATATATTGTTGGGCCAACTGAACCTGGAACTGTTTTGAACACGCTGTGAAATCGAATATAGCAATCTCGTTGTCAGAAATTCAATTTCTTTATTTCCATTGTGACCTTGAGTATTTACATCGTACCGAATTAACTTGTTTTCCTCTAAATCGGGAAAGGAGATTTAATTCAACTGACCACAAAATTTCCATTACAAGAAAGCTGTCAGAAAGTAATCCCATTAAAGGAGAGCTTTGATATGATAATCACTTGTCTTTGCGCGAACCCTAACAGTTCCCAGAACATGCCGAGTAATCCTTTTTATTCCCAGACTGTAGGTTCGGCCAGATTCGCACATCTGCCGATCGTGAAGGGGAACCAAAAGATCGGACAATTAGAAGCAATGAAAGGAACCACGAGACTGTGGCCTAGACGCTCGCGATCGAAATTTCGATCAGTCAAGAACCGGCTGAAAGTCGTCTGGGCACCGCACTGAAGGAGACTTCGTCAGCCTCCTCTGGCTGTGTCGATTTGTTCGCCAAGGTCTGGATTTCTACAAATGGTTTATGTAGTCATTATGCGTTGTTGTCTGTTTAATGTTGTTGTTGTTGTTTTACTGTCTTTCTCTCCGTCTTCCTCCTTCAACAGATTCCTGAAGATTGTTAAGTAAACCTATGCTAGTTACGTCGCAATGCAACATAGTCTTTTCTTTCAAACTGGTGTCAGCAGATCTGCATTATAGTCCGATGCGCTGCTTAATAGCTGGAGACTTGTTTACTGGTAAAATGATCAGTATGTCTGATGTTTAGTATCTTGCGGTAAACACTTCATTTCGGTGGCTTGGATTCTTCTGTTCAGATCCCTGTTAACGTTAACGTCATACTATTGCTAAAACACAACGACCCAATCAATGTACATTATGGAAGGGGGTAAGACACAATGACCCAACGAACTTACACGCATGCTGGGCGCTTTATACGACGTCTTAATTCACATCGAGCAAGTTCCTTAAACACAACACTGATTGACTAAATTCATGCGATCCAGTTTATAAAAAAAAAGGGGGAAAAAGACATTTTACTTCATACAGGATTTTTCAAATCTACAATAAACCAATCAGTTCACGTCATACAAGATACCGGATCACAATGAGCAAACCATTTCAAATCACAATTCTGAAGCACAATGAACAAATCATTTCACATCAAAGAAGACGGTAAAACACAATGAACCAATCATAACAACGCATCCAAGATGCAAAAATAAATCAAGCCAATCATTCACACCATGCAAGGTGCTGAACTACAATAACCAAATCAATTCATACTACGCATGACACATAAGTACAATGAAGCAGACAATCATGTTTCTTGTCGATGTAGCATTTTAGCGATCAGCTTGCTCTTTATAATCAATACACAAAAGTATATTTACAATAAAAGAATGGATATCCATCCCTCCGTGTATGTATGTATGTATGTATGTATGTATGTATGTATGTATGTATGTGTATGTATGCATGTATGTATGTATGTGTGCGCAAGTATGTATGTATGCATGTACGTATGTATGTGCGTGCGTTTCATGTGCACGTGAACATTAACACTGAGAACCACTGAAACCAATAACACCCAAAAGAAATCTGCATTAAGACCTTGTTTGAACACCCAGATAATGAACAACGAACTCTTGATGTGTTAATGCTATCCTAAAATTGATTCCATTGTCAACATATAACCATTTCACGATGGTGAAACTTGTTGCTCAAGTGGTACCAATGGAGAGAAAAAAAAAAGAAGGAAAAGGCAAAAGAAGAAGAAGAGGCAGAAGAAGAACATAATTACCCCCTATAGGACACGAACACTCCTCTATTGATCGCCAGGAGCAACCACGGTGGACAATGACACAGTGTCCCCAGACCCCTGCGATATCCTCCATCACCAGCAGCATGCTTCATCTAACAGCCTCCATTGATGAAATGAGATGGTTAAGATGGAAGGACCCACTAGAACTTGCTCTTGACCACCCATCCTCGTCCCATCCAAAGCTCTCTCCACGTCAAAGACAACATGGAAGAGTGACGCTTGTTGGGGTAAGGAAAAGATCTTCCAACTGCGATCCCTGACTCCGCCGAAGATATCAAGGATGCAAAACACTGAGAAATGAGAATGGTAAGTGATGACTAACAGGTCTCACTTTCCCTCGCGGACAGTGATTCAAATGGTAGACGTATACATTTTGCTCTCTCTCGCAGACAAGACTCTTATAGAAGACCTCATAGAGGTATTCACACGTGTAACAGAGCTGACGTACCTTACTTTGCTTTTGACATTTTACATTTTTGTTTGTGACAAGCTTTAGTTTATAACTTCTTGAGGACAGCTAAAGATTACTCGTGCAGTGAACATCGCTTTCAATATCCATAGCTGTAAATAGATTATTGATGTGTATATTCACACAATTCCTTTCATCTGTTAACTGAAAATACGTTGGCCTTTGAAGAGAGAGAGAGAGAGAGAGAGAGAGAGAGAGAGAGAGAGAGAGAGACAGACAGACAAAGAGAGAGAAAGAGAAAAGAGAGAGAGAGAGACAGAGAGAGAGAGAGAGAGAGAGAGAGAGGAGATGGGGGGGGGGGAGAGTGTGTATGTGTGTGTATGTGAGTGTGCATGTGTGTACGCTTACACATACATGCATGCTGCATGTGTTTGTGCATATGCAAATACATGTTTGTGTGCATGCGCGCGTTTGTGTGTTTGTGTATGTGCGCATGTGTGTAAGCATATACGCATTTGTGTGTAGGTGTGACTCTGTCTGTCAGTGTGCGTGTGTGCATGCGTGCAAGCATGCGAGCGCGCTCGTGTGTATGTGTGTGTGTGTGTGTGTGTGTGTGTGTGTGTGTGTGTGTGTGTGTGTGTGTGTGTGTGTGTGTGTGTGTGTGTGCGTGCGTGCGTGCGTGCGTGTGTGTGTGTGCGCGCGCGCGCGTGTGTGTGTGTATGCGCGCGTGCGTGCGTGTGTGTGACAGAGGTGGGGGGGGAGGGGGGAAGAGAGGCATAGGACTATATGGTAGTGGAGGAGAAAGACAAAGATCAGGAAATGAGGGGAGAGAGGCAGAGGCAGGAAATAGCCGAGGGAAGCACAGAGGAACCGACACGTAATACAGAGAGAGAGAGAGAGAGAGAGAGAGAGAGAGAGAGAGAGAGAGAGAGAGAGAGAGAGAGAGAGAGAGAGAGAGAGGGAGATGGGAGGGAGTCATATATAGAGAGGGGGGGGGGCGCATTATCATTTAGAACCATAATACTAACAGAAGGCAAAAACAACAACAACAACAACAACAAAAGGAAAAAGAAAATACACACGTCTCAGCATTAAGATGATGTCAACAAAGCATGGTAACCTACATAAAAGCAAAAGCTTACTGTACTGTCGACAGCCATTTCACTGGCCAACCAGTCCTTCCGTGTAGCTCCTGATGGACTGCTGAGAGAAGAAAAAGGAGGAGATGAATACTTTCTCCAGAGACACGAAGAACCCCATTATTGATCGCGAGGGAGTATCACTGGTGGACGTTGACTCAGTATTCGCTGGAATATTTCCCATCACAGCTGTATGTTTGATCTAACGGCCTCCATTCATAAAAGTGAGATGGGTAAGATGGAAGATCCGTTAGAACTCCATCTTCACACCCTCGTCCCAAACCCACCGTCTCCCAACGTCAGAGGCAACCGTGGAAGAGTGATGCAGGCTAGGACAGGGAAGAGGTCTTCCACGTTGCGATCTCTGACACCGACGTTGGTAGTTAGGATGTAAAACACTGAGAAATGAGGATAGCAAGAGATGACTAACGGGCGTCATCTTCTCTCGCCGAGAGTCATTCAGACGGCAGACATATACATTTTGCTCTCTCTCGCCGACTAGTCACACACACGAGATCTTCTTAGAGGTATTTACACGCATACGAGAGTTCAGAACTCCTACATTGCTTTTGACTATTAACATTTTGTCTGTGACATGCTTCGACTTGTAAAATCTTTGCATACAGCTATAGATTATTCCGGCATGCAACATCGCTGTCGAAGTCACCAGCTCTGTTTCAATTAATGATTTGTATGTACACATGATCTACTTCATCTGTTCGCTAAATTCTACGTTTGATGTGTGTGTGTGTGTGTGTGTGTGTGTGTGTGTGTGTGTGTGTGTGTGTGTGTGTGTGTGTGTGTGTGTGTGTCTGTGTGCATGCATGCTTATATGCATGCATGTGTGCGTGCATATATGTATGTATGTGTGAGTATATTTGAGAGAGAGAGAGAGAGAGAGAGAGAGAGAGAGAGAGAGAGAGAGAGACAGAGAGAGAGAGACAGACAGACAGAGATAGAGACAGACAGACAGACAGACGGACTGACTCACACACACACACACACACACACACACACACACACACACACACACACAGAGAGAGAGAGAGAGAGAGAGAGAGAGAGAGAGAGAGAGAGAGACAGACAGACAGACGGACGACTGACTGACAGAGAGAGAGATAGACTGACTGAAAGAGAGAGAGAGAGAGAGAGAGAGAGAGAGAGAGAGAGAGAGAGAGAGAGAGAGAGAGAGACAGACAGACGACGACTGACTGACAGAGAGAGAGACAGACTGAAAGAGAGAGAGAGGAGAGAGAGAGAGAGAGAGAGAGAGAGAGAGAAAGAGAGAGAGAGAGAGATGTGAAAGATGGGAACAGAAGGGTAGGGGATCAGAGAAAGAAATAGGAGGGGCTCTGGAAAAGACGTTGGGTGTTGGTGGGGGAAGTCAAGTCAAGTCAAGTCAAGTCAAGTAAAAACTTTATTATCTCAATTTGAGAAATTAATTTGTGGTCACACACATTCACAGCAAATAAACAATAATTAGCCACATTACCCATTTTCTCACATATGACATACATTCATATAGAGGAATTTGGATTTCAATTAAACATCTTCTCGGTTCAAGACAAGCACATTTCTGCTCTTCACAGTCAACCCACCATACCAACACATAAATGAGAAAGTTAGAACAGATTCCAAGAAGCATGAATAAAATGTCCGAAGAATGTCAGTATTCACATGAAATGATCGCAGCTTGCGAAGACAATATAATCTGGTTTGACATTTTTTGTGGACATACTCAACATGGGATTTAAAATTCAGCTTATTATCTATAAAAGTTCCTAAATATTTGTATGATTCAACACGTTCTACTTCAGCACCTTTGATAAAAAAGTGTGGGTACAGCTTTTGGATTCTTTCTAAAATCAATCAACATTTCTTTCGTTTTTGTTACATTCAGATCAAGATAGTTATGATCGCACCAGTCAACAAATCTTTGAACCTCCTTGAAGTAAACAGAATCAGAGTTGGAAAGATCCACAAGTGCTGAGTCATCTGAATATTTAAATGTACAAAGTTGAATCACTTCCTGAACAATCATTTGTGTACAGAGTAAAAAGCACTGGTGATAAAACAGTACCCTGGGGTGCGCCAGTTGAAATGACTCTGGAAGACGAAACAACACTTTGATATCGAACAGACTGTGTCCTCTGTGTAAGAAAATCAATTATCCAAAGAATGAGCTTGTTACCCACATTTATGTTAATGAGTTTCTTTGCCATCAGATGTGGTTGTATGGTGTTGAATGCTGATGATCTGTTCTGTTGGTATGCGAACTGAAACGGGTCTTGGTACTGTGTAGTATCTTTTAAAACATAACTGAGGACAATTCTTTCAAGACATTTCATTGCAACAGATGTGAGGGCAACTGGTCGGTAATCATTTTAAAACAGCTTGGGTTGCGTTTTTTGGGAACAGGACATACAGTGGCATTTTCCATAAAACAGGAATTATACATTCTCTAAGTGACCAGGTAAACAAACGACTGTAAACATAGGAGAGCTGAGAAGCACACACCTTCAACAATTTTCCACAGATATTATCAGGGCCCATTGCCTTTCTCACATTTAAACGTTTGAAAAACAATTGAACATCATTTTCCTCAATCACAACAGAATCACTTCCATCAACATCGTTTTTTAACATTGCTTTGGAGTTCTTCCTTCACTTCCTTTAATTCTTTACTAAAATCTTTATCATCAAATCTACAGTAAAAATCGTTCAGCTTTTCTGCAAATTGCTTCTGTTCTTTGCTGTTTTTTTGTTACTAATATTTTGGTTTGAACATTTACCTGAACCTGAAGGGAGGGGTGTGAGTGTGAGGGAGAGCAGGCAGAGCTAAGAAAGAAAAGAGGGCGAGTAGTAGTTGGGCTGTCACAAAACAAAACAAAACAAAGCAAAACAAACAAACAAAAAAAAAAAAAACATGAACAGAACGACGGGCTTTACATTCAGATATGGGTAAATCATCTTAAAGTGATACGTCTATGCCTAAGTAATGAACCTGAGAGAGAGAGAGAGAGAGAGAGAGAGAGAGAGAGAGAGAGAGAGAGAGAGAGAGAGGGAGGGAGAGGAGAGAGAGAGAGAGAGAGAGAGAGAGAGAGGAGAGAGAGAGAGAGAGAGAGAGAGAGAGAGAGAAGAACATTGAGAGACAGACAGACAGACAGACAGACAGACAGACAGACAGGCACACATAGAGAGGACGGTGGAGGTGTGTTGAAGCATTGTTCAAATAGCGTATGGTAAATGTAAAAACAAACAAACAAAAAACAAAACAAAAACAATAACAAAAACAAAAAAACAATAAACGTCGGTATAAGCCTATTACAGGGAAAAAAAAATAACGTTACGATAAAATGTTGTTCATGACGACTTTAACGACCGAAAAAAAAAAACACCTAACAACAACAAAAGAACAAAACATTCGTGATATTTCCTTTCTTTTTTTTTTTCTTTCATCTCTAACTATTCTTCTGTCGAAGGGGAAAAAAGACGAGCATGTAATTTTGAAATATATCTCAGAAATAATGACCAGCCCACCCCGTCCCGTTCTTCCTCCTCCCTCTCCCCTCTCCCTTCCCCTGCAAAAAAAATAAATAAATAAATAAAAATCAAATGTCAAAGTCTTTAAAATAACCAGCTCCGCCGGAATTATCTTGGCGCATCTTTAGCCTCGAAAACATGTGTTGTCCCTCTAGGCTATAATAAACCTGAATCTCGCCTACCTCCTCAGCAAAGACATACAACAGTCTGCTGAGGCCGTAGAAAAGGGAACACAGAATTGAGTTGCGCCAGGAGCAGCACCGCTTTGGAAGTTTGTGCAAGATTCAGCAGAGAAGATGTTTGAAGAATGTTGTAGGGAGGGAAGGGAAGGGAGAGGGGGAGGGGAAGATGGAGTGGTGAAAAATGGGGGTGGGTGAAAAAAGGGGGAAGGAGGAGGAGGAGATGAGACGAGGCAAGGGGTTGAAATTTGTGATCCATTTTGCACGCAACGCTTAAATAATAGGGTGAATCGGCAGGCATCAGTGCTGAAAAACTTGGGGAAAAGTTATCCCGAAAGTTCGGAATAAAACTTAATAATCTTTTTTGTTTAATCCACGCTTATCATCATATGTCTTTTTTTTAAATTTTCTAAAAATTACGAGGCGCAACCTAATACACATAACGCAAAAAATGATATTTTAGGAACTTGAATTCGGAGAGCAGGAAAGCAACACCACACACACACACACACACACACACACACACACACACACACACACACACACACACACACACGCGCGCGCGCACGAACACACACACACACACACACACACACACACACACACACACACACACACACACGCGCGCACAACAACACACACACACACACACACACACACACACACACACACACACACACACACACACACACACACACCACTTAATTACTCACACACCTGCGTTAATTAACACACACTATCAAGTGGCCGATTACTGAGCTGGAACACTCTTTTTCTCAGATTCCATTTCATTTCAGATAAACGTCGAAAATGAAATATTTCGATCGAATACCTCGTTTTAAAAGGGGGGGGTGTGTCAAAAACATCATGCATGGCAGCACTGAGATGGTACACCTGTCACGTTTAATTCAAAAGATAAAAACCGGAAATTCTTTTTATCCCCCCCCCCCCCCCCCCCACACACACACACACTCTCTCACCAGTCCCTGTCCCCCCTCGTGCTTTCTTTTTTCCTGCTCCTCCTCCCCCTCCTTCAGTTCGTGTCATTGTGACATGAATAAGTTCATCATATATACAATGACCATCTTCTCTTCAATTCAGCTTGGCAAAGTTAGATGAATGCTGTCCAGATCGGCCTCGGACAAATGCGATTGTATAACATGTGTCGATTTATTTGACCATAACGGGTAATCAATCATGTATCTCAAGCATTAGCCATGCAGAAAGACCCATCTCCTGGATTTTGTTTCAAAACTGTCAGAAGGCTTTAAATGAAAAACTGTCAGAAGGCTAGATCAAAACAAGAAAAAAAAGGCAAAGTAAAAAGTTGAAAGTTGAAGCAAAAAACAGTCAGATAGTCATTTCCATAAAAGAAGTCACTTTAATGTGAAAACAGTTATTTTCGCTAGTTTTGACGCTGTTCATGGATCAGAAAATAAGTCAAAAGAGACTGACGACTTTCATTACTCTCGTAAGCCTTCACACTTGAAAACAAAGTGGCAGCTATTTCTGGTTTTCTGTGCCTTTTGCAAAGTGGTCTTTTAAGCAGCCTACAGTCCGCACAATGATACCAAAAAGACCAATCCACGTGGCCTGAGTTATAGTTATCCGTTTTCATTAGACAGTTATCTTTTTCCATTACAAATAACTGCTGTTTGGGATAACAAGCAAAAATCTAATACTTATGAAGCATCAATGTCAGCTACAATTTCTCTCTTCAAATCATTGTGTTTTTGTTGTTGTTTTTATAAGGAAATTAATGTTTTTAATGACAGAGACGGTTTAAATGACCTTCTGATATAAATGAACTTCCATAGATAGCAGCAAGTAATAACAGCATCATTTTCTTTCAAAACACAGACTAATGTGCAGCTCGGTAGACCGACATATACGGAGACGAAAACGTACATGTGATTTAATCAAAACTTTGTCCGAAATCTCCATCTTGTTTCCAATAAATCAAAACTTCTGTGAACAGTTACAGATTGGTCCGTATACAATCTATCCACCACGTCCCACCAGCGCTATGATTGGCGCGGACAGTGGTTAAGGGAGAAAGATGACAGCTAGCAAAAGATTGAAAAGCGCGGCCATTATTATACTTCCGCCAATCGAGTTCTGTTCTTACCCGTGTATGTTTGTTGGCATGTCTGTTGGTCAACAAAATGGCGCAAAAACGTCTGAACCGACTTTGATTAAACTCAACGGAAAGATGGAATGTGGCCCGAAGACGAATCCAATAAACTGCCGTGAGGATTCGGATGGACTGACGAATCCAGGATCCGTTCTAATGTTAAATAATGATTCAAGACAGCTCCTATTTTGTGCCTTCTAGTTATAAATGCTTTGTTTATCCTTACCAGATAATGATACAAGTTGGCTCCGGTTAAGTGTTTCCTTAGCGGATGGTGATTCCCGTCGTGTCTCCTTACAGATGAATGAAGACAGCTCCAGGTGTCTATCTCCACAGCGAAAAAAGACTGATTCAACACAGCTCCGGTTTTGTGTTTCCTTAGCGGATAATGACCGTGCCTTCTTTGCAGACAGCTCCGGTTATGTGTCTCCTTTGCGGATAATGACTCGTGCCTTCTTTGCAGACAGTCCGGCTATGTGCCTCCTTAGCGGATAATGATTTAAGACAGATCCGGTTCTGTGTTTCCTTAGTGAATAATGACTCGTGCCCTTTTTGCAGACAGCTCTGATTCTGTGTGTCTCCCTAGCGGATAATGACTCGTGCCTTCTTTGCAGACAGCTCTGGTTATGGGTTCCTTAGCAGATAATGACTCAAGACAGATCCGGTTCTGTGCCTCCTATAGGGATAATGACTCGTGACTTCTTTGCAGACAGATCCGGTTATGGGTCTCCGTAGCGGATGGTAATTCATGGCAGACAGATCTGGGTATGCGTCTTCTTTGCTGGTAATGATTCAAGATGGTTCTCGTTATGCGCGTGCTTAGCGGCTAATGACTTGAGACAGCTCCGATTTATGTGTCCCTGCTGGATAATATTCGAGACAGTTCTCATTACGTGTATCTTTAACAGACCCACACATACACAAGCTTTCAAGAGGCTGATACTATTTAACTGGCAGCTCCAGCCCCACAATGTACATCTTCAACAGACCTGTACAATTCATTGCTGGTATGGGAAGAGTAGAATCGTGCACTGTTTCGAATTACCTTCTCGTGGATATATACGTTATGGGAGGTTACTCCCCTGTCACCCATTGACAGACACGGCGCTGGAAGAGCCAGAATCATGCATGCATGGAGGGACAGCAGCCAGCTCCTGCTTTACATATAGATGCGGGAAGACCAGCCTGCTACGCCGCTGATACGTTTTCAGACTGACCTACTTCCACACAAAGGCAAGATACTTTGGGAACAACTTTCTGCCCGAGAACTAGCCATACTTATAACGGGACAAAATTTGCTTTTTATGGAGATTTATTCTGCAAAAACCTGTTTCTTCCAACCGATATCACGTCTGTTGTATTATTCGGTCGACAACTTTCGTTTTGCTTACGACTAGATTATCTTAATTTAGAAAGAGTGGGGGTTAGTTGCCGCCAAGGACATTGACAGACAAAACACAGGACATCAGATAATTCTCTCTTCGTTCTTTGTTTGTACTGTCCTAAATGTTAAATGTGATTTTTTTTTTTTGCTTGAAGAAGACCCAAGAGGTCGAAATGCATCGTGTCTTGTCCTGTGCTTTGTTTGTCAATGTCCTTGGCGGCAACTAAAAAAAAAAAAGATCACATTTGACATTTAGGACAGTACAAACAAAGAACAAAGAGAGACTTATCTGATGTCCATGTGGTGTGCTATGAAGAATGGCCACCAGAAGTCACGTCACGTCTCCGACTCCCTACTTGTGATCACATCAGATATGTCTCTCTCTTCTTTTTTGTTTGTACTGGCCTAAATGTTAAATGTGATCTATTTTTTGTTTTGCTGAAGAAGACGCAAAGAGGTCGAAATGCATCGTGTCTTGTCCTGTGCTTTGTTTGTCAATGTCCTTGGCGGCAACTAACCCCACTCTTTCTAAATTTTGCTTCGTTCTCCGCCGTCATCAGTCGCTCCATTTTGAAAAAAAAAAATTATCTTAGTAAAACTAATGATAGATTCTAATGGGGGGGGGGGGGGGGGGGGGGGGGGGGGGGGGGGTAAGAGGAAAGGTGGAGGTAGAGGGTGGGAGGTGTGATGGCAGAGATCGTTGTGATAGTGTGGTGATGACTGTAGTTATGGGAATATGTATCTGTCACCTCAGAGCAGTGATAATCGGTTTGGTAGTGGCTGGCGATAACAGAAATTAAGATGAGAGAGAAAGGCAGTGTGTGTGTGTGTGTGTGTGTGTGTGTGTGTGTGTGTGTGTGTGTGTGTGTGTGTGTGTGTGTGTGCGTGCGCGCGCGTGCGTGCGTGCGTGCGTGCCATGATTGCCAACGAGCGAATGACAGATGCTTTTGGTTAAAACTTCACACACACACACACACACACACACACACACACACACACACACACACACACACACACACAGTCTCTCTCTCTCTCTCTCTCTCTCTCTCTCTCTCTCTCTCTCTCTCCAGACAAAAACAGATGAACATACGTCTAACATTTTACCCCACTCTGCCTGGGAATCTGAACTGGGCGACCACTTTAACTGCTGCTGGCCTAGGCTGACCTCCCCTCTTCCTTTCGAATCGCCGGACACAACGGTTGTGATTTGCGAGAAGAGGGAGGGGGGGGGGGGGGGGGGGGGGGGGGGATGGGGGGTGGAGTGTGGGGTGGATGGTGGAGGGTTTATTCCAGTGCAGTCATTTTATCATTGTCTTTGCACAGTGACAGAGAAGGTCTGGAGAGGACGACATCTCTCGCATCATGAACTGACCTGACATTTTGAAAGCGATGGAGAAGAACAGGAGGAACTGGAAAGAATTTCCTGTCGATTTGACAGGCGAATTGGCAGGCAGGAAATTCCTTCAGTTTAAAGGAAAAAAAAACGACCTCATTCGTATCACGGATTGGTCTAGAATTGAGAAGCGATCGGGAAGAAAAGGAGTAATGACGATACTGCAAACCATTATAATATATTTTCTTTCTCTCGTTTTTTTCCCGATTTACCTAATTAACCTTCTCCCGCAGCTTTAGGAAGCAATGGGATTGCGAGTTTTCTTTTGCGCTGATAAAAAAAATACCGCTGAGCTTAAGGGGATATAATTCTGGTTGATACAGTGGGTGGGATCGTTACCATGATCGTAACTTCTAACGACGGCTCACCCATGAGCCGAAAATCGACTTCAGCCAGCTACAAACAAATGGTTCTGTTCTCAGCAAGGATTCAACACACGCTGTGTAGCGGAAATGAGCAATTTGATATTTTCACTTCGACGCTTCATTTGTTGTTTTGTTCTACAATTCATTTTTGTAATGACTGAGAGGGTGTCTATCTGAGCTTGTGTATCCCTCCCCATTCATCCTCAGGAGGAAAGCAAAGACACGTGCCACAGTAACCAAAACTAATGGTAACACATTCCAGGTCGGTGTCATACAGGATGCTTGGTGGTGGGAATAAGGTAAAGGTAATGTTGCTTATAGCCCAGCCGACCGGAAAGGGCCATATCAGGGCTGTCACCACGTTTAAGCCAACTCACAAGTCTTTCATTTACACAACACTGGATCGAGTGAAACAGAGAGAGGAAAGATGTCGACCTTTAATCTGTTACGTTGATTAAGCTCACATAGAGGTGAAAAAAAGTCTGGAAACGTAACTAATTATGCTGATCAAGCTCACATTGAGGGGGGGAAAAAGTCTGGAAACGTAACTAATCATTCTGATTAAGCTCAGATAGAGGGAAAAAAAAAGTCTGGAAATGTAACTAATTATGCTGATTAAGCTCAGATAGAGGGAAAAAAAAGGAAACGTAACTGGAAACGTAACTACAAAAAGTACTGGATAGACATTGGTGAAAAGTATCCCACAGAAAGATATCTTGACAATGAAACCACATGTTGCAAAATCACAGCAAACAAATAAACAGATGTCCAGAAGCATGACTAGAAAATTATTCTGGATGGCACGTTGTTGAACATGATCACGCCGAGACTTACAATAATATCATTTATATTAATAATGATGATAACGACAACTTATTTGTAGACGGTGTTCCAATGCCAAAGTGCCAAAACAAATCAAACTGTTCCACGGTCATTTTAATCATCAAATCACAGTGATGCAGTAGTCACACACACACACACGCGCGCGCGCGCGCGCGCGCACGCACACACACACACACACACACACACACACACACACACACACACACACACACACACACACAGAGTATCAATCACGAGATCAGCAACATGAACACATGCCATCGTGAAACATTTTAATCCTATTCCCTCTCAGCATCGATCGTATCGAAGGCGCGTGGAAGAGAGAGAGGCGGGTGGGGGGTGAGGGTTGACGGAGGGATACGGTGGGGGAGAGGGCTATTTCAAGTCTGTGGTCTGATGGACCGTTTAACAAAAAAACAGCTTCTGAACTGAGACACGAACAAGACAAGACAAGGCAAGAAAGGAGAAGAGAAGACCAGAGACAACAGGAAAAGCAGGCAAAGCAAGTCATGATGTGATTATGCATTACTCCGGGAAGAGGAATCTAAGAATGGAGATCAGTACCGGAGTTCGTCCTCAGGGAAGTCACTGTCGGACTTTGTTCCGAATCGGCTTCCCTGTTAAGGTCTCCATTACAGATGCTGTGATAATATTGCAAGCCAGATTGAGCGGAGGAGTATATGGTGATGAGGGCAGGGGAGGTGAGGGGCAGACGGAGGAGAAATTGAAGCGGAGGACGAGAGTAACTGCGATGAAGAGACTGGACGCGTCCTTTCCCCCACTGACAAAAATGAAGTGGAAGAGCGAAACATGTGTGAAGAGAGCACGCGCGTCTTCCAAATCCCAATACCCTTCTCCGCTGGTCGCTAGTTTGGACGTAAAAGAGGAGAAATGGGGATGGGAACAAAGAACAGCAGGTTCGTTCTTTCTTTCAGACACAATCATGCACTCGCATAGACGAAGGCAGAGTCAGAGACACGCAGGCATACACGCTCGCCCTCAAATATGCAGGTGCACGAACCACACATATGCTCACTGATTGCCAATGCAAAGCAGAGAGCAAAGGCGTACAAGACCAAATCTTAGCATCACCCTCAGTTTTGATTTCCTGTCCATATCTATGCCTTCGGTGAGTTCATGTCAATGTCTCCCGCACTGGAGAGTTCATGGGAACTATCACTGGACGGTGGTGGTGCCCATCCTCTGAAGGCTAGCCTAAGCTGGGTCGGCGACAAAGCAGTTGCTGTTGTCAGTATGGGGCTTAGTAGGTGGTATTCTGTAAATGTTGGATCAGAACAGACATCACTAAACAGTACCAGACTGACAGTGGTGCAGTGTCTCCTGACTGGGTTGCCTCATGGCAACTGGGCATTGACTGTTCACTGTGGATTACCCAAGTCGAGGCTGCGGCAGGTCAAACCAGAATGTGGCTGTTGTACGTGAGCTGGAATAAGTGACATGGGGGTAATACTACTGAAGTGGCAGAGAAAAGCAGACAGCAAATTAGGAAGTACACGAATGAATATCTAAAAAAAAATGCCAGCACCACATGTGGATAACACACACACACACACACACACACACACACACACACACACACACACACACACACACACAAACAGGCACACACACACACACACACACACACACACACACACACACACACACACACACACATTGATGACGCACAATTTCTTATCTTGACTACGATCCTTAACAATACTTCCGTCCATTCATTTTCATAGGTCTTTTTTCCAGTTGGTTTCAGCAAGAATTTCTCACAGCTGATGAATGAAATTATCACCCATATAACATCTGCTTAGAAAGGCTATGGGAAAGACATACTCATGAAAAAATATTCGCCTACCCTCTCAATAAGATGACTCTGAAGGTGTCACGCTCGCACTCTAACAGTGTATATTGTCCCAAACATAGAGACACTCATCCCAAAAGGGAGCAGAGCAACAGCAAATAAGAAATACAAACATCTGTTTTTGTTTCAATTTGGACAAAATCGCCGGATATAAAATGACTATGGGGTGTTCTGGATTACTCTTTCGGTAGCGTAGGCCCGCCATTAACAGGAAAGTGCACCTGCATGACTTTACCATCTCTCTCTCTCTCTCTCTCTCTCTCTCTCTCTCTCTCTCTCTCACACACACACACACACACACACACACACACATACACACACACACACACTCCCGGATCCCAGCCTCTCTCCACTCCAAAGCCCCCAAGCCAGTAACAGACCCTGGCCGGTACAGCGGAGTTTCGCTTCATCAAGAAGTCATCGCTTTTGATTGGCCAGAAATGAACAGTGGCGCCTCGTTCTCGACTGGGGGAGCCAGACTCATCAGGTCCCATTTGCTTACGTCGACCCCAATGACGTCACCCTCGCACTCACGTGACTGCCGGTGCTTTCAGCGAGGTCGGCGCGGAGTGGTGATGATTGACCAGGTTCCGAGCTGGCTGTTTCTGATGGGTTAAGTCCCATCAGAACCCGACAAGAATACCTCCCCGTGGGCCGGCAGTGATGGAACTGTGAGATACAGCGTTCCACGGGTGTGGCTGTGGATGGGTTAGCCGGAATGAGCGGCTCGGGAATAGCCCCAC
>JADBJO010001789.1:60000-67500 GCA_016801955.1 Conus betulinus | reverse complement strand
GCTCAGTGATTGAGGCGTTGCACGCTACCCGCTGCTGCACTGTCGAGCCACTGTCGAAGCCTGCCTATCCACTGCACACATCCGGGCTGCCGGTGTGTCCCTGATCTCGTTTGTCTAAACTGCTGCCTGAGCTTGCATCGTCAACGTCATCGTTGTCTGCCTCTTTTGTTGAACAACGGACATTAATTACATCATTAATTACATCAACACACTCCGGAGGTGCCAGATCAAGCGCTTCGCTCGGTAGCACGTTGTCTGTGAAACCGGCATCATTCTTCCCTCACTGCTGCGCTTTGCCGAGAGTTTGAATCGTTCCGCCTGTATGTGTATGTTTCGCGCGCCCAGGGTGACAGGTCATAGGTGACAGGTCAGGGGAACATTTTGACCAGAAGATGAGGTAGAAAAAAAAAGCAACAAAAACAAACAAACGAAAAAAAAATGCCAAGCGGTTAATACATAAATCAAAATATACTCGCTCAACAAAGTTGAAGCCAAATTGATCGGCGAATTACGAGGAGACATACATTTTACATTAAAGCCATCTATTCTGTTAATATACAAGAAGTGCATAATCATAGCGCAAGATTCTTATTAATAAAAGCAAAGATAATGTAGTGATGATAATAAAAGATACAACAACAAAAGATCACGCAATAATTGTGGTTATCTCTTAGTTAACTTTAACTCTTTCAGGCGAAACACAGACACAATCGTTGAAAAGTGATCACCAGCTAGGGTCGTTAACTGACGAGCCAGTTTCGATCTTCCCAAAGTGGTAATCTCAGATCAGCTCCGCCATTTATCTTTTCGTGTCGATAGGCTAACTGTTCATCCTTCGATCCCGTCCCGTTTCGATCCTGTTGTTTCTTTTTCTTTTTTCTTCTCTACGCGCTTATAGTCTCACTCTCACTCTCTCTCTCTTGATTGTCTCATTTCCACCCATCATCTTGACCTCTCTGGCACCAGCATGGCGGACAAGACGCAGACATCCCCCGCCACCTTCACCCTTTCTCTCCAGCTCCCCTCCTTCCTAGTCCTGTTTCTCTCCCTTACCCTTACGCTTCGCTTCCCCCTACCCCCCCCCCCCCCCCCCCCCCCACACACACTCACACACTCTCTCTCTCTCTCCACGTTCCCCACCTCCTTACTCACACACACACACACACACGTTTATTACACATAGTTCCCTGCTTTCCGTCTGGTCTTTCTTATAGTCAGACACCATTATCACACAATCTGGCCCAGCCGTCTGAGCCACTAATAATACAGAACCACTCCATAAATCTGTGTCTGACGTTATTATAGACTAACAGAACTACTGTTTGCTTACCCCGCCTCTCTCCCTTCCCCTCGCCCCTACCCTTCCTCTCTCCTCTTTCCTTTCCTTACCCCCTCCTTCCACCCCATCAACCTTTCTCCTTCCCTGTCTGGCCCTTGCGTCTGGAATATTTTCGCAAGCGGATATTTTCGGGAAACTATAACTACAGTGTGAACAACTGGCTTCATTCAATGTGATGAGTTAGGAATGCGTACATCACGATGCGTTGGTTTATGGTGAACGGGCAGAGAAGGGTATGTGCTCGTTTACGTGTTTATTTTACTGATCTAGTTGCTTCATTTGTGTCACTGACTTGCGTGTGCTGTTGGGCACCACGTGTCCATTCATCATGAAGGGATAGTGAAATGAGCCGAGCAGGATGTGAGACTGGCTTATCTATAGAAGAAGCGCGGGGAGTGCACGTATCGTTGAAAACGCAAAACATTATTCATTGCTTATCGAGGATACATCCCTGGTTGTCAGAGCATGAGCTGTTGTTACCTGCAGTGGTGAATTGTCTTGCGTTCCGCGTTTGTTCGTTTCTGTGCTCTTGTTGAGGACAGCGCGTCCTAAGCGCCGCCAAATGGCATGGCTCCCACACTGCTTATTCCGTCCACCTCTACACACAGCCACACCCGGATTTGTGCCGTCACAGTTGCATTACTGGCAATCTGCGGGGAGCAGCATTTATCCAGTCGCGATGAGGCGACCCCCGCCAAAGGAGACACTGAACTACTGATGAGTCACTTCAGTGGTGTTCAATGGTTCCCCCTGTTAACCAACATACGTAGGACACCACTTGCTAAACCCTCTAATGACAAGAACTGATAAGTAGCAGAACCAGCGTTAGTGAGCATCCCCCTCATGACGGCGCCATGTTGTTCATCCACCGACAGTCCCCATGCGCTTGCTAGTTAGACGACCTTGACCTTGACAAGCACATCATTGGCATGGACGTGGGGGGGGGGGGGGGGGGGGGGGGGGGGGGGGGGGGGGGGGGGACTGACACTGAGGTCACCACCACAACAGGACAGAAAGAAGCACGGAATTTGAAACATAATCTAATGTTGTTGTTTAGACAACACACTCAGATATCAAGGTCGATGTACCGTAAGCGTTTATGTGTAGCTCCAAACGTGTGTAGCTCCAAACGTGCAGAACCTTGACGTTGAATAAAGATCTTTAACATTTGTGCCTCATGGGAATCACTGAACTCTGTTACCTAAACAAATGCACTCCCCCCCCCCTCTTTTTTTTTCTTCTTTAACTGGCATATGTTTGTGCAAAACAGCTTTTGAAGTTGTTTCAAGCGTGTTCTTATTTTATGACCAGTTCTAGATTGGCGAAGCATGTTAAGGCGAAGCATGTTTCATGAAAATGTATCATAAGCCAATGAATGATGCCACTGGCTCACTTGTGACAATGATTGACATGAACATTCAACGGCTGGGAAATGGGACTTTTTGCTTCAAAACTTCGTTTCTGGTCGATCGTGTTTCAGACTTCTCCGGGCGATGTCACACGGGCTCTGGGAATCAACATTTCATGCCAAACCAAGCAGCATGCAGCACGATGTTGTATGTTCCATGCTGACGCACTGCCGTAAGAAAAAAGGTCTGAAGCCATTTCGCGCCTCAGCTCATTTCACGACGTGCAAAAGTTGGGTGAAATACGATCTCTGTATATTTTGCATCATAGCCAATGAGCTGGTAGATACGTGAATACGCTTCGCTTGACAGTCATATAGCAGAAGAGAATTATTTGATAGAACGTTACAAATTCTTAAAAAGATACACTTTGTTTCGGATCGATTCATTCCACTGGTTCTTAAGTCGGGCGCGCAATATTGAAGATGAAAAGAAACAACCACCAAAAGCCCAACATGCGGCTCTCTCAGCAAACACATGACATTTCACCGTGGGCATTTCATACTGTGAAATACTTGAAAAGACACAGCTGTAAAAAGAACAAAACAAACAAGCAAACAAACAAACAACAACAAAAAACCTTCATTACTTCTAAGTCTTTGAGGAATGAATATTTCATTGGGGACAGTATTGTATGACCCAGAGCTTCGACCTGCTAAACCACAGCCGAAAGATATGTGGATCCCAAATCAGGCAGTTTGGAGTCTCTCTCTGGCGATTCATTCTGTGCTCCAGACTGTCTTACATGGAAATAGCTCAACTGACCCCTGCCATTTTAGTGTCTGTGGGCGTTTTACTGGGCGGCATGTCTAAAACTTAAATAGCCTTGAAATAACCATTGCCCTAAATCTGTGGCGCATCTTTGGAAAACAGCGTTGTGTAACACACGCTTAAGGTGTTTGTTTTGATCGTCTGCGCTGCTTATCTAACCACTAACCCCCTCCCGTGCATCCACCCAGTCGGGCGGGAGGGGGGAGGGAGTAGGGGTGGGGTGGGGGTGGGGATATCATCACGTTTCAGCGGTAGCAAAATGTTGGCATGGGAGAAATGGGGAGGGCGGGGAGTGGTGACGGGAGGGGGAGGCTTAGGTGTGAGGTGTTTTCTTTTTTTTTTAATTACCGAGTGACTCCGAGACTGGTCGATTTGGAAAAAAAAAGTGTTATGTCTTAGTTTTTTTTTTTCTTTCTTTTTCCTTTCTTTTTTTGTCGTTGTTGTTGTTGTTGTTGTTGTTGATTCTTTCGTTCGGTCATTCTTTCTTGCTTGTGTGTTCTCTTTCTCTCTCCTCCCCCCCACTCTCTCTTTATTTTCCTTTCTTTCTTATCGATCTGAAAAATCAAGTATCTTTGTCCTTTTGACCTCATCTCTTTCCTCAGGATTCTTCAGTGCTCTCTGTCTGTCTGTCTGTCTCTCAGTTCCAATATGGGCGTCAGCTGAGTTATAAACATGTCATGTCGTTTTCAGACACTCATTTTGTAGTTTCTTTTTCCTTCCTTCCGACCTCCTTTCTTCCTTCTTTCTTTTTTTTCCCATTAAAATGTTTCGAAATCAGTCTTGACAGTTTTTGTATTCTTCATTTGAAACTTAAGTCTTTAACCAGTTTCTGTTTTATCGATGTAGAAAAAAACGTCGGTAAACTTTTTCTTTCAGTTTAAAAAAAAAAAAAAAGAAATTCTCTTGCACGTAGTTCTTTTGTACTGATTTAACGTAATAATCCTAATAATAATAAGAAGAATACTATCAATTTAAAAACAATTACCTTAATCCCTTGTGACTGATTAAGGTGCTCTCTTTCTTTAATCTACCTTTTTAAAACAATGATCTTGAACTTTTCCCGTCTTGTTTTAGAAATAATGATTTTAAATATGCTTCTTCATCTACATCAGTTATTTTTTTTCACCTGGTATCTTTTCCCTTTGCAGCTTCTTTTACATCTTTATATCGAGTTACTTCAATGATTGCATGCAGAGTAATTCAAGAGTTCTGGTATATTGTCTGACTTTATTTATACTTGATTGATGTACAATGTGATTTCTCTGTCAGAATTTTATTTAAATCCCCCCCCCCCCCCCCCACACACTCTCAAGGAATCAATTTCCTTCCTGGCTGCTTACCCTGTATGTCTTTCCCTCGCAAAATTGTACGGGGATGTTTTATTGTTAGCGGTACGAACCTACTGTTCTTTCCTCTCATCTCTCATCCTTGGTTTCTTTAATGTTCTCTTGATTCACTCTGGTTTTTTTTTTTTTTTTTTACTCTTTCCTTTTTAATATCTTCGTTGTTTTATTGCAGGCCCTACTTCTCTGATCTGTTGTCTTTTCTATTTTTCATCTGATTATCAAAATGAAGAGAAAGCCATTGCGCTTCATACGTTTAGAAGACATTGAAAGGGGAACTGATATAACTGGAAGAAAAGTGTGTAGGCTATATGAAACAATAGGCGTTTCGTTAGATGAAATATAGGATGATTCGTCAAATTATCACTTTTTTTTTCAACGAAATGTTTACCATCTTTCGAAAAATATGATAAAATATTTGGATCCTCTGTATTATGCGAATATCTGGCCATTCAAGGTAAAGTCCTGTCTCTCTCGGAAAACGAGCAAACACACACCCCACACACACACACACACACACACACACACACACACACACACACACACACACACACTCACCTACTCACTTACAAGCACGCACACACACACATTCACTCACAAATGCACACACACACACACACACACACACACACACACACACACACACACACATACAAACACACTCTCTCTCTCTCTCTCCTCTCTCTCTCTCTCTCTCTCTCGTGCACTCGTTTCACTTCAAAACCAAAATACTTAACACAGACACGCACATTTATGTACACACTTAACACAGGCACGCACACTTATGCACACACACACACACACACACACACACACACACACACACACACACATGTTATGTACACACTTAACACAGGCACGCACACACACACACACACACACACACACACACACACACACACACACACACACACACACATGAGCGCGCACGCACGCACTCGTGCGTGCACCCACTATCAGACCCTTCTGCTGTCTTTGAGGCAATGCGGCGCCTGATCTGTTAGCAAGATAGAAAGGCACCCTCGCTTCTTCACAGTAAATGCGCTGTTATGGCCACCACCCTTTCTCTCTCCTCCCCCCCCCCCCCCCCCCCCTTCCGCCCTCCTCCCCAGCAGCCAGCCTTTCCACACTTTCGTCATGCCAACGCCCCCCCCCCCCCCCCCCCCCCCCGCCCAATCCATCCTAACCCTCATTCCAAGCCATCTTCTCCGCGGAGCTGCCCCCCCCCCCCCCCCCCCCCCCCTCCCCCCCCACCCCCACCACGGTCATTCCCTCTTATTCTGTTGTTTATCCCCCTATTCTGGCCCTTCTGTCTGTCACTCGATTACCCTGTCCTGCCTTTCCCTGTCTTTTCATACGCGTCTGTCTGCCCGGGTCTGTTGAACATTCTCTCTGGTTCTCTCTCTCAGTCTCTCTCTGTCTGTCTGTCTGTCTCTCTCCACATTTTTCCCTTCTCTCTTTCCCCCAGTTCCCCTCTGTCTGTCTGTCTGTCTGTCTCTCTCTCTCTCAACATTTCACTTCACGAACTGCATATGTTATGTGTGAGCGTTTACACATACATTTTTTTTTCATTGATGGTTTGTTTCTGTTTGTTCCTCTTCGCCATGACTATTTTCCCCTTCTTCTTTCTTTCTTTGGGATGGAGAGGAAAGATGAAGGTGGGGTAAAAGGACGAGGAACTTGTTCTACATAAATAACGTGCTCGTATTCATTATAGGGGCATAGTGTAAACAAGCCGTTAGCTTATTCATTTTCATCTTTATAAAACATTCATAATCTCTCTCTCTCTCTCTCTCTCTCTCTCTCTCTCTCTCTCTCCTCTCTCTCTCTCTCTCCCTCTCTCATCTCTCTCTCTCCCTCCCTCCCCCCTCCCCCCCTCTCTCTCTCTCTCTCTCTGACGAAAAAACACGTCATTGTTTTTTTTTTCTTTTACCTGGCTTCGAGCCTCATCATCAACATTTACCTAATCCGTTAAAATTTATGCTTTTTGCATTATGTACTTTTTTTTCGGCGCTGCAAATATCAAGGTACACCCCCCTTGACATAAAGGCTATGTAGGCCATTGTCAATAAAAACGTATCTGAAGCCCGCACCTCCCCCCCCCCCCCCTCCTCTCTCTCTCTCTCTCTCTCTCATCTACCTGTCTGTCTGCCTGCCTGCCGGACTGCCTGCCTGCCTGCCTGTCTGTCTCTGTCTGTCTGTCTCCCTCCCTCCCCCACATCTTTCTTCCTATCGGTGTACTTGTCAGTCTGCTCGTCTGCCTAACTGTCTCTGTCTCTCTCTGTCTCTGACTGTATCTGTCCCCCCCCCCCCCCCCCTCTCTCTCTCTCTCTCTGTGGTTGCGTAAGGCACGCGTGTGTGTTTTGTGTTTGTGTTGCGCTGCTTCTCTCTGTGTCTGCCGACAACTCAATTAAAAAAAAATTTTGTTCTGTCTGTCTGGTCTGTCTGTCTGTCTCCCCCTCCTCCCCCACTGCTTTCTCCTCTCGTCTCTCTTGTCAGTCTGCTCGTCTGCCGAACTCTCTCTCCTCTCTCTCTCCCCATCTCTGACTGTCTCTGTCTCCCCCCCCCCCTTCCCTCTGTTCCTCTCCCTCTCTCCCTCTCTCTGTCTTTCTGCGTAAGGGCACTCGTTTCTGTCTGCTGT
>JADBJO010001789.1:45000-50000 GCA_016801955.1 Conus betulinus | reverse complement strand
GTGGGGTGCCCGGTGCGTGCGTGCTGCGGTCAGCGCGTGAGCTTTGTTTGAGTTTTTGAATGCGCTTGCATATTTGTGTGTGTGTGTGGTGTTGTTTGGTGTTTGTGTTGTGTGTGTGTGTGTGCCTTGGCTGGGTGCCTTTGTGTGGTGTGTGTGTGTGTGTGTGTGTGTGTGCCAGCGTCGCCTGGGGGGGCGAGCATGCGGTTGTGCCGCGTTGCGTGTGTTTTGAAAGAGAGAGAGGAGAGAGGAGAGAGATGGCGAGAGAGAGAGAGAGAAGGAGAAGAGCGAGAGAGTGAAAAGGGAAAGCATAGCGAGGGGAGCGCAACACACTAACTCAAACTAACTCACTTCCAGAAGCAAAAACCATGGAGATAATCCATACCGGGAACATAACTCTTTGCTGTGGATGAAGACATACCCATAAAACCTATACCAGTGTTAGTTTCCCCCCCCCCCCCCCCCCTGACCTGGGAGTACGCGAACCACACGGGCGAGCACAGGCAGTTGTGTGTGTGTGGTGTGTGTGTGTGGTGTGTGTGTGTGTTGTGTGTTGTGTGTGTGTGGTGTAGTGAGAGAGGAGAGAGAGGAGAGGAGTAGAGAGAGAGAGAGACAGGACAGACAGTACAGACAGAGAGACAGACAGACAACAGACAGCAAGATAAAACCCACACACCACACTCACACACATAAACCATCCAGGGGGACCAAGACTTTACCTGCGGTTCCTGGGATGACCATTCTCCTGCCCCCCTGCTCTCAGGCGTATGGGGGACGCTGTGTCGTCCCACATCAATGCCAAATGCCGCTGGTCGGATATTTTGGGGCTTGGGGGCAATGCGAACAGAGCCGCCCGCCTTCGTGCGCAACGGTTTCGGGCCGGGTGGCGCTTCCCTCAGCTCTTCCCTTCCAGCGCCACCTGGAAAGAAGTCATAACCATCATAATGAAGCTTGTCAGTGCTGTCGGTTGCGTGGCTGTTTCAGTGGCAACGTTTGTTGTGGTCGTCGTCTAAACGGTTGGCAGTCAGCGATCCGCGGCCGGGCTTCTGTTCATCGACGGTTGTCTCACATATGGTGTGAAATCTCAACAACATCGTGCTTGTTCCCCGTGTGAAATTATTATCATTCACAATCATCTCGCAGGGAAGCATTATTAATCGTCAACCAAAAATATCGCTAGTAACCATCGTCATCATTTCCTATTCGATAACGAAAGCATCGTCCGTCAGCATCTTGTCAATCATCATCGTCGGCAAATCATCGTTCTGTTTTTTCCTAATTAGTATCATCCCCATGATACCATAATGGTCCATGCATTAATCTTTTCCGCGTGAAAAAACCAATGATTGTTCCGTGTTCCATCATAGCTACGGAACCCGCCGTCGAAAATCAGTCATTACCATAAACAGTAGAAGCCTACTAATCTGGTTGCATGATCGTCCTTTATCATCACCTCACATCATCTTCATCCCATAACTTTTGGCAATATTACCATTAATGGTCCCATTAAATGTAAACGTTGCGTAAACCTTTTTCTACACTACCTCTCCTACCACTAATCTACCCCCACCTTTTCTACTTGTTCTACCCCCTTCCTATTCTATCAATTTACCCCCTTTTCTTCTACCCCTCTAAACCTTTTCTAATAAACCTTTTTCTAACCTCCCTTTCCCTACTTTTCTATTCCTAAAACTAACCTAAAACCTCTTCCTAATCTATATAGCCCCCCTTCCTATCTACTAAAACTCTAAAAAACCTCTAAACGCCCCCCTTTCTACAACCCCTTTGTCTTAATTTTTCTAAAAACCAAAAATTCCTAAAAACCTTTTCCTACCCCTAAACTAACCTTCTATCTATAATTCTAACCTACCCCCCTCACCTATACTTTCTAAATTCGACTAACCCTAAAACCCACCTAACCTTTCTAACTGTCTAATCCCAACCTTTTCTAAACCTTTCTCTACCAAAATAACCCCCTTACTACCTTCCATACTCTACCCTTTTCTTCTACACCTTTCTACTACCTTCTACCCCCCCCCCCTCTATCTACCCACCTAAAACCACCTTATTCTAATTCTACCCTCTTACTTCTAATATCTACATAACCTTTCTATTCTACCAATTCTACCTATAAATCCTAAAACTACTTCTTTTTCTAAACCCATTTCTCCTAATAACTATAAAAACTATAACTACCCCACACCCCCTCAACCCTATTCTTCCTTCTACCCCCCCCCCCAGTAACCTTTTCTAATCTAGAATAACTCTATCCTCCTTCTATCAAAAAATTTACTAACCTCTACCTTCCTAAAAATATTCTATCTAAATTTATCTACCCTATCTAAAACGACCTTTTTCTAACCCCCATTTCTTAACTATCCTCCCTTTCTCTTCTCTTTCTATTCTAATCCTCTATCAAACTATCTTCCTAAATCTACCCCCCCATCCTACCTTAATCTAACCCCCTAAGAACTAAAATTTTCTTTTCCCTACCTTCTCCACCCTTTCCTTTTCACTCTTCCTCAAAACAAAGACCCTTTTCTATCCGATAAACCCTTTCTAAACTAAATTCGTATCCTCATCCTAATTCCTTTCTAACTATCTAAAACCCCCCCAACCCTTTTCTCAAATCTAATTTTCTACCAACACTATCTAACTAAAATTCTACCTCAACTCCACCTAATTCTAACCCTTAATTGGCTATCCTACACATCTAACTATTCTAAACTACTACACAAACTAATCTAATCCTAACCCCCTCCTACCTACTAACTTTCTCCTTAAATTTCCTACTACTTAGGTACTTTGTCTACACAACCTATACCAAAAACCAAAAACCTTTTTCAACTTCTATCCTACCTCTAAAAAATTCTACAACCCAATTCCTACCTGTTCTATCTATTCGCTAAAAACTACCACTTTTTCTCTATATCCTCTACCACTTTTCTTTCTCCTACCTCTCTTTTGCTCCCTTATTTTTCCTAAAGGGAGACCTTTTCTCTACCATTCTAGCTAAACCCAAACATATCTACCTATTCTACTAACGAAATACTAATCTATACGCCTACTAAACACACGTTTCTTGCTTCCTTTTTTTCTAATAAATATCTACACCTCTACTACCAACCTTCTACTAATACGCTACACTTTTGTCTACCCCTTCCTATCGAAACCCATCTAACCCGCCTAATTACTACCTCTAGATTTTCCTTCCTATTCTATCATACCTATTCTAAACCGTTTTCTCTATTTTTCTAAAAAATTTTCTACTCTATTCTTTCTAATCTAATCTACCACAAAAACCTCGATCTCTACTAATAACCTAATCTTTCTTTCTTTCTACCTTTCTTATCTAATTCTATTCTATCCTAACCGTTTCTATTCTAACCAACCCTTCTACGTCTCCCTCCCCTCAGTATATAACAGAATCTGAGTACATCACATGACGGACCTACGTAACCTCTTCTGAAGAATGAGTACACTATCGACACTGAAGTCAGGTCTTGTTGTCTATAGCGTAGCCTGCAAGAGCAAAAACTGATTCATCCTAGACGCGTCAAGACTAGATGCAAGATATAAGAAAAAAAGAAAGAAAGATGTTTGGTCATTCTCAGCTAACAGTGCAATCCATGCTTGGTCATTCTCAGCCGACAGTGCAATCCAGTGAACTAGAGGCTGAGAGAAGTGAGCTAGCAGGTTTTCGTCGGAGACGATCCTGCTTAGAGCGGATTTTCATCCTGCCACAGACCGTTAAAAACGTGGGGAATATTAGGTTCCTTTCGCTATTAACCTCAGTGACTTTCATTAAAGCCTTGACATTGTTCACAGGCCATCGCTTTCGAAGATGCAGTTCTAAACGCATACTAGAGAAAGCTGTCTCAGCCACAAATCAGATTCTAACAACATCGTGTGTCTGAATAGGACAGGGGACGGCTCGAGTGACTGGCTCGAAGTTCGTACTGGCGTCAGATAAGGGCGCATTCTCTCTCCCCCCCCCCCCCCCCCCTCCCACCCCCCCCCCACACCTCTCCCCCACCCCCCCCCCCCCCCCCCCTCCTCCTGTTTGTGTTTGCCGTTGACTAAGTGTTGAAGCACGCAACGAAAGGGAAATGAATCAAGTACACCGACGAAAAGAATATTGATGATTGAGACTTTGCTGACGACACAGTTGCTGTGGCAAGTACATTCAAAGTCTCCAATGGTTTGTGGATAACTTCAGCAAATATGCTGAAATTTTGCCCTAATCGTCAGTACTAAAAAGATCATGAATATGTTGATCAGTAGTCATCATGCACAAGCTGATGTCTTTATTGATTAGATGAAAGTTGAAGAGATAGACAACTTTACACACCTTGACAACTCCATGACAAAAACCGTTGACCTTAACTATGAACTGAAATGCCAACTGGAAAGGCAACAACAGCATTCAAACAGCTGAATAATTTATAGAACAGAAAACTGAAATTCTGCAATTCAGCTGTGATATTCACGCTACTCCATGGTTGCAAAACACGGCAACTAGACACTAGCCGGAAGAAGAACTTGAACGCAATTGGAACTAAATACCTGCTTGATATTGTAGCTTTCAGTTGGAATAACTCCATGTTAAAAGGAAAGTTCGGGGACAGATCAAAATACCTCCCCGCGTCAAAAACCACCAGCAGACAGACAGTCAATCCGCTAATCAGTGCATGTCTTGAGGCTTCCTACGAAAAGTCCTGCAAACCAAGCCATTAAATAGATACCTTCAGCCAGTCAAAAGAGAGGGTGGCCTAAGACAAGCTGGCGGCAGACGGTGAAGAAGGCTCCCTGACTGATCAGTAGTAGCAGCTGAAACGATATCCGAACACTGACAGCGCCCAGACTGCCTCCTGGTTTTGCCTCATCAGACAGCAAGTGGTCCGAGTATGCATACATGTAAATAAGAAGGAAGTAATGTGTGCATACTGACACCATGAAACACCAAACTTTCGCCGGATGACTTGATTACACTGACAACAGTC
>JADBJO010001789.1:37500-40000 GCA_016801955.1 Conus betulinus | reverse complement strand
ACGGTGTAGACCGATGAGCCACCTTGTCCCCTTCCTCTTCACTGACGCCGACTTCATGGGGATAGTAACTGGATTCAGCGCACCGCTAGGACGAGCCGGCAGCTCTTTAATTTATCACGTCAGTCAGTCTCGCTTTAACCCGATTGCTGTCACTGCCTATCGGTCTCACCCGGCTGGTACACGGGTGGAGAGAGAGAGAGAGAGAGAGAGAGAGTGGTGGTTGAGGGTGAGGGGGGAATAGGGCTTGCAAGACTGACTTGCTGATTAGAAACACACGTCTTCTTCAGTGGCAAAAGAAATACTCGACAGCAATGTCTCAGTATTTCGTGGTATCTCACACACAATGAAATACTTGCGGTGAAATACCACGCCACGTGAGTAGGCCTAATACTGTGGAACTGCACCGCCGAATGCAGGACTGCGGCACGACATTGTCGCCGAAATCCATGTAGTACGGATTACGTTGTTTTTCTTGCCCGTTTCTCGGGTTCTTCTTCTTCTTCGTCGTCTTCTTTTAATACTGTCGCACCCAACTGATCAAATGGCCTAGGAACAAACTGATCCAGAACGAATTTCTTACCGAGTTAAGATTTTGAATCGAAGCCGTCCAGCTATCGTCTGCTGTTCGGAGTTAAAGTGAGGGACGTATGGTCATGTGTCTACAGGGACCGCCGTTCATTGGCTGGCAACTCATGCGACGTACTCGTCACGGAAGAGGAAAGGGGGGTGAGAGGTGGTGTGAGAGGTGTGTGTGTGTGTGTGTGTGTGGGGGGGGGGGGGGGGGGGGGGGGGGGGGGGGGGGGGGGGGAAAACTGCGGGTGGGGGTGGGGGAAGAGGGTGGGAGAGGGCAAGATGTTTGTTAGATCCAAATACTATGCCAAGATTTAGTACCTTTTTGCATGTAAGCAGCAAACTAATCGATTTCTCGTTTGCGAATGACACTGTTCTGTGTCGTTTCGCTGGGATCTATCCGTTCTGCCATTCTGGCATGTTTTGTTGCTGTGAGACATTGTGCCTATAGAAGTGCCTGTAAATTCAGGTCTTCCTTCACCCCCAACCTCCACTCCCCTCACCGGGGACGATTCGTCACAGTCGCACAACGTTCCCCCAGATACATTTTATTTGCCACGAACAGGTTTCTCTCTTAGTGTGTGTATGTAAATACACTGCTATAATTATACGTATATGGATCTCTCTCTCCTTCCCTCCCTTCTTCCCTCTCTTTCTCTGTCACACACACACACACACACACACACACACACACACACACACACACACACACACACACACACACTCTCTCTCTCTCTCTCTCTCTCTGTTTCTCTGTCTCTGTCTCCCTCGCTATGTGTGTGTGTGTGTGTGTGTGTGTGTGTGTGTGTGTGCGCGCGCGCGCGCTTTGTATGCATGTGTGAATTTACTTCATTGATGGTTTTAATTCCCTGACCTTTTTCTCTTTTCTTACATCATTTTTCATCTGAGATAAAACCCTTCTAAATGTCGGTTTACTATCAAAATCTGCTGCTTTCTTTTTCTACTTAATTATCATACAGCCTAGAGTGTACAGGATTTCTCTTGGACTAGTTCCCCTTAAAGATCTTTGGTGCAATCGGCAATCCCCCAGGTGTAAATTGCGGTTGTCATTTGTACCGGTGCAATTTAAAACTGCCCCCGCGCAGTAACTAATTTCCGTTCATCCCGGTGTGAATCGCAATTCACACACACACACACACACACACACACACACACACACACACAGACTAATATATGGATAGCATCACAATTAGATCTTTATCAATAAGTGAATGACCACCAATGCCCAGCACGAATATGCCTTGTTCGCCGTTCACGAATATACCTTGTTCACCGTTTTCGATTGTGTTTGATTGCATTGGTTTCCGACACAACGTGACGAACGTGACGCAAGGTCTTGTGTATCTGCATCCAAGGGAAGCAAACGGGACAGAAGCGATCCATGTCTTCTATGTCATCACTTGGGTTGTCTCCCGTAGTTGCTGTTCGATCTGGGAGGAGACTGACCAATCTGCCAGTCTTGTGTGTGTGTGTGTGTGTGTGTGTGTGTGTGTGTGTGTGTTTTGTTTTTTTTATGCTGATCGATGAGAATGAGGATGATTAAGATGATGCTACGGATTTCCATTTCGGTCTGAGACTACATGACAGGGCTGTACTCTACGTTTCCTTTCATAATATATCCCGGCGTCAACCAGGGCCCGAGAGATACAGACACCTGCAGTGTTTGGTCAGGAAATTTGAGCAACACTCTCAGAAACGCATCCATTAAGTGGATGAAACTCGACTGTGTGGTCCCAGTCTTCCCAACTGAGCCCGCAGCAAACTCAACTCTGGGTAGGAGCCGGTCGGGGCAGAAAAACCCACATGACTTCTGATGGGATTCGAACCCACGACCTCCCAGCCGGGAGTCCGCGACGCTAACCACTTCGCCACGGCGGCTGGTCTGCCAGTCTTGTTAGTTTTTTTTTCG
>JADBJO010001789.1:25000-27500 GCA_016801955.1 Conus betulinus | reverse complement strand
AATGTGTTGTTATGAGTTATGAAGAAATCATTTGCATTCACATCAAATCATTGGATGTTTTTGTCATTCTTTATGCACATATACAGCCTATTGTGCAGTATGGATCAGAAAGAATTATGGGGGTTAGACAATGAAGCTGTTGTACACTGCGCGGACAGATCAAGGCGTAGGAGAGGTAACTTGAATCTTCAGGTTTATGCAAAACCTCCGACAGGGACTGATGAATAGTAGATGGCAAACACAGGAAATCCATGGTTAACCAAGCAACAGGTTTAATATGTACAAGCATAACAGTTGCTCATGTAAGTAAAAATATATATCTTGTTGAAGGGACATGAATTTTAGATTAAAACCCCCCCACACACACACTATATTTAGACTTGGGATCATCTAAATTAAGATGCGTGTGTATAGTTACAAAAATGTACTGTCCCTTAGGAAAAAATCCAGCAAGATAATTTCAGGGTACAAAACTGTAAATAAGTATGAACTGCAATGTCGGTTGTCTAACTGCCTAGTGACGATTTTTTTTTAAAAACCATATACTGTGCCATATTACCGTAGAAAGAAGTTGTATTTCAACTTAAGAATGATAACAAACTTTCGAAATAATAATGCCATCAAAAATTGATTCCACCTTGTTTTCTTCTTTTTCTTATTTTTTTTCCTTTTTTTTTTTCAAGCTGGGAGTGTATACATAAGAAGCTCAAACGAAGCCACGTGATACGATGTTCTAGCATATGTACGGTTGATATGGTGATTCCAGCACCCTCATATGGTGATCCAGCCACCCTCGATCTTCTTCGTAGAATCCTCTGATTTCGATACATAGTTACGTTCGAATGATTGACGCAGTTTTTGCTGTGGGGACACCCAGAAAAACACCTTCGCATCATGTTCCCCCCCCCCCCCCCCCCCCCCCCCGTTCCCTCCCAACAAAAGGCCCCCCGCCCACCAGTTCCCCTTCTCCACCCAACGGACTTCCTTCTCCTTGTGGACTACGCCCCTCTTATCCCTTAACTAACTGAGTAATGATTACTTCACATCAATTATCATTGAGTAAATTGTTACATTCGTGCTATCTGTCCCCATGTTTTTTCACTCTCTATCTCTGTCTCTCTTCTCTTCTCTCTCTCTCTCTCTCTGTCTCTTTCCTCCTCTGCTCTTCTTTTCCCCTTCTCTCTCTTTTTCTCTGTCTCTGTCCTCTGTCTCTCCTCCTCTCTCTCTCTCTCCTCTCTCTCCCCCTCTCTCTCTCTTCTCTCTCTGTCTCTGTCTTCTCCTCTTTCTTCTCTCTCTCCGTTTCCTCTCTCTCTCTTTTTTGGTTTCTCTCTCTCTCTCTTTCGTCTCTCCTCCCCTCTCTCCTCCACTCTCTCTCTATCTCCCATTCCCCCCCCTCTCTCTCTCTCTCTCTCTCTTCCTCTCTCCTCAACTCCCTCTCCTGCTCCCTCCGCCTCCTCTCCTCCCCCTCTCTCCTCACCCACCATTCTACTCTCTCCCTCCTCCCTCTCCGCTCCCCTACCCCCACCCCACCCCCCCCCCTTCTCTCTCCCTCTTTTTCCAAGCCCACTCTCCTCATCCTCCCTCCTCCCTTCCCAGTCTCTCCATCCTCCATCGGCTCAGCATTTTGGAACCCATTCAAGTTGTCTTTCATCAGCAGCCCAGTTTGATGAGCTCGCTCATTCGTTAATTGCGTTGGATGTCCTGCTCTCGGTCGGTAAATCAGGCGAATGTAGCGGTGCTGCCCCGCGCTCCCTTCTCATTATCGAGCAGCCACGGCGTGCACCGGCTGGTCACGTGCTTTTCCGGGGCCAATACTCCACTTTTTAGACTTCGTCGGTGGACTAGGGCTAGACGCCCAGTTGTGGAAAAAAAAAAGTTGGTGTATGCTGCTTTTGGCAACAAGAGTCCCGACTTATGGCCTTCCTCTTTCTTTCTCCTTTCCTGCTGTCTTGTCTGTCTGTCTGAGTCTGACTGACTGACTCTCTTTCTCTCCCTCTCTCCCTCGCTCCCCCCCCTCTCTCATCTCTCTCTCTCTCATCTCTCCCTCCCCTCCCCTCTGTGCTTTGACCAGTTCCAAGCCCCCCCCCCCCCGATTCTCTCTCTGCTTACCGGCCCTCCGAAAAGCTCCACTCCCCGATCTTTTTCAGGTAATTCCTCTCTCTCGGTCTGCTCTCCAATCTCCCTCGTCTTCCTCTCTCTCTCTGTCGGTCGTCTGCTTTGACTACAGTTCCCTGTTCTGTCCTGCCGCGATTTTGGTTGTTTGAAATTACACTCTCCCTTCCTTCCGAAAAGGTGCATGTTTTGCAAATGTGCGGTGTAGAATGTGTCAGGTATTTTGTCCTCCTCCTCGCTCCTCTCTCTCCTGCTCTTGTCTCTCTGTCTGTCTCTGTCCTGTCTTTCTGTCCTGTCTGTCTGTCCTTTTCTGTCTGTCTTTCCCTCTGTACTGACACACTTGACTCTCCTTCGCGCGGCTGTCTCTCTCTCTGTCTCCATCTCTCCT
>JADBJO010001789.1:15000-20000 GCA_016801955.1 Conus betulinus | reverse complement strand
TTGCTTGTGTGTGTGTGTGTGTGTGTGTGTGTGGTGTGTGTGTGTGTGTGTGTGTGTGCGCGCGCGCGCGCGCGTGTGTGGTGTGTGTGTGTGTGTGTGTGTGTGTGTGTGCGTGTGTGTGTGTGTGTGTGTGTGTGTGTGCGTGTGTGTGTGTGTGTGTGTGAGAGAGTGCCCATATATGTGTGTGTCCCTTGAATTTACAAATGTGTATACACAGAAACATGCACAAAGTCATGAACAGAGATTCGGACGTACGTCTTTTCGTGTGCATCGGTACACACACACACACACACACACACACACACACACACACACACACACACACAGAGAGAGAGAGAGAGAGAGAGAGAGAGAGAGAGACAGACAGACAGACAGACAGACAGACAGACAGACAGACAGAGACACAGAGACATTCATAGTCTTCTTTTTTAATAGCACAGAGCGGGTAATGAAACAGAACCCACAGGGTAACCCTGAACGATAGCGGAGAGAAGTGACCGAAGAAAGCAGGAGTCCTACACAACGTGTAAACGCACATTGACTTCCAACCCCAACACACAGAAACCCAGGGTCCAACACAGCGTTATAACTCACAGGTCCATTCACATTGACCTCCAGCCCTAACACACAGAAACCCATTCCTAGAGTTCCGCTTATTGCATGCAGGACTCAGAGCTGGAGTGAACTGTGGGCATCGCTCTGTTTCACCCGTCACTTCTCGCAGACATCACAGTGCACAGCACACAGACTGCTCAGATACCCGTCAGTATCAGATTCAATCTGGAGAGAGAGAGAGAGAGATGAGAGAGATAGAGGGGAGAGCCGGGAGGGAGAGAGAGAGAGAGAACGAGGAGAGAGGAGGAGATAGGGAGGAGAGAGAGAGAGAGAGGCGAGAGAAGGAGGATGCGGAGAGGAGACAAAGAGGGATATCTCTGATCTGATCGCATGTGGCGAGAAAAGACGAACTGTCGGAGAAGACGATGGAAAAAGATCTGTCGCTCACCAGATCAAACAAGAGAGAGAAAGGAGGGCAGGCCAACACCGAGAGTTCAACACACAGGTCCGCCACACTGAGAGAGCAACACAGCTTCCCTGAGAGGACTCTTCACAGAGAGAGCTCTCAGGAGACCACTGTTCAACACACAGTCCACACCACACACTGACTGCAAAACACAGCTTCCCTTCCCCACACAGAGTGTTCACAACACACGAGAAGAATCGGAGTCCCACCACTGTTCAACAAGCGACAGGTCCACAGGACTGGACTGCAACCAGAAGAGGGGAGAGGAAGAGAGATCAGAGAGCGCCAGTGGACGGCACAGACAGAGGAGATGAGCCACACAGAAGGGGACACAGCAGACCAGAGGTTAAGACACAGGTCTCTCTGAACGCTGACAGCTTCTCTTTTCCTTCCACAGAGTCAGAGCCGACAGACCGAAAGTGTTATTGCACAAGTCTCTCTGTGATGAGCTTCTCTTTCCCACACACGTCACAGCCGACAGACGACCGTGTTTAATACACAGGTTTCTCTGTACTGACAGAGTCCCTTTCCCACACGTCACAGCCCGACACAACCGCCAGTACTTAATACACAGGAGAGTACAGCTGACAGACCGACAGTGTTTAATACACAAGTCCACCATATCTGATAGATCTGATCGCATGGGCGACATAAAAACCAAACTGTCGGAGTACACGATGTACAAATATCTGTCGCTCACCAACAATCAATACAAGAGGACAGCTAGAAAGCAAGGCAAGTGCCCACACACCGTGTTCAACACACAGGTCCGCCACACTGACTGCAACACAGCTTCCCTTCCCCACTCTTCACAGCAGCTCTCAGTCCACCACTGTTCAACACACAGGTCCACCACACTGACTGCAACACAGCTTCCCTTCCCCAACTTCACAACAGCCCTCAGTCCACCACTGTTCAACACACAGGTCCACCACACTGACTGCAACACAGCTTCCCTTCCCCACACATCACAGCTGACACACAGACAGTACTTAATACACAGGTCTCTCTGTGCTGACAGCTTCTCTTTCCCACACGTCACAGCCGACAGACCGAAAGTGTTTATTGCACAAGTCTCTCTGTGCTGACAGCTTCTCTTTCCCCACACGTCACAGCCGACAGAACCGACCGTGTTTAATACACAGGTTTCTCTGTACTGACAGCTTCCCTTTCCCACACGTCACAGCCGACACACCGACAGTACTTAATACACAGGTCTCTCTGTACAGCTGACAGACCGACAGTGTTTAATACACAAGTCCACCATACTGATAGCTTTCACTTTCTCCACATCGGAACCAATACTTCAAGACTGTACAACAATCAGGTTCCATCATGCTGCCTTTAAGACAGGTTCCCCTTCCCCATACATCATAACCAGCAACATATGTTAGAGCCCACAAGTCTTTTCATACTGACTGCAAGTCACAGATCAACATCCGGAGTCCAACAGTGCGTGCAACGCATAGCTCCAAACATTCTGACCATAAGGGAGTCTCTCTCTCTTCCCCACATATCACAGGCAACAGTCCTGTATTTCTTTTAACACCTAGGTCCAAGTATACTGACTGCAATACACCGTCCCATCCCTACACATCACAACCCAAACTCGTACTCTGTTTATAAACATACAAGTCCAAGTCTACTGACTGCGAGACGGTCTCAACTCCCCACACATCACTATGGACTGTTCACGGACTGTTTCCAATCCTTACAGATCACAATCCACACTCAGACACTATACAACATACAGGCTCCCCATCCTGACAGCTTACCTTTCCCTCACATCACAACCCACAGCCCAACACAGTGTTTACATCACGCAGGTCCCTCTGTATTGACTGCAAGGTGGCTTCCCTTTCACACACATCACAACCCAAAACCCAACACTATTCAACTCGCAGGTTCCTTCGTAATGCCTTCAAGATAGTTTCCTTCCCCATACATTACAATCCGAACTCCAATACTATTCAACACGCAGGTTCCTTCGTAATGCCTTCAAGATAGTTTCCTTCCCCACATATTACAACCCGAACTCCAATACTATTCAACACGCAGGTCCTTCGTAATGCCTTCAAGATAGTTTCCTTCCCCACATATTACAACCCGAACTCCAATACTATTCAACACACAGGTCCCTTCGTAATGCCTACAAGATAGTTTCCTTCCCAAGACATCGCACCCCCGAGTCCAATGCTGAATACAGTCCGCACGATAATTCATACAGATTTCACTGTTATTGTTGTTTTTCTGTGTGATTGTTGGATGTCAAAGCTACTCTTGTTTACCAGTGTGGTTTATGGTATGTCTTTATTATTGTTGTTTCCCGTGTGTGGTTGTGGGATGTCCATTATTATTGTTGTTTCCCTGAGTGGTTGGTTGTGGGATGTCATTATTATTGTTGTTTCGTTGTGTTGTTGCTGGATGTCTTTATTATTGATGCTTCCCAGTGTGGTTGTTGGATGTCACTATTATTGTGTTTCCAGTGTGGTTGTTGGATGTCAGTATCATTGTTGTTTCCCAGTGTGGTTGTTGGATGCCATTGTACTGTTCGATATTAATGATCTTTTGCCCCCAGTGCTTTTGCAAGAAAGAAAACAGAAGCTGAGAGAGAGAGAGAGAGAGAGAGAGAGAGAGAGAGAGAAAGAGAGAGAGAGACAGAGACAGAGAGAGGAGGAGGGACGGGCTGAAAATGAGAAAAAAGAAAAGACGGAGGGGCTGAAGTCAGGAAAAATCAACGGAAGAAAAGGAAGTTAAAAAGAAAAGGAAAGGAAGAAAGAAAGAAAGAAAGGGTAGAAACAGGGTACAGAAGAAACAAGAAAGAAAGCAACACCCACACCCCTCCTTAAAAACAAAAGAAAAATAAAGGCCAGCGGACAAAAATACACCGTAGATATGAAAATGTGAATTAGAAATACACGAAATATGAATTAGAAATGAACGAATAAGTAAAACACACATGTAACACACAACAGTCGCAGAAAGGACAGAAATTCTGCCTTAAAAACAAAACAAAAAAAAAAAAATAAAACAAAAACAAACTGCCAACATGTTGGGTCAGTCTGAAACAACAGAAGACATAATGGGGCCAATTTTCCGCCAATTACCCCCCCCCCCCCCCCCCCCCAATAGGTTGACGCAGTGTTGACAGCTCCCTCAACTGATATTGCTTGCACACAGCGCCGAGAAATAGGACGAATATTCAATATTGATTTCCTCCCCTGAATGGTCTGTTTCATTGGTCCCCTTTCAGTCTGTGAGCTTCCCCTTTTGTGAACTCCGCCTTCTCTCTCTCTCTCTCTCTCTCTCTCTCTCTGCGTGCGTGCGTGCTATCTTGTAGCCTTTTTTTTGTCTTCCTTAATAATCATCGTAAAATGCGTGTGTACATGTGTGTGTGTGTGTGTGTGTGTGTGTGTGTGTGTGTGTGTGGGTGTGTGTGCGTGCGTGCGTGCGTGCGTGCGTGGTGTGTGTGTGTGTGTGTGTGTGGTGTGTGTGCGTGCACGAAGCCCCCCCCCCCCCACCCATCCTCCTTCCTTCCGTGCGCTAGTGTTTGTATGTGTGTCCCTCTGTCACTCTGTGTGTGTGTGTGTGTGCGTGCGTGCGTGCGTGCGTGCGTGTGTGTGTGTGTGTGGTGTGTGTGTGTGTGTGTGTGTGTGTGTGTGTGTGTGTGTGTGCGTGCGTGTGCGAGTTGCGAGCGTGCGTGCGTGCGTGCGTGCGTGTGCGTGTGTATGCGCGCGTGTGTGTGTTCCTCTGTCACTGCCTCTGTGTGTGTGTGTGTGTGTGTGTGTGTGTGTGTGAGTGTGTGTGTGTGTGTGTGTGTTGTGTGTGTGTGTGTGTGGTGTTGTGTGTGTGTGTGTTTCTCTCTCTCTCTCTCTCTCTCTCTTGCCTTCTACATTTTTTTACAATTCACCTCGCCATCACCCTCCCTTCTCTTACCCGAACTCCACACCCTTCCGTAGCCCCCTACCACCCCCCCCCC
>JADBJO010001789.1:0-5000 GCA_016801955.1 Conus betulinus | reverse complement strand
GTCCGTTCAACGTTCTGGCAACCCACGGCGACACTGATGAACCATGCTATCTTCAACTTAAAATCATTTTGAAGCACAGCGCCAAGCGGAGAATTTCATCCCTTGAGTTATGGTGAGGAGGGGAGGGGGACAGAGGGGTGTTTCTGGTGTGTGTCCTTTCATCTGTGTCTTGAACGTTACGCGAAAGAGAGAGAGAGAGAGAGAGGAGGGGGAGGGAGGGGGAGAGAGAGAGAGAGGGGGGGAGAGAAAGAGAGAGAGAGAGAGGAGAGAGAGAGAGAGAGAGAGAGAGAGAGAGAGAGAGAGAGAGAGAGAGAGCCTGCGCGCACGTGCACGGCATGAATGTGTTTAATACAGCACTAGATTTTTATATCTGACCAACACCGTTCATTCTTTTTCTAATCTTCGATTTCTGGCAAGTTGCCTTTTCAGCTTCACTGCTCTCCGTAGCTGGAACTCTCGTCAGAGACAAGGAACCCCACACCGGCAACAACCAGGCCTGAGATCAGGGACTTCTTCCTATCTGCTGCCAGAGGCTGAAGGCAGGAATCTCTTCACATTAGGTTCTGACTTTCATTTCTTGCCCCTCTCTTGCCATCTAATTGGCGAAGAAGGCCTTTGCTATCTTCTATTACCATCTGAAGTAGCTCCTTGTTACTGACTATTTAAAAGGATGAAGAATCTCAGTCTTACCGTATACCTACTCTAATCTTTTACTAGATGAAGAACCCCTGCTTACGTCTTTGTTTTAGTCAACAGGATGAAAGATTCTGTGTTGCCTACTCTAACGTTCTAATGGAAGGAGAAGCTCCACATTACCAACTCTGACAATCTGAAGGAGAAAGAAGCTCCCTGTTACCAACCCTACCTATCTACGGGATGAACAAGCTTCATGTAGAACTCTAAACATGTCAAGGATGAACTAGCTTCATGGTGTTCACTCTGTCTAAAGAATGAAAAAGAACTCTAAGCATGTAAAGGATGACTAAGCTTCATGTCATTCACTCTATCTAAAGAATGAAAAAGAACTCTATATATATGTACAGGATGAACAAGCTTCATGTTATTCACTCTATCTAAAGAATGAAAAAGAACTCTATATATGTACAGGATGAACAAGCTTCATGTTATTCACTCTACCTAAGAATGAAAAAGAACTCTAAACATGTAAAGGACGAACAAGCTTCACGTTATTCACTCTATCTTAAGGACGAAAAAGCTCTTTATCTGTTAGATGAAGAAACACTCTAATTATCCACAGGATGAAGAAAACATATAAAGAACCCCTCTATCCATCTAGAATATGAAGAAGTACTTTAAGTATCTAAAAGATGAAGAGATACTCGACGCCTCTACAGGACGAAGCAGCTTCAGTTTTTGCACTCTATGTAAAGGATGAAGACACTTCATGTTAAGCACTTAACCAGCTAAAAGATGAAGAAAAGTTTCATGTTCCCCACTATAACTGCCTAAAAATGAAGGAGGATTCTAACTGTCCCAAGATAAAAAAAAAAAGTTGCATATCATAAATTCTAATTATCTAAAGGATGAAGAAGTTCCATGCCATTATCTCAGAAATGGAGAAGCACTCTATCTGAAGGATGAAGAATCTGTATGCTTTCCACTTTTACCATTTAAATATGAAGAAACTGTGGGTTGGCCATTCTAGTTATGAAGAAGATCCATCTTATCCATTCTAAAAATTAACGGATGAAGACGCTGTACCATATCCACTCTAATGATCTTACGGATGAAGAAGATCTAGTTGTCCTATTTGACTATCTAAAATGGGGTAAAGAAGATCATGTTCTCTATTCCAGCTATCTAAAAGACACAGAAACTGAATGTTAACCACTCAAACTATCCAAATGATGATCTATCTAAACGGGTTAAAGAACTCATGTTGTCTATTCCAGCTATCTAAAGGACACATGGGCTCCATGTTACCCCCTCAAACTACCTAAAGGATGACGAAATTTTATGTTTATCCACTTCAACCATCTAAAGTATGTAGAAGTTCCCTGTAGTTCACTGTAACCATCTAAGGGCTAAAGAAGCTCCGTGCTCTGCATTGTCATTACTCAACGGATGGAGAATATCCACTTTACCACTTTGACTATACAGGACATGAAGTTCTATGTTCTCCAACCATACTGTCTAACGGATAAAGAAGTTCATGTCACCCACGCTATGTTATCCACTCAAACTATAAAAAAAAAGACGCTCTTTCCGTTCTAACTGCCTAAACAATGAAACAATTCTATCTTATCCACTCTAGCTCTCTAAAGGCTGGAGAAGCTGTATGTTACATACTATGACTGTCTACCGGATAAAGAAACTTCATGATATCCGCTTTTTCTAACAGAAAGTGAATAGCTTCGGGATGGAGAAGCTCTGAGTTGCCAAGCACTATTTACAGGACAAACGCCTTCCTCGTCAACCACTCTAACCATTTGATGATAGAGAATCTCCACGCTACCTACTCTAACCATCTGATGATAAAGAAGCCACATGCTACCTACTCTAACCATCTGATGATAGATAAGCTCCATGCTACCTACTCCAACCATCTGATGATAGAGAATCTCCATGCTACCTACTCTCCAACCATCTGATGATAGAGAAGCTCCATGCTACCTACTCTAACCATCTGATGATAGAGAAGCCCCACGCTACCTACTCTAACCATCTGATGATAGAGAACCCCCTTGCTAACTGCTCCGACCATCTGATGATAGAGAAGCCTCATGCTACCTACTCTAACCATCTGATGATAGAGAAGCCCCATGCTACCTACTCTAAACCATTTGATGATAGAGAATCTCCATGCTACTTACTCCAACCATCTGATGATAGAGAAATCACATGCTACCTACTCTAACCATCTGATGATAGAGAACCCCCTTGCTACCTGCTCCAACCATCTGATGATAGAGAAACCCCATGGTACCTACTCTAACCATCTGATGATAGAGAAGCCCCATGCTACCTACTTACTCTAACCATCTGCAGGTCATAGACACTCCATGTCACGCGCTCTGTCTAAAGGACGAAGAACCTCCATGTTACACACTCGGTCTAAAGGACGAAGAACCTCCATGTCACGCACTCTGTCTAAAGGACGAAGAACTCTCATGTCACGCACTCTGTCTAAAGGAAGAAGAACCTCCATGTTACACACTCGGTCTAAAGGACGAAGAACCTCATGTTACAAACTCTGTCTAAAGGACGAAGAACCTCCATGTCACGCACTCTGTCTAAAGGAAGAAGAACCTCCATGTTACACACTCGGTCTAAAGGACGAAGAACCTCATGTTACAAACTCTGTCTAAAGGACGAAGAACCTCCATGTCACGCACTCTGTCTAAAGGACGAAGAAACTCCATGTTACGCACTCTGTCTAAAGGACGAAGAACCTCATGTTACAAACTCTGTCTAAAGGACGAAGAACCTCCATGTTACACACTCTGTCTAAAGGACGAAGAACCTCATGTTACAAACTCTGTCTAAAGGACGAAGAACCTCCATGTTACGCACTCTGTCTAAAGGACGAAGAACCTCCATGTTACACACTCGGTCTAAAGGACGAAGAACCTCATGTTACAAACTCTGTCTAAAGGACGAAGAACCTCCATGTCACGCACTCTGTCTAAAGGACGAAGAAACTCCATGTTACGCACTCTGTCTAAAGGACGAAGAAACTCCGTGTTATGCACTCGGTCTAAAGGACGAAGAATCTGCAAGTTACACGCTCTGTCTAAAGGATGAAAGAACCTCCATGTTACGCACTCTGTCTAAAGGACGAAGAAACTCCGTGTTACGCACTCGGTCTAAAGGACGAAGAACCTCCTTGTTACGCACTCGGTCTAAAGGACGAAGAACCCCCATGTTACGCACTCTGTCTAAAGGACGAAGAAGCTCCATGTTACGCCTTCTGTCTGGAGGATGAGGAACCCCCAAGTTACGCACTCAATCTTTGGTGTTTACGGTGTGTTGAACCACTAAGTGTTAATACTTGATGAGCGTCGTGACTGGCATGACATGTAATACAAGTCCTTTACTTAGTCCCTCGCACGTGCATCTTGTACTGCCACTGTCAGTATTATGATTTTTTAAAGCTCAATTGGTTTGGAAATGAGTAAAACTTTCGTGATTTTCCTGAATGTTGCTCTCAAGTGTGAAGAGATAAGCAGACAGGAAGACTCCATGCCGCCACTCGGAGACTCTGAAGGCCACTCCTGCATCCTCATCATCCCTTATCATCATATAGACGACTACAAAACAGAACTGGTAGCAGTAGAGAATTGTTTACTACCACACGACTGAATGTACTTAGGTAGCTACAGTACAGCTGACAGAATTTTTTTTTTTTTTTTTATTCGACGGGCTTTATCATTAAACCATGACTCTACAAAGAGCGTGCATCCCTTGTCTGAGATGATCAACTCAGGCGTAGAGGACAGAACCAACACACACAGTGACAGCACGCGTGCAACCACCACTGCAAAACAGTCCGCCCCTGCATAGCTGTAAACAGAACAAAATGACCTTCGAACTGATACACGCAAAGATGGGCGAAAAAAAGAGTTCCTTTTCTTTCAAACGATAAGCATCTCACCACAAAAAACGAGACGAGAAGAGCAAAAGAAAACAGTCACGACGTACCAGCCATGATAAACATTTCAGTAAGAGAGAGAGAGAGAGAGAGAGAGAGAGAGAGAGAGAGAGAGAGAGAGAGAGAGAGAGAGAGAGAGAGAGAGAGAGAGAGAGAGAGAGAGAGCATTAATGCCTGCATGTACAACTCGTGTCCATCATCAACAGAGCCAGGAATGAAATCCAAGATTCCCATCAGCCACATTTCCTGCCTTTAGGAGACAGCTGAAACCTGGTCTCAAATGAAAAAAAAAAAAAAAAAAAAGACAGAAGAAAAGCAAAAGGAAAATTAAAAGAAAGAAAGGATGAAGGAAAGAAAGAAAGAAAGAAAGAAAAAGAGCACGTCTTTC
>JADBJO010001788.1:367500-372500 GCA_016801955.1 Conus betulinus | reverse complement strand
AGAGGAGGTGGAAATGTAGGGGTAATATTTATAAAAGGTACCATTTGAAACGCTTGAGTACAACAATGCTTTGTTGACCTTCACATCTATGCAATCCAGAAAGTGCGGGACACTGACAATCGGGAATGAGTATGAGAGCAGAGGGAGAGAGAGAGATAGTGAGAGAGAAGAGGAATAGAGCGAGAGAGGAAGAGAGAGTGAGAGAGATTGTTCTTCTGCCCAACGAAAGAGAGCAGAGAGAGAGAGAGATAGGCAAAGACTTGTTCTCTGGAGCCGAGAGACTTTCTTCGCAAGACAATCTTACAAGCCAGACAGACAGACAGACAGACAGACAGAGACAGACAGACATACCAGAGGCAGACATCACAGACAACAGAGAGATCTGGGGGAAGAGAGGACTTGCTGCCAAACAAGATTTAGAGAGAGATGAGACGTGAGGCAGATAAGCAACCGAACAATAGTAGGTTGTGGGTGGGGGGGGAGGGGGAGGTGTTTCTGCCGAGAAGAGATTTCTTCCAACAAGAGAGGGGGAGAGGGAGAGGCAGAAAGTTACAAAGAGAATGTTTTGTTGATTGCCAAGATCATTTTACTGATTGCCCCGACCATTTGTTGCGGGAGAGTATTGACTTATCATATAAGATGTTACATAATTTAAATCAATTTGTTCCTCTCCTGTCAAGTCTACTCTGCTTCTAGCTGTCTAATACGTTGATGTAATTCACAGAGACTTACTAGCTTCCATTGTTTTCTACATATCAAGAGAGGTGTAATGTTTGCCACCCAGACGAGAGAGAGTTTTTTAAGAGGGGTGGGGCGATTGATTGTCGCATGTTAGATTGTGGTCGATTAGGCAGACCAAAAAACAGACCCTCAGCTCTCATCGCTCTCTTTTCACCAATTGATGTCAAATGCTGTGTTTTTCCCCAGTCAGTCCAGACACCGATTTGAGGTCCATGCACCATGATCGTCAATCAGCGGCTTGCCGATACCCAACACAGTCGTTTACTTAAGGCGGCCTGCCTTGCCTGTTTTATGATTCCCTCCTCCCCTCCCCCGCTCTCCAGGGGACCGCTATATTAGTTTTCCCCGCTCCCCCCCCCCCCACCGCTACACCCCCGTCCCCCCAGCCTCCACAACGCTTGCCTGTTCCCTCCTCCCCCACCCTGTCCTCCACCACCGCTTGTCTGTCCTCCCCCTCCCTCCTTCCCCCCTCTCCACCACCGCTTGTCTGTTTCCTCCCCCCTCCCCCCCCCCCCCCGCTGCCTTTCCACCACCGCTTGTCTGTTCCCCCCCTCCCCCTTCCCCGTCTCCACCACTCGCTTGTCTGGGAGTGGGCAGAGAGAGAGAGAAAGAGAAGGGAAGAGAGAGAGAGAGAGAGACAGAGGGAGGGAGAGAGAGGAACGGAATTGTGTGTGTGAGTGAGAGAGAGAGAGTGAGAGAGAGAGGGGAGAGAGAGGGAGGGAGAGTAAGAGAGAGAGAGGGGGGAGAGAATGAGAGAGAATGAGAGTGGAGAGGAGAGAGGTGAGAGAGAGAGATAGAAAAGAGAGCGAGAGAGAGGGGGATAGAGAGAGTGAAAGAGAGAGAGAGTGAAAAAGAGAGAGTGAAAGAGAGAGAAGAAACACACAATCGCGCAACACGCGCAACACCACACGCACACACATACAGAAGAGAGAGACACACACACACAACACACACCACACACCACACACACACACACACACACACACACACCACATATATCTATATATATATATATATACACACGCTCCGCGCACACCCACTCTCACTCACCCACAACACACACACACACACACACACACACACCACCCCACACACCTACACTCACACACACACCACAACACACACAACACACCCACACACCGCACGCACACACAACACACACACACACACACACCACACACACACACACACACACACACACACACACACACACACACCCAACGACCCATCACAGACAGCGCACACACAACAACACTCCCACACCCATACGCACACATACACACTCACACCACACACCACACACACACACACACACACACACCACACCTGAGAGGCGTAATGAGGGGTGGATGGAGAATCCTCCTTGGCATTCTCACCTTTCACTTCTGCTGCCTCTCCTGATTAACTGAAATGGAAAGGGGGGCGGGGGGGGGGGGGGGGGGGATGGAGACAGGGAGAAGGTATGAGGAGGGAGGTGGGCGGGGAGAAACGCACCAGAAAGCACGGGGTGCTGCGATTCACTTCAAAACGCACACCGGCCTTAGACCCACCCACACAGAGGGAGGAGGGGTTGAGATCGGACGTTGTGGTGGGTGGAGAACAGGGAGTGTGGAGGGGGTTGGGGAAAGACTGTCATCATTAGAGCACGATACTGCTTACAAGAAAAGCGAAACTAGGCTTGGAAACACAGACACAAGGGTACTTGACGTGTCCTCCATTAGCAACATACCTTCACATGTTTCATAGGCAAATGGCGGTCGTCTCATCGTCACGGAAGCCTCATTCGTTTCAGACACCCTGCCGATTTCATGTTAACAGTTTTCTTCCTTCCTTCTCTCCTTCTTTCTTTCTCTCTCCCTCTCCCTCTCCTCTCCCTCTCTCTCTCTCTCTCGCTCTCTCTCTCTCTCTCTCTTTCAATTTCCATGTCACTTTGCTTAATACCTCTACGTATTTTCGTGCTTTATGAAAAACTATTACATGTTGTACCTCTCTCTCTCTCTCTCTCTCTCTCCTCTCTCTCTCTCTGTGTGTGTGTGTGTGGTGTGTGTGTGTGTGTGTGTGTGTGTGTGTGTGTGTGTGTGTGTGTGTGTGTGTGCGTGTGTATGTATGGTCCAAATTCTGTACGTATTTTGTCATATTCATTTTATTGTTTGTTTTTATGCACGCTAATTGTTGTATGTTACAGTATATTTCCATATGCTCCCCCAGCCCACCCCCACCGCCCACTCTCTTCTTCCCCCTTCATTATTCCTATTTTCATTTTTATTCATTTTTTTTTTTTTTTTCCATTTCTCTTCTATTTTCATTAGATGTTCTACTATAATTGTACTTTTCACTGGTGGGGTATGTCTCTTAGACAGAATTAGTAGGAGTCCACTCTTTCCTGTGCTGGGTATAGTCTAAGGCGAGTTTCTGTGCTGAGTATTGCCTGAAGTCAGTTTCTGTGCTGAGTATTGCCTGAATGAAGTCAGTTTCTGTGCTGAGTATTGCCCGAAGTCAGTTTCTTCTGTGCTGAGTATTGCCTGAAGTCAGTTTCTGGTACAGCTACTAACAGCTACTTCAAACCTACGCTCAAATGTGTGGACATGGAATACTCTAACAAAATAAAAAACAAACAAAAAAAAAATCAAAGCAAAAAGCAAAGAAAAATAGGTAGGTGTTGCGGTTTGTTTATTTCGCGCATAGCATAAATCTTGATAATAAACACTGCATTGATATACGTGAGTTGTAATAGGCAAACGGCTTAATTGTAACCAGTGTGTGTGAATGTTTGAGTGTGTGTGTACGTGTATGTCTGGGGGAGAGAGGAAGAGAGAGACAGAAAATAGGGACGTGGGGAGAGAGAGAGAGAGAGAGAGAGAGAGAGAGAGAGAGAGAGAGAGAGAGGAGAGAACATAGAGAGCGACAACTGTGTGCGTGCGCGTGCAAGCGCGCGGGCACGCGCGTGCGCGCGCGCGCGTGTGTGTTTGTGTGTGTGTGTGTGTGTGTGTGTGTGTGTGTGTGTGTGTGTGTGTGTGTGTGTGTGTGGGTGTGTGTGTGTGTGTGAGAGAGAGAGAGAGAGGAGAGAGAGAGAGAGAGAGAGAGAGAGAGAGGGAGATGCCATCATAATCTTTCTCCCCTCACTCATCTTTTCTTCTTCTTCTTCTTCTTGAACTGTTCATACGCTACGGAGAGAGAGAGAGAGAGAGAGAGAGAGAGAGAGAGAGAGAGAGAGAGAGAGAGGAGAGAGAGAGAGAGAGAGAGACAGAGACAGACAGACAGACAGACAGACAGACAGACAGACAGACAGACAGACAGAAGACGCAGGGACAGACGGACAGACGAGAACAGAGAGAGAAAGAGAGGAAAACAGACTGAGAGAGACAGACAGACAGAGATACAGAGAGACAGACACATAGATAGAGAGAGAGGACACAAAGAGAGAGAAAGGGGAGAGGGGGCAGACAGACAGACGGACGGACGGACAGACAGACAGACGGAGACAGACAGACAGACAGACAGGCAGGTAGGCAGACAGACAGACATAAATATTCTTAACATTCTGTGAAAAGTGCAGGAAAAAAACGAATGGCTGTAAAAGTTATCGAATCGAACACCCACACAGAGCAATCAACAGAACATCAATCAGTATTGTAGGCTTTCTCTGTGTGTGTGTGTGTGTGTGTGTGTGTGTGTGTGTGTGTGTGTGTGTGTGTGTGTGTGTGTGTGCACGCGCGTGTGTGCATGTGCGTGTGTGCGCATGTGTATGTACACGACTTCCTGTCGGCCTAATACAGTCAGAGCACCAAGACACCGCCAGGGTCCTCCCTGCCCCAAAACAGACAGAATGTAGAATGGAGGAGACACGATGGAGGAGAGGACAGAGGACTCAGAATGGAGGAGACCAAATGGAGGAGATAACAGACAGGAGGCAGAATGGAAGAGGCATGATGGAGGAGAGAACAGACAGGATGCAGAATGGAAGAGACATGATGATGAAGAAGAGAACAGACAGGAGGCAGAATGGAAGACATGACGGATGAGAGAACAGACAGGATGCAGAATGGAGGAGACATGATGAAGGAGAGAAACAGACAGGATGCAGAATGGAGGAGACCAGATGGGGGAGAGAACAGACAGGAGGCAGAATGTGGAAGAGCCAATGATTGAGGAGAGAACAGACAGGAGGCAGAATGGAAGAGGCATGATGGATGAGAGAACAGACAGGATGCAGAATGGAGGAGACCAGATGAAGGAGAGAACAGACAGGATGCAGAATG
>JADBJO010001788.1:355000-360000 GCA_016801955.1 Conus betulinus | reverse complement strand
CAATCTGTCATTCTTCCAATTTCCCTTACTTCAGCCTGACTTTCCTTTCATTCTCCTTCCTTCAACTCTCTTTCCTTCTACTCTTCCTTCAACCTCTCTTTCTTTCTATTCTTCCTTCAACCTCTCTTTCCTTCTGTTGTTCCATCAACCTCTCTTTCCTTCAATTCTTCCTTCAACCTCTCTTTCTTTCTATTCTTCCTTCAACCTCTCTTTCCTTCTATTCTTCCTTCAATCTCTCTTTCCTTCTATTCTTCCTTCAACCTCTCTTTCCTTCTATTCTTCCTTCAACCTCTCTTTCTTCCTTCTATTCTTCCTTCAATCTCTCTTTCTTTCTATTCTTCCTTCAACCTCTTCTTCCTTCTGTTGTTCCTTCAACCTCTCTTTCCTTCTATTCTTCCTTCAACCTCTCTTTCCTTCTATTCTTCCTTCAATCTCTCTTTCCTTCTGTTGTTCCTTCAACCTCTCTTTCTTCTATTCTTCCTCCTTCAACCTCTCTTTCCTTCTGTTGTTTCTTCAACCTCTCTTTCTTTCTATTCTTCCTTCAACCTCTCTTTCCTTCTATTCTTCCTTCAACCTCTCTTTCCTTCTGTTGTTCCTTCAACCTCTCTTTCTTTCTATTCTTCTTTCAACCTCTCTTTCCTTCTATTCTTCCTTCAACCTCTCTTTCTTTCTATTCTTCCTTCAACCTCTCTTTCCTTCCATTCTTCCTTCAAGCTTTCGTCTCTTCTTATCATGGGAACCTTTTCTGTTTCTTTCTGTTTCTTTCTTTCCTGTTCTCCCCCCTCCACTCTTCTTTCCTTTCTTTCTCCTTCCTTCCGCCGTTCTTTTCTTCTTTCTCCTACCTTACCATTTGTTTCCCTCCTTTTTCTTCATCTAATCCTCCTTTTTCTCTTTCCCTTTATTCCATCCCTTCCTCTTCTTTTCTCCTTCCAACGTTCTTTTTCCTTTCTTTCTTATTCCTTGTGCGTTCTTTCATTCTTTTTCCCTTTACGTCGCCTTTTCTTTTATTCCTCCCTTTCTTCATTTCTTTCTTCCATCTTTCGGGGGATCACTTCCGGCTGGCGAAGTGTTGACACCGACTGACAGGAGCTGCGACAATGAAGTGAAGTTTCGCTGATCTGAGCCCCTACATCAACCTGGGGAGTACCTGATCGTCATCATGCCGGACGCGCTGCTTTAAATTTTCGGTCAGTGTGCGGAGGATTTATGCCGGTCTCTTCACACAGTTCATGGCTCTTCTTTCGGACATTAAAACTGGGCAAACGGGCACACGGTGTCATGGCTGCCTTGCTCCTGGCCTGATTATACGCCGGCGTTTTTCTACATTGCTGTGGAGACGTGGAGCTGAACCCTGGACCTGGACCTGGCGGAAAGGCGGAAAGTCTTCGGCAGTCCTGCTTGAAGAGCACCAGTGACGGCGCTGCTGGAGCTTCTTCCCCTCACGGACAGCCGGTGACCCGACGCTGAAGGGCGTCATGGCGACTCTTCACAGTAAGTTCAACGAAGTGAAGGAATATATATCCGACAAGTTAAAGACATGTTTGCTGGACTACGGGAAGAGCTGAAAGAGGAAGTGATAAATTTAAGAAGTGAAAATGAAACTCTGAAAGCAAAACGAAACGAAAGACCATGGGGAAAAGGTAGAGAAATTAGAAATCTGCTGACGACTTACAGGGACGGTCCAAAAGAAAACAATATCATTTTTTATGGCTTCCCCGACAGGAAAATGAACTAAAGAGCAACGTGAAGGTGTAATTGAAGATCTACTGACGGACAAACTAGACCCGACGCAGGACACAGACTTTGGCCGACTCAACAGACTCAAGGAAAAGAAGATTCCGCTATTATTGGCCGGTGTATTTTTTTTTAAAGACACAGGAACGAATTCTTGGTAACAGAAGTAACCTTCGGGGCAGCAACATATTCATTGGGGAAGATTTCTCCGCACTGGTTAGCGAGATTCGACGGAAACTTGTTCCCCATTTAAAGACAGCCAGAAAAGAAAATAAGGCGACAATGGTTTTTGACCACCTGATTATAGAAAGGAAGAAATTTGTGTTGGATCATCAACAAAATTTAAAACCATTGCAATAGGAATACGGCCGGCCTAGCACGCATGAAGAATGGTATACATTGTTATGTCATAGCAAAGATTCTGTAACTAAAGTTGTACATAACACAGAGGGAACAAAAAATTTAGTATCACCGTCTTCCTCGTGAGCTTGTGACAGAAGATGACACCGCAGCCATGTCAGCTCCCGATAGCGTGCACAAGGATAGTGTGAACACGTTGCCTTTCGCCAGTGGTGTTGAGGTGTATTTTGAGGGTGGTAAGGACAACTGTACACAGCAGAGGAAGAGTGCATGCGTACGAGAGCGAGAAAGGAATAATTTGTGTGTGGATGGAAATCGTTTGCCATTTTTACATTGAAATGTGAAATGTGAACCTGCTATACAGTTTACACATCAAGGGAGACGGTCAGTGGGAATAATTTGTCTCGTGAAAAACGAACTTTTGCAATACGTTAAAGCAATTGATGTTGATTACAACAATGTTATTATGTTTGTAATTTCTAAAAGTCTACAAAAAATGTCTACTTAATTTGGCAAAAGATGTTTTGTATGCATGTACACATGTACCCCCGAAAATTCACCATACTACTCGTATTTTGATGTTGATAACAGTATGCGTGCACGAGAAGATATTCTCAGACAGAAGGTCTTTGAATTTCCTAACATGTATATTCTTTTAAACGGAGACCTTAACAGCAGAACGTCCAACATCGGTCAGGACACAATGCTAATAGCACTGTTTGTAGTGCATGTTTAAAAAATTATTCTTTTTGTGTTAAAAAGGGAGTCTGAAGACAAGTATTAAATACATATGGTAAGTATTTACTAAGCATGTGCACAGCTCTAGAACTATGCATTTTCAAACGGAGTTTAGCAGGTCGTTTCACATACGTTTCTGACACAGGTGATAGTCTTGATGATTATTTTTTTTGGCCTCTGTTGATCTTTATCTATGTATTATTATGTCATCATGTTCTCTGTATGTACAAGAACGCATTGAGTCCGATCACTTGCCTTTGGAATCCATGTGAACTGTTACCACAACCATGAACTTCTCAGAAATAATTGTAAAGGGACGTCATGGAGCCACGTTGTCTCCTGAAACTTCGAATTATTTATCTTGTTACTGCCTGACAATATTGCTTTGTTATCAGACATTCCAGCCGGACTCCAAACCCAGTTAAATAACCTTCATATTACAGCTGAACGGCTTCATCTTAAGATAGTATGGAAAAGAGTTGCATCGTGGTTTTCGAACAGGTGGATACCTGGCAAGCAAGGGAAAGGTGGTTTTTAAAATGGCAAGGCAATGGGTGTTGTGAATTATTACAAATATCTTGGCATTTTATTTCACTACCCGTCTTAGTTTTTCACCTGCCTGTCGAGACCCTGCGAGCAGAGCAAAGCATGCGTTACTACGTAAATGGTATATGCTTAATAATAGCTCTTTGGTCGTGTTACTTAAACTTTTTGCTGCGCAAGTCCGACCAACTGCTCAGTACGGAGCAGAGTTATGGTTTGTGGATGAAGCTGTCGCTGAAGTAGAAAAAGCTCACCTGTTTGCTTTAAAAGATTCTTGGGAGTGCAACCTAAACCGCCAAATGATTTTGTGTCTGGTGATACAGGTCAATATCCTATGTACATGAACTCCTATTTGCGATGTATTAGTTACTGGTTGAGAGTCCTGCGTATGGATGAGAAAATATTACCATATAGGGCGTATCAAATTTTGCTTAGTTTAGAATTAAAAGGTATGAAATTTTGGGCATCTGACATTCGAGATTTTTTTTTTATCAAAGTGGGTTCGGGTTCGTCTGGGTCAGTCAAGGTGTGGAAAATGTCAATGTCTTTTTAAAAGAACTTTGTCAAAGGTTGATTGATACCCGATGGCAAAAATGGGAGGAACACACATTCAAAATAGTGACAGGTACGCTTTTTATAGAACGTTTAAATCGTCTAGGAATTGTGATACGTATCTTTTGCCTGACATTGATAGACATTTGAAGAAACTATAAAACATCGGTATACTAATGTTGATGAAGATGCTATATAGGGGCCGTTGTGTAAGAATGCCAAAGAGGATGAACAACATTTTTTGCTGTGCTGCCCTGCCTTCCAAGATTTACGATTTTATATTCCCCCCCCCCCCCCCCCCCCCCCCCCCCCCCCCCCCCCCCCCCCAATATCCCAAAAGCCCATGTCTGTTTTAAGTTGTGTTGCTCATGGCAAATCGAAACGAAATTATATTGAAGAATGCTTGCATATATTTGTACGGAAGCATTTAAAAGACGTACTGTTCTACTCAGTAAAAGTATTCTTGGATTACGCAGTCAGGCTGGATTAATGCTCAGCTATCATGTCATGTTATATAATTGTCTAATCATGGTGTTTATTCAAAATGTACTTACTTACTTACTTAATCCTCTTCATCTCGCAACCCGAGATGTATTATACCCCCCTTGAGAAGGGCCCATGGCCTATACTGAAACTTCCACTTCCGCTTTCTTCCATCTTTCCATGCTTCTTTTCTTTCCTTTTCCTTACATTCTCCCTTTCCACTTTCATTCCTTTTCTATTTATAGGTCTATTGCGTTTTTTTCCGGTCTTCGTCTTCCTTCATTTCTTCATTACTTCCTTTCTTTCTTCATTTTTTCTTACATAACTTCTTCTGCGCTTCTTTCCTTTCGTGCACTATTTCTGTTTTCGCTTCCCTTTTTCCCCTTTCTACTTTTGTTGATCTCTCTTCTTTCCTTCCTTCTATTGTTTGCTTGTCCCTTTCATGCTCTTTTTCTTCTTCTTCAGTTACCTTTTCCTGAACCTCTTTTCTATCGATCATAATTGTTTTTCTTTTTATAGTCTATATTTATTTCTTCATTTATTTTTTTGCTTTTTTCAATCCTTCGTTCTTTAATTTCACGCTTTCTTTC
>JADBJO010001788.1:327500-332500 GCA_016801955.1 Conus betulinus | reverse complement strand
GATAGACGCCGCAACACACCAGTGGCTGGCTCATGCTAAGAGGCCAGAGATTTAAGAGGCCAGAGAGAAGAGGCCAGGATGTAAGGTCGGGGGATGTAAGAGGCCAGATATGTAAGCGTCCAGAGATGTAAGAGGGCCAGGGATGTAAGAGGCCAGGGATGTAAGAGGCCAGGGATGTAAGAGGCCAGAGATGTAAGAGGCCAGGATGTAAGAGGGCAGGGATGTAAGAGGCCAGGGGATGTAAGAGGCCAGAGATTAAGAGGCCAGAGATGTAAGAGGCCAGAGATGTAAGAGGCCAGGGATGTAAGAGGCCAGGGATGTAAGAGGCCAGGGATGTAAGAGGCCAGAGATGTAAGAGGCCAGGGATGTAAGACGTCCAGGGATGTAAGAGGCCAGGGATGTAGAGAGGCCAGGGATGTAAGATGTAAGAGGCCAGAGATGTAAGAGGCCAGAGATGTAAGAGAGTCAGGGATGTAAGAGGCCAGGGATGTAAGAGGCCAGAGATGTAAGAGGCCAAGGATGTAAGAGGCCAGGGATGTAAGAGGCCAGGGATGTAAGAGGCCAGAGATGTAGAGGCCAGAAATGTAAGACGTCAGGGATGTAAGACGTCAGGGATGTAAGAGGCCAGAGATGTAAGAGGCCAAGGATGTAAGAGGCCAGGGATGTAAGAGCCCAGGGTTGTAAGAGGCCAGGGATGTAAGACGTCAGGGATGTAAGAGGCCAGAGATGTAAGAGGCCAGAGATGTAAGAGGCCAGGGATGTAAGAGGCCAGAAATGTAAGAGGCCAGAGATGTAAGAGGCCAGGGATGTAAGAGGCCAGGGATGTAAGAGGCCAGGGATGTAAGAGGTCAGGGATGTAAGAGGCCAGAGATGTAAGAGGCCAGAAATGTAAGAGGCCAGTAAGGGCCAGGGATGTAAGAGGCCAGGGATGTAAGAGCCAGAGATGTAAGAGGCCAGGGATGTAAGAGGCCAGGGATGTAAGAGGGCCAGGGATGTAAGAGGCCAGAGATGTAAGAGGCCAGAGATGTAAGAGGCCAGGGATGTAAGAGGCCAGGGATGTAAGAGGCCAGGGATGTAAGAGGCCAGAGATGTAAGAGGCCAGAGATGTAAGAGGCCAGAGATGTAAGAGGCCAGAGATGTAAGAGGTAAGAGGTGTAAGAGGCCAGAGTGTAAGAGGCCAGAGATGTAAGAGGCCAGAGATGTAAGAGGCCAGGGATGTAAGAGGCCAGGGATGTAAGAGGCCAGGGATGTAAGAGGCAGGGATGTAAGAGGCCAGAGATGTAAGAGGTCAGGGATGTAAGAGTAAGAGGCCAAGGATGTAGAGGCCAGAGATGTAAGAGGCCAGAGATGTAAGAGGCCAGAGATGTAAGAGCCAAGGATGTAAGAGGCCAGGGATGTAAGAGGCCAGGGATGTAAGAGGCCAGAGATGTAAGAGGCCAGAGATGTAAGAGGCCAGAGATGTAAGAGGCCAGAGATGTAAGAGGCCAGAGATGTAAGAGGCCAGGGATGTAAGAGGCCAGGGATGTAAGAGGCCAGGGATGTAAAGAGGGATGATGTAAGAGGTCAGGGATGTAAGAGGCCAGAGATGTAAGAGGCCAGAGATGTAAGAGGCCAGGGATGTAAGAGGCCAGAGATGTCAGACGCCAGGGGAGAAAACGAACAGGCGCAAGAAAGAAAAATTCAAACCAACAAACTGGCAACGTCTTGTCGAAAGGTCAATGTTTGGGTTGCTTTATGCTCCAATCAGAGAACGCTGTCATGCACATTTCACACGGTTACAACCGTTATGTACTTTTCTGCATGCCGCGTCGCCTGTGTGAAGCGTGTCTCAGCTGATGTTAACCTACAGACAACCTGTGTCCATGTTCACGTGGCACGGGCTACACGACTGAGGAACCACGTCACGTGAGTCCAGACGGACAGCCCGGGTAAAAAAACCGGCAGGCCAACAACATTGGCGACGTCACCCAACGGGCAAGAGACCCCTCCTCTGCCTCTTCAGCCTGGCAACTCTCCGATCCAAGAAAAGCTGACGATCTACTCCGGGCAGCAACTGACAGAAAGCTGAAGGCTGTGGGTGTGTCACAGTGACTGTCGGATGAGAAGGACTGTGTAGCACCCAGCTGGAGAAAGGCCAGACACCTCCATTGACTCGCCACATGTTTCTGCCTATTTGACTCGTGTGTCCAGAGTACTGTTTGGAATGGGAAGATTCATTGAAATTGTGTCCGTCTTTTCGTTGACACTGCGTAGTCTGATATCTGTCCTTTTTTTTTTCAAATTCTGCGCAAGCACTGTTAAGTTTCTTTGCCGGGGGAGATCATATTTGAGGCTTTTTTTTTTTTTATCTATCTGTGACAATCCCCAGAAAAAAAGGAAAATGTGTACTTCCACTGCTTACTGTTTAGTGAGATGGTGGAAGTGAAAGATTATTCTGTTTCACTGTTTCATTTAAATGGGATCTCTTTCCGACTCTAAAGGACCATACTTACCACTCCTGCTCGTCTCATACCACTAGCGCGCGCGTGCACGCGCCCCTCCCCACACAGAGAGAGAGAGAGAGAGAGAGAGAGAAGAGAGAGAGAGAGAGAGAGAGAGAGAGAGAGAGAGAGAGAGAGAAGCCCGTGTTCAAACACTGATAAGTTTTATGACTGACAGGAAAGACTGAATCAGCATGAAAGTGAAGAATAACATACCGGCTGCATGCTGGGCATTTTAATGTCAGAGGCAAACCGGTGTCAGATTATTGACAAGCGCATGTGTGACCACATACACAGAGAGAAAATAGTGCAGGCTGCCAAAGATAGAGACAATGAGGGTTGGGAGGGAGGAAAGTGGTGGAGAATGTGGTCTTTGAGAGAGAGAGAGAGAGATTCAGATTCAGATATTTCATTTATATACAGGCCTTGGCTTCTTATGAAGGGTATGTGATAACAACGACAGGAAAACAAAACTAGAAATTACAGAGTGTCTGAAACGACTGCAGGCGGAAAAAAAACAAATCTTAAATAAATGTCAGCAACCGCCCAGAGAAACGTGGACAAACGAGTCACAAGACAAACCACAACGCGTTTCAACCTCTTAGGTCTTCTTGAGGTGCAACAAACAAGAAACAAATAACGAAAATGCACTTAGCTTTGATCGCTTCTGTGTTCAGCGCAAGAAAGAAGGCGTTGAATGAAAACGATGTTGGAAGGGAAATAATGTGCGAGTCAAAGGGGACTGTTGCCACGGCAACCCAGCTGTTTAAGAATCCGCTAACCCACTCTCCTTTCTCCCATACCTACTTATTGACACCAAGACTGGTAGTAATCTTGTCTCTCTTTTGTATATATATATATATATATATATATATATATATATATAAATATTTTGACCATTATTATATTCCTGTCAGTAATATTATCATCATTACGACTTTGACTCGCACATTATTTCCCTTCCAACAGCCTCGTTTTCATTCAACGCCTTCTTTCTTGCGCTGAACACAGAAGCGATCAAAGCTAGTGCATTTCGTTATTTGTTTCTTGTTTGTTGCACCTGAAGAAGACCTAAGAGGTTGAAACGCGTTTGTGGTTTTGTCCTTGTGACTCGTTTGTCCACGTTTTCTGATAACGGTTCGCTGACATTTATTTAAGATTTGTGTAGAAAAATTACAGACTAGGTCTGAACTCACGGTATTGTTTCTTCTATGACATAATTGTTTCTCTATGTTAAGATGATTTACACAGAAATAAGGAGAAATTTCGAACAACTTTTGTGGAAGTTGAAGACATGAACAAGCACAATTTGAATAAAGAAAGCCGCCTTTAGTATTTTGGATTAATAGACATTTCACGGATTGTCTTGAGAGCTGGGCAGCAAAGACAAAGTGAATCTCATCTTCTTGTGAGTTTTTATATGACGGACGAATTAGATTTGTGTCACTGAAGGATCTATATTTGTAATGATGAATAGTTATTTCCAATTATGCCCATCTGAATCTTGTCGTTACACATCTCAAATATTTATCCATATCAAGCTGTAATTAAGGTTAGAGATCAGAAAGATTGCAAAAAAAAAAATTCTATAAAAAACGTAAACGGCCGCTAATTTCAATGTGATCAGACCATTATTGCCAGCTGCAATCAATTAATCTCTGACGAAAAATATGGATAAAAATCAGCAACATTACCAACACCTTGATTTAACCAAACAAAACCAAATCCATACTCAAACAAAGAGAGCCGTATTTCAGCTACCCAGTTTTCCTTACTCCTCGTATTTAAGTCAAACAGCATACTGTGCGCTTTGCGAAATATTCTGTTGTCATTCATCTGCACTAACTTCAACCAGTACGAATGCATTTTACTGCTGAAACGATGTATGTTGGATATCTATTTGTCCTGCTATAAACCAGGTCATCAGGAGTTCGTCGGTCTGCACCCAAGAATTTCTTGAGGGCAAATGTATGCACTGACTCACTGACTCACAATTGATCGCAGCTTTATCCATACCCTGTTACTCAGCAACCCGTGCTGATACTATTGCCTGCACTTGAGTGTCAAATAACTTGATAAATAACGCAAAGCTTGTGCTATTGAGGTTATCTAACTTTTTTCATTATGCGGGTTAAAACACTTTTGACCCTACTTGTAAGGGCTTTGCATGCACTAGCGAAACTTCAACGTGTAGAGAAGAAAATTCCAAAAATTTTGACAACAGGCATTAAATCGCCATCGTACACCCCACCCCACCTTTCCCTCAGACTTTGGTAACCACCTTTACGAAATATTATATTACTTTTTGACAAATTACTTTTAAACCGTAGTGTCGTAGCCGCACATTGTAAATTATCTAACTGTGTTTGCAGACCAATAAAGATTATCGGATATTAAAACAAACATCATCAGCTAACAAATGACTAAACAATTCAAAGCGTAAAGAGGGAAGTAAAGCCCCGTGTCTTCCATTATTGATGGCTTCAGTCGCTAACTCATATAAAAACAAAAAACAAACAA
>JADBJO010001788.1:315000-317500 GCA_016801955.1 Conus betulinus | reverse complement strand
GGGACAGGTCTGTCCGCCTCCTGATGTCTTCCCACCCCCTCGTCTGTCTTCCAGGAACCGGTTCCTGCAGGATGGTTACGTCATGCTGGCTCTTCTGGAACTGTGTTCGTACCGTTTCGTCTGTTTCCTCCTCGGATCCGCGTCGGGTCGTCTTAGCTGCAGAGAGGCTCGTTTTGTACCTTGATCTCTGCGCAATGAGCGAGTTCGCTTCCAGTGTGTGTGTGTGTGTGTGTGCGTGTGTGTGTGTGTGTGTGTGTGTGTGTGTGTGTGTGTGTGTGTGTGTGTGTGTGTGTGTGTGTGTGTGTGTGACAGGAACACAGAGAGAGAGAGAGAGAGAGAGAGAGAGAGAGAGAGAGAGAGAGAGAGAGATCGACAAAGGCACACAGATAAAGTAAAGAAAAAAAAAAAGGGCACTGACACAAACGGACACACAGTGAAAATGACAAAAACATGACTTCCTTGATATGTAATTTTACCTCAGTTACATCAACTTTTATTTTGTCCTACATTTCCGTCAGCGCTTCAAGATTTGGAATGTAACGGTAACGATTATTTAAGAACCACCCTCTTCGGCATGACCTCTCTCAAGTCTTAAGGCACTGACGATTCTCCGCACGGAAAGGGAAACACACTCCACGAAGGAAATATCTCGCTGAAAATGCCAGTGAGACCAAAATCGACCTTTCTGACAGCAGCAGAGCACGCGCTCATACATTAAACATGACAACAAGACAACACAAATCCCTTTCTGCTTGCCCATCCTCTCTCACCCTCATCCCTCCCCTCCCCTGCCACCCCCCCCTCCTCACATCTCTCTGCCTGTCTGTCTGTCTGTTCTGTCTGTCTGTCTGTCTCTCTCTCTCTCTCTCTCTCTCTCTCTCTCTCTCCTTGTATCTACCACGCTTTTTTGCCACGTTCTGTTGTTACAAAAAATGAATGATTACCCATGTCATACTGAGCTAAAAGGCAATGACCTTCAAGTGAGGAAGTGCCGAGTGTCTGTCTGTCTGTCTGTCTGTCTGTCTGTCTGTCTGTCTGTCTGTCTGTCTCTCTCTCTCTCTCTCTCTCTCTCTCTCTCTCTCTCTCTCTCTCTCTCTCTCTCTCTCTCTCTTCAGCCATCTCTCTCCTTCAGTGCAAATGGTTCGTTGGGTTAGTACTTTTTATAGGATGGGCGTTGGCGGTGTTCATATCGTTTTCATCCCTTTGCGCTCATTTGGCTCTCTGCTGCCACACTGGTTTACAAATGTCAACAGTTTGTTTTCGGGCGATGTTCTTTGCCAAAATTGTTTTTCGTGCAATGGTCTTTGCCAAATGTCAACACTTTGTTTTCGAGCTATGTTCTTTGCCAAATGTCAACACTTCGTTTTGGGGCAATGTTCTTTGCCAAATGTCAACAGTTTGTTTTCGGGCAATGTTCTTTGCCAAATGTCAACAGAGTGTTTTTTCGGGCAATGTTTTTTGCCAAATGTCAACAGAGTGTTTTTGGGGCAATGTTCTTTGCCAAATGTCAACAGTTTGTTTTCGGGCAATGTTCTTTGCCAAATGTCAACACTTTGTTTTCGGGCAATGTTCTTTGCCAAATGTCAACAGAGTGTTTTCGGGCAATGTTCTTTGCCAAATGTCAACACTTTGTTTTCGGGCAATGTTCTTTGCCAAATGTCAACAGAGTGTTTTGGGGCAATGTTCTTTGCCAAATGTCAACAGTTTGTTTTTCGGGCAATGTTCTTTTCCAAATGTCAACAGTTTGTTTTCGGGCAATGTTCTTTGCCAAATGTCAACAGTTTGTTTTCGGGCAATGCTTTTTTGCCAAATGTCAACAGTTTGTTTTCTGACAATGTTCTTTGCCAAATGTCAACACTTTGTTTTCGAGCAATGTTTTTTTGCCAAATGTCAACACTTTGTTTTCGGGCAATGTTCTTTGCCAATGTCAACACTTTGTTTTCGGGCAATGTTCTTTGCCAAATGTCAACAGAGTGTTTTTGGGCAATGTTCTTTGCCAAACGTCAACAGAGTGTTTTCAGGCAATGTTCTTTGCCAAATGTCAACACTTTGTTTTCAGGCAATATTCTTTGCCAAATGTCAACAGAGTGTTTTCGGGCAATGTTCTTTGCCAAATGTCAACAGAGTGTTTTTGGGGGCAATGTTCTTTGCCAAATGTCAACAGAGTGTTTTGGGGCACAATGTTCTTTGCCAAACGTCAACAGAGTGTTTTTCAGGCAATGTTCTTTGCCAAAATGTCAACACTTTGTTTTCAGGCAATATTCTTTGCCAAATGTCAACAGAGTGTTTTGGGGCAATGTTCTTTGCCAAATGTCAACAGTTTGTTTTCGGGCAATGTTCTTTTCCAAATGTCAACAGTTTGTTTTTCGGGCAATGTTCTTTGCCAAATGTCAACAGTTTGTTTTCGGGCAATGCTTTTTTGCCAAATGTCAACAGTTTGTTTTCTGACAATGTTCTTTGCCAAATGTCAACACTTTGTTTTTCGAGAGCAATGTTTTTG
>JADBJO010001788.1:292500-302500 GCA_016801955.1 Conus betulinus | reverse complement strand
TTTATTCAGTGAGGCCATGGCCCATTTGAAGGGAATGAACACAATCATTCACATTAAAAGTTAGAAAAAATATATAATTTATCAGGAAAGAAAAAAAACTACATTTGTTGACAGAGAGGGGTAAGGGGGGGGGGGGGGGAGGAGTTCAACTAAGTGAGTGCGTGCGCGTGTTTGCATTATACATGAATATATGTGAAAATATGGGGGAGACGGATAGACGTATGAACAGACTGACAGTCAGACATTCAAAGCGGAGAGAGAGGAGGAGAGAGAGAGAGAGAGAGAGAGAGAGAGAGAGAGAGAGAGTTCAGACGAAAATGGATGCAGAAACAAAGAGTTCAGCATCTTGTGTCAAATGGATTTTCTTCTCTCGCAAACCACGCCCCTTCTCACCAAACCCAGTCGACCCCCCACCACCCAGCTATCCAGTCCCCACCCCCCACCCCCCCCCCCCCCACCCCCACCCCACCCCGCCCCGTTACCGTACACGGCATTCTCCAGCAGCAGTTCTCCGGAAGAGAGTCACCACACATAGCCTGGCTCACTCTGCCAACTACCCTGACAACCGCTCCGCCTGTTTATGATAGCCTTGACCTTTGCTTGCCAACACACACAGGCCGTATAGCAAGGCCATCGCAGGCGCAGTGTAACAGGCTGAACACGCTGAGTGTTGAACTTCAGGGAGAGTCTAGCAAGGCCATCACAGGCGCAGGTAACTGAACAAGCTGAGTGTTGAACTTCAGGGAGAGTCTAGCAAGGCCATCACAGGCGCAGTGTAACAGGCTGAACACGCTGATTGTTGAACTTCAGGGAGAGTCTAGCAAGGCCATCACAGGTGCAGTGTAACAGGCTGAACACACTGAGTGTTGAACTTCAGGAGAGTCTAGCAAGGCCATCACAGGCGCAGTGTAAACTGACACACTGATTGTTGAACTTCAGGGAGAGTCTAGCAAGGCCATCACAGGCGCAGGCTGAACACGCTGAGTGTTGAACTTCAGGGAGAGTCTAGCAAGGCCATCACAGGTGCAGTGTAAGGCTGAACACACTGAGTGTTGAACTTCAGGGAGAGTCTAGCAAGGCCATCACAGGTGCAGTGTACAGGCGGCTGAACACACTGAGTGCTGAACTTCAGGGAGAGTCTCTTGGCTACATCTGTTGGCGGGCTTTGGCGATCAACACGGTGAGTGTTGAACTTCAGGGAGAGTCTAGCAAGGCCATCACAGGCGCAATTGGGCTCTCTCTCTCTCTCTCACTCTGAGTCTCTCTCTTCAGGGAGAGTCTAGCTCTCACATCACACACAGTGTAACAGGCTGAACACGCTGAGTGTTGAACTCTCAGGGAGAGTCTCTCTCAAGGCACACACACAGGCACAGTGTAACAGGCTGACACACGCTGAGTGAGAACTTCAGGAAAGTCTAGCAAGGCCATCACAGGCGCAAAGTAACAGGTTTAAACAATCCAGTTGAGTGATCAGTTCTTTCCGATTAACATCTGCTTTGTCTTCAATACAAACAAAATAGATACTGTCTTAAAGAAACTAGCGGTCAAAGAGGGAACATTTACGAATCATGTTCAGCCATTACTTTGGTCCTCACGCGCCAAATATAGTAACCTTCCTTCCGCAGTGTAGAGGGAGCCATCGTCATTCTCACAAAACTTGTTGGCAGGGTCTAGTGTGGCCGCCACATACGCATTACTGTCACTGCCAGGGCTGAGTGTTCACCTCAGCTTTGTCTAGACGTGGATGTGGCCACAGGCGCTTTGTAATTGGAGAAGTTCCTGCTATTGTTTTCGGCAAATGTAAAATACGTCAAGGTCCTGCCTAACCGTGTAAAGTGCGGGTGAACGTTTCCTGTGGGCTGCTGGCCGACGTGAACTTGGCAGTTTCCTGTAACTTCCGGAAAAAAAGGGGTGGCTTCCTCTTGTTGCAGGTGGCCCTTGGCGTATCAGTAACCGCTCCCTGTGGATCAGCTGGTTTGTGTCGGTTCTGGATCCGTTTTCCTCCGAGGAAGTGGGACTGTTGTTCCCCGGTTACTTCCTTCTCCCGTCTGCTTTGAAACTGGAGTGGTCGTACTGTCTGTCTCTCCCCTCCATACTCTGTCTCTCCCCTCCATACTGTCTCTCTCTCCCCTCCATACTGTCTGTCTCCCCTCATACTGTCTGTCTCTCTCTCTCCATACTGTCTCTCCTCCATACTGTCTACTCTCTCTCCCCTCCATACTGTCTGTCTCCCTCTCATATACTGTCCATCCATACTGTCTGTCTCTCCTCCATACCATACTGTCTCTCTCTCCCCCACTACTGTACTGTCTCTCTCCCCCCATACTGTCTGTCCTGTCCCTCTGTCTCTCCCCTACTGTCTGTCTCTCCCCTCCATACTGTCTCTCTCCCCTCCATACTGTCTGTCTCTCCCCCTCCATACTGTCTGTCTCTCCCCTCCATACTCCCTCTCTCTCTCCCCTCCATACTGTCTGTCTCTCCCCTCCATACTGTCTGTCTCCTCCCTCATACTGTCTGTCTCTCTGTCCATCTGTCTCTCCCCTCCATACTGTCTCTCCTCCCCTCTGTCTCTACTGTCTGTCTGTCTCTCCCCTCCATACTGTCTCTCCTCCCTCCATACTGTCTGTCTCTCTCCTCCATGTCTGTCTCTCTCCATACTGTCTCTCCCTCCATACTGTCTCTCTCTCTCCCCTCCATACTGTCTGTCTCTCCCCTCCATACTGTCTGTCTCTCCCCCCATACTGTCTGTCTCTCCCCTCCATACTGTCTGTCTCCCCTCCATACTGTGTCTGTCTCTCCCTCCATACTGTCTCTCCCCTCCCCTCTGTCTCCCCTCCATACTGTCTCTCTCCCCTCCATACTGTCTGTCTCTCCATACTCCCTCCCCCCATACTGTCTCTCTCTCCCCTCCACTACTGTCTCTCTCCCCCTCCATACTGTCTGTCTCCTCCCTCTCCATACTGTCTGTCTCTCCCCTCCATACTGTCTGTCTCTCCCCTCCATACTGTCTGTCTCTCCCCTCCTCCATGTCTCTCTCTCATCCTACCCTCTCCCCTCCATACTGTCTCTCCTCCCCCTCCATACTGTCTCCCTCCATACTGTCTCTCTCCCTCCATACTGTCTCTCCCCCTCCATACTACTGTCTCTCCCTCTCCCCTGTCTGTCTCTACTCCATACTGTCTCTCCCCTCCATACTGTCTGTCTCTCCCCTCCATACTGTCTCTCCCCCCCCATACTCTCTCTCTCCCCTCCATACTGTCTGTCTCTCCCTCCATACTGTCTCTCTCCCCTCCATACTGTCTGTCTCTCCCCTCCATACTGTCTGTCTCTCCCCTCCATACTGTCTGTCTCTCCCCTCCATACTGTCTCTCCCCCCCTACTGTCTCTCCCTCATACTGTCTGTCTCTCCTCCATACTGTCTCTCTCCCCATACTGTCTGTCTCTCCCCTCCATACTCTGTCTCTCCCCTCCATACTGTCTGTCTCTCCTCCATACTGTCTGTCTCTCCCCTCCATACTGTCTCTCCCCTCCATACTGTCTGTCTCTCCCCTCCATACTCTCCCCTCCATCTGTCTCCCCCTCCATACTGTCTGTCTCTCCCCTCCATACTGTCTGTCTCTCCCCCTCCATACTGTCTCCCCTCCATCCCTCTCCCCTCCATACTGTCTCTCCCCTCCATACTGTCTCTCTCTCCATACTGTCTCTCCCCCTCCATACTGTCTGTCTCCCTCCTCCCATACTGTCTGTCTCTCCCTCCATACTGTCTCTCTCTCCCCCCATACTGTCTGTCTGTCTCTCCCCTCCATACTGTCTCTCCCTCCCTCCCCCTCCATACTCTCTCCCCTCCATACTGTCTGTCTCCCTCCATCCATACTGTCTGTCTCTCCCCCTCCATACTGTCTCTCTCCCCTCCATACTGTCTGTCTCTCCCCTCCATACTGTCTCTCTCTCCCCTCCATACTGTCTGTCTCCCCTCCATACTGTCTGTCTCTACCCTCCATACTGTCTCTCCCCTCTCTGTCTCCCCTCCATACTGTCTCTCCCCTCCACCTCCATACTGTCTCTCTCCCCCCCATACTGTCTGTCTCTCCTCTCCCCCTCCATACTGTCTCTCCCCTCCATACTGTCTGTCTCTCCCCTCCATACTGTCTGTCTCTCCCCTCCATACTGTCTGTCTCTCCCCCTCCCATACTGTCTGTACTCTCCCCTCCATACTGTCTGTCTCTCCCCCCCTCCATACTGTCTCTCCCCTCCATACTGTCTCTCCCCCTCCATACTGTCTGTCTCTCCTCTACTGTCTGTCTCTCTCTCCCCTCCATACTGTCTGTCTCTCCCCTCCATACTGTCTCTCCCCTCCATACTGTCTGTCTCTCCCCCTCCATACTGTCTCTCCCCCCTCCATACTGTGTCTCTCTCCTCCATCTGTCTGTCTCTCCTCCATCTGTCTCTCTCCTCCCTCCATACTGTCTGTCTCTCCCCTCCATACTGTCTGTCTCTCCCCTCCATCTGTCTGTCTGTCTCTCCCCTCTACTGTCTGTCTCTCCCCTCCCATACTGTCTGTCTCTCTCTCCCCTCCTGTCTACTGTCTCTCCCTCTCCCCTACTACTGTCTCTCTCCCTCCATACTGTCTGTCTCTCCCCTCCATACTGTCTCTCTCCCCTCCATACTGTCTCCATCTCTCTCCCCTCCATACTGTCTCTCCCCTCCATACTGTCTGTCTCTCCCCTCCATACTGTCTGTCTCTCTCCCTCCATACTGTCTGTCTCTCTCCCTACTGTCTGTCTCTCCCCTCCATACTGTCTCTGTCCCTCTCTCCTCCCTCCATACTGTCTCTCCCCTCCATACTGTCCTCTCCCCTCCATACTGTCTGTCTCTCCCCTCCATACTGTCTGTCTCTCCCCCCTCCATACTGTCTCTCCACTCCATACTGTCTCTCCCCCCCATACTGTCTCTCCCCCCCATACTGTCTGTCTCCCCTCCATACTGTCTGTCCCTCCCCTCCATACTGTCTCTCTCCCCTCCATACTGTCTGTCCCTCCCCTCCATACTGTCTGTCTCTCTCCTCCATACTGTCTGTCTCCCCTCCATACTGTCTGTCTCTCCCTCCATACTGTCTGTCTGCCCCTCCATACTGTCCATCCCTCCCCTCCATACTGTCTGTCTCTCCCCTCCATACTGTCCCTGTCACTTCTCCCTATGGTCTCTGTGATATGACCCCACACCACTCATGCCAGCTCCCATACCAAGCTACACCCCCAGAATCGTCCTCTGGTAGTCCCCCCAACACCAGCCGTCCACCAAGAGCGATCAATGTCAGGTCGTCACCAGAGGAGGCACACTGCACTGCTGAGTTTTCCAGTTCTGCCTGCTCAGAGCCATCACATCACAGCTAAGCCCATGAACCCACCGACTGAGAAATTAAAAGATATCGTGGAGCCAGCATCGTGGAGCCAGCATGAGCCAGCACCTCCCTCTGAGGACAGCACCATGTCTCTTATCCACAGTTCTCATGAACTTGCAGATACTGAACCTTGAACACGACCTCTCCCTCGGACGGCGGTCATGACAGAAAGCAGTCACGTGGCTGGAAGCATGCTGGCGGTCTTTTAGAAGCTTGCAGCAGCAGCTCAGAAAGCCGGCAATTTCCCTTCTGGATGGAAATGGACTGGCTGGTTTCCTGCTGGCTTTTGTGGATTCTGCAGTAGTGTCCTGTCAGGGAGTGCGCGCGCGCCTCTGTGTGTGTGTGTGTGTGTGTGTGTGTGTGTGTGGTGTGTGTGTGTGTGTGTGTGTGTGTGTGTGTGTGTTTTATTGCCTCGGGTACAGCTAAATTCGGGCAGTTTCCTGAATGGGAGAAGAAGATGGGAATGAAAGGGTGTGCGGATGGGGGGGGGGGGGGGAAGGGGGGGGAGGCAGGCGGGGATAGGGAGCGAGGAGAGGGAATGCGGAGGGGGAAGGGCCGGTTCTTCCTGTTAACTGAATCAGGGTAAGCAGTCTCTTACTTCCGGTGTGAGGGCTACTTCTTGTCTGCCTGGAAGTGTTGCTGACTGTCTGTTGCTGGCTGTGACATGTTCTGTACCAACACCGTCTCTGGTCTGTGTGGGAATGTAGGTGATTGTCTTGAGCGATTAAGAGACCCGCATGAATACAGCATCAGGTGGAGAGCGGTGAAGACTATCTCCTGCTTTTAACACATCTGAAAGCCGTTTCCTTTCTGTCTGGAGGTTGTGGAGGCCGTTTTTCTTTTTTTCTTTTTTTTTTTTTTTTTTTTTTTTTTTTTTTTTTTTTTTAGTTTTTCTTTTTCTTTTTTAAATCTTCTTCTTTTTTCGTTCTTTTCGTGTTCTTCTTCACTTTCTTTTTCGACTTCCCACTTTTCTTCTTCTCTCTCTTCTTCATCTTCTCTTCTCTTCTTTCTAACTTTTCTCTCACTTTTTCAGTGTCTTTTGTCCCTTCTTCTTTGTACTTCGTCTTCCTTCTTCTGTTTTTCCCTTTTGCCTCTTTGTCTTCTTCTCCCTCTTTTATCGTCGTTTTCTTCTTTGTCTTCTTTTCCCCTTACTTTCTTCTTTGTCTTCTTCTTCTTCTTCTTCTTCTCGTCGTCGTATCATCGTCGTCTTTCTTCTTCTTCTTCGTCTTCTTTCTTCTTCTTCTTTCTTCTTCGTCATCGTCGTCGTCGTCGTTGTCGTCGTCGTTCTTCTTCGTCTTCTTCTTCTTCTTCTTCTACGTCCCTGTGTCGCAGCAACCACGCTAGGGGGTTGATGGAAACTTGTCCGTTAGTTCACGTGGATGACTTGTTCAAAGTGCTGTGGAGCCACTCAGAACAAAGCTGTTCGTTGCTGTTTGTTGCTGTCTATGTTCAACCGACGTCGTGGCCCATGTTGTATCAGTCTGCACAGGAGGATAGTGGTGGTGGGTTTGGATTTCCTCATGCTGTGTTCGGAATAGGAAGGGAGGGGGGGGGGGGGGGGTACTATGAGCCAGCATCCCAGACTCTTTCGGGCATCTAGATCTCTGACAATAGATCTGTGTGGTGGGCTGCGTTGAAAACATTCAGACCTCTGACATACTCTTGTGTCGGCAGCCCGTCCTAAAGTGGGACAGCCTGCGTAGAAACACAGGCCTTCACTGCTCTACCTTCAGTTCAAACGACGCGCTCACTCTTTCTGCTCCAGTCAAAACATTGTCTTCCCGTTAAGGCCGACAGGGCGAATCTCAATGTTAAAGACTTTAACGATCACTCGTTTGTTCGAGCGTACGTTCGAGGGATTGTGCGATTTTTTTTTTTTTTTTTGTTTTTTTTTTTTTTTTTTTTTTTTTTTTTTTTTTGAGCTGGTAAGTAAGACGGCATTTTTCTGTTTAGGGAAGAGGGAGGGGGAGAGAGAGAGGGGGGGGGGGGGGGGGAAAAAGCGTGTCTGTGAGTGGGACAGGTTGATTTAGATTAGGGCAATTTATGATCTGTGTAAAAAGTTTATGTCCTTTACATGTGAAGCGGCTTCCTGTCTGAAAAGCTCTGTTGACTTCTACCTGCCCCATGCCCACCCCCATCCCCCCCCTCTTCTCTCTGTCACTCCTCTCTCTCTCTCTCTCTCTCTCTCTCTCTCTCTCTCTCTCTCTCTCTCTCATCACTGTCTTATTCACTCTTTTCTATTCACAAACCTCCCCCCTTCCTATCACAACCCATTCTTTCCCCTCTTTTTCCTTCCAGCCACTGCTCTCGACAGAGTTGAAACCCAGGTATTATGTGGACGGCGGAGGGAAAAAGAGGGGACAGCAGATACTGTTGAGCTGGGAGAAGACAACGGCAACTGTGCAAACTGGCAATATGTTGGAGGGTTGGGGGTGCGGGACTGTTGAATTGAGAGGTTAGTGGACAAGGTGAAAACCGGTAATATGTTCCAGGGTTGGGGGTGCAGGACTGTTGAATTGGAGAGGTTAGTGGAAATGTCGAAAACCGGTAATATTTTGGAGAAGGGGGTATTATACTGAGTCGGAAAAAATGTGAAAAACTTTGAACCAGCATACATGTCGGAAAGGGCAGGAGAAGTTAATATCAACCTTTAAAAAGAGTAGTTGGAAACTCTGAAGGTCGATAAATGTGTTGGAGGAGGAGGGGGGGGGATAAAACTGACGTTGGAAAATCTGATGGGTAGTTTGGGGGGAAAAGGTAGTTTTTTCATCAGAAAAAAGGGGGAGGGGTGCAGGTAATACTGACATAGGAAAAGTGGTAATGGAAACCCACAAAACTGGGTGAAAGAAACCGGCAGAAAAGAGGAATTACCAGCACAGAGCTTGGGGGGGGGGGGGGGGGGGGGGGGGGGGGGGGGGGGGTGGTGAAGGTAGTTGTATAGAGAAAAAAACATTACAGCATTTCCACGGGTAAGTTGGAAAAGGTAATAGCACTTCAAAAAATACGGGGGGGGGGGGGGGGGCAAATAAAATAGATAAAATGCTGACTTTTCTTTTGATGGAACTTTGACAACAGGTGATTTTTTAAGAGGGTGGGGGTCGATCATGTGATATTGACAAAGAAAGTGATAATGGGACCATTGAAAAACAGGGAACATATTGGAGGTGGAAGAATGACAAATGTATTGACGTGGAAATGCAACGCAAACTTCGTTAGAGTTGGAAGGCAGGTGGAGGTGGTAGGGGCAACATGCTGTTAGCGAGCAGGTAAAACTTGACAGGGAAATCTTACAACAGGTAGTGTGTCGGAGTGGGAAAATGACACAGACGTTGGAAAAAAAAGTAGAAACTTTGAACATTGAAAATATATTTTGAAGAGGACAGGCAATACTGACGTTTAAGGAGGAAAATGTAATGGGAACTTCAAAGAAAAAGTAATATGTTCAAAGGGGGCAGGGGAGCACTAACATTGGAAAAGGTACTGTGAATGTCAAAAGCTGATACCATTTAGAGAAGGAAGACAGGTAACACTGGCAATTAACAAATAAAATGGGAACTTTGTAAACATGTGATAAGTTGAAGGGGGTGTCGATGGTTGGCAATATGACGCTGGAAAAGGCAATGAGAACTCTGAAAACGGGTAACATGTTGAAAGGGGTGGCGGGTAGAGATGTTGGAAAAGGTCATGCGTGCACTATTAACTTTGAAAAGGTAATGGCAACTTTGGAACCTGGTCCTGTGCTGAAGTCGGACTTTACTTAGACTTAGATGCTTCCGAGTCTTGCAACGCATGAGGCAGTCAAGGCGCTTCACTGTGCACGGTCCTCAGCCAGTTTGCTGGTGTCACTCCATCCTCTGTCAACGAGTCTGAGGTCTCTCTCTCTCCACTGTCTGTCGCCAGCTCATCCTGGGTCGTCCTCTTTTTTTCTGTGGCCTACTGGGGTCCTGGTTTGTAGGTCTTGAAGAGGGTAATCTCAAGACATGATCCAGCCTTCGGAGGCGCTGTCTGCAGACAATGGTTGACACGGGGAACTGTTTGGACTCTCTCAGACCTCTTCATTTGGTGTAAAGTCTGACTATTTGATGCCCAAGATCTTACGTAGGCACTTAGTATCAAAAGCGTCGAGTTTTCTTTCCCGTGGGTGGTCTTTAATTGCTAGGTTTCACAGCCATATAACAGCGTTGAAATCACATTAGAGTCATAAAACTTCAATTTGATTCCAAGGGAGAATTTCTTGATGTTCCATAGTTTGTTCAGCTGATCGAATGTTGATGTTGCTTTCCCAAAAACGACACTTCAGTTCATGGTCGAGGTCATTGGCGTTATTGATGGAGCTTTATAATCGGACGCTTAATAGAATTATGCATGTCTGTAAAGGTAATGGGGACTCTGGAACCTGTAATGTGCTGGAATCGGACACTTGATAGAACTCTGCATGTCTGAAAAGGTAATGGGAACTCTGGAACCTGTAATGTGCTGGAATCGGACACTTTAGGGAATTATGCATGTCTGAAAAAGGTAATGGGAACTCTGGAAGACAAATAATACGTGCGAAGCAGTCACGTCATCTCCACACTGGAAAAGCTAACAGAGACTTTG
>JADBJO010001788.1:270000-290000 GCA_016801955.1 Conus betulinus | reverse complement strand
AACCTTCCCTTCCCATTGCATTCACCCACTCTCTCTCTCCTGTGTGGACCATCTTTCCCCTCACCTCCCCCTCTTCTGAAACCCTCTGTCCATCTTCCCTCACTCTCCTCTCCCTCTCTCACCTCTCAAGACTGAAACCTGTCCTCTCCATCCCTCTCACCACACTCCCACCATGAAACCTGTGTGGACTGTCCTCTCTCACACACTCTGGGAAAAGACATTAAACCTCCTGGACCTATTGCTCTCACCACACTCTCCCTTACTCACCTCTCTCTATCCTCTCCTCTCTCTCCCTCTTACACTCTCTCCCCCTCTCTCCTCTCTGTATTCTCTCACACACTCTTGGAAAAGACACCTAAACCTGTCTCTCTGTATTTCTTTCACACACTCTGGGAAAAAGACATTAAAATCTTCTGGACCTATTGCTCCCCACACACTCTTACTCTTGGAAAAGACATTAATCATATGTGGACTCTATTTCTACCTACACTCTTGGAAAAGACGTTAAACCTGCGGTGGACTGTATTACTCTCACCACTCTGGGAAAAGGCATTAAACCTGCGTGGACTGTATTTCTTTCACACACTCTGGAAAAAACATCTGGCCCCCCAGACTATTGCTATCCTTCACTCAGGAAAAGACATTAATCCTATGGGATGTGTTCTATCCTACACTTTTGGGGATTTCGTGCGGTGGTCGTCAACCTGCCCCCCACTCCCCTTCTCCCCCTTCCCCCCCCCTCTGGTGCGCGAGCCCGCCCGAGTGTGTGGACTGTATGTGTGTGTGTGTGTGTGTGGGAAAAGCGCGCAACCTGTGTGGACTGTAGCTCTCCACACAGGCAGACATGAAACCTGTTGTGGAAAGCGACAGTAGGCACACTCTGGGGAAAGACATTAAAAACCTGACAGTGACTGGCTATCACAACACGGAGGTGAAAGGCATTAAACCTGAGTGAACTGTAGCAGCTATCACACACTCTGGGGAAAAAGACACAAACTCCTGTGACAACTGTATTTCTATCACACACTCTGGAAAAAACATTAAACCTCAACACTGTATTTCTCCACTACACTCTGGGAAAGACATGTACCTGTGTGGATCTGTCCCTTCTATCACACACTCTCTCTCTCTCATGAAAACCTGTGTGGACTCTATAACTCTTATCACACACCCTCCCCCCCCCCCACACCTGTGTGGGACTGTGTGTCATTGTGTTGTGAAAAGACATGTGTTGTGTGGACTGTGTGTGTGTGTGTGGGAATTGGGTGTGTGTAGGTGCAGTATGTCTGTGTGCGTGGAAAAGACTGTGTGTGTGACTGTCCCGCGAGCACACGCGCTGGGCGACATGAAACCTTCTTGGACTGTAATTTCTATGAAAGACTCTGGGAAGAGAGGGGAAGGGGAGAGTGTGGACAGTATTTCTACAGTGAACACACTCTGGAGGAAAAGACATTAAACCTGTGAGGACAGTATTTCTATCACACACTCTGGGAAAATAGAGTTAGAGAGAGGTGGGGAATTTCTACAGAAAGAAGAGCTTTAAACCCTGGGACGTCTGTCTGGGAAACAACCTTGACCTGTGCAGTCATGTCGACGTGACAGAAACGATGACATTTGATTGTAATATGTACACTATGACATTTCATTGTGATATGACAGAAACCTGTGGGTCTGAACGTGGGAAAAAATGAAAACCTGTGTGGACTGTATTTCTATCACACACTCTGGGAAAAGACATTAAACCTGTGTGGACTGTATTTCTATCACACACTCTGGGGAAAAGACATTAAACCTGTGTGGACTGTATTTCTATCACACACTCTGGGAAAAGACATTAAACCTGTGTGGACTGTATGGACTATTTCTATCACACACTCTGGGAAAAGACATTAAACCTGTGTGGACTGTATTTCTATCACACACTCTGGGAAAAGACATTAAACCTGTGTGGACTGTATTTCTATCACACACTCTGGGAAAAGACATTAAACCTGTGTGGACTGTATTCTCTATCACACACTCTGGGAAAAGACATGAAACCTTGTGTGGACTGTATTTCTATCATCACACACTCTGGGAAAAGACATTAAACCTGTGTGGACTGTATTTCTATCACACACTCTGGGAAAAAGACATTAAACCTGTGTGGACTGTATTTCTATCACACACTCTGGGAAAAGACATTAAACCTGTGTGGACTGTATTTCTATCACACACTCTGGGAAAAGACATTAAACCTGTGTGGACTGTATTTCTATCACACACACTCTGGGGAAAAGACATTAAAACCTGTGTGGACTGTATTTCTATCACACACTCTGGGAAAAGACATTAAACCTGTGTGGACTGTATTTCTATATTGGGAAAAGACTATCACACACTCTGGGAAAAGACATTAAACCTGTGTGGACTGTATTTCTATCACACACTCTGGGAAAAAGACATGAAAACTGTGTGGACTGTATTTCTATCACACACACTCTGGGAAAAGACATTAAACCTGTGTGGACTGTATTTCTATCACACACTCTGGGAAAAGACATGAAACCTGTGTGGACTGTATTTCTATCACACACTCTGGGAAAAGACATTAAACCTGTGTGGACTGTATTTCTATCACACACTCTGGGAAAAGACATGAAACCTGTGTGGACTGTATTTCTATCACACACTCTGGGAAAAGACATTAAACCTGTGTGGACTGTATTTCTATCACACACTCTGGGAAAAGACATTAAACCTGTGTGGACTGTATTTCTATCACACACTCTGGGAAAAGACATGAAACCTGTGTGGACTGTATTTCTATCACACACTCTGGGAAAAGACATTAAACCTGTGTGGACTGTATTTCTATCACACACTCTGGGAAAAGACATGAAACCTGTGTGGACTGTATTTCTATCACACACTCTGGGAAAAGACATTAAACCTGTGTGGACTGTATTTCTATCACACACTCTGGGAAAAGAGACATGAACCTGTGTGGACTGTATTTTCTATCACACACTCTCTGGGAAAAGACATGAAACCTGTGTGGACTGTATTTCTATCACACACTCTGGGAAAAGACATTTCTAACCTGTGTGGACTGTATTTCTCTATCACACACTCTGGGAAAAGACATTAAACCTGTGTGGACTGTATTTCTATCACACACTCTGGGAAAAGACATGAAACCTGTGTGGACTGTATTTCTATCACACACTCTGGGAAAAGACATTAAACCTGTGTGGACTGTATTTCTATCACACACTCTGGGAAAAAGACATGAAACCTGTGTGGACTGTATTTCTATCACACACTCTGGGAAAAGACATTAAACCTGTGTGGACTGTATTTCTATCACACACTCTGGGAAAGACATTAAACCTGTGTGGACTGTATTTCTATCACACACTCTGGGAAAAGACATGAAACCTGTGTGGACTGTATTTCTATCACACACTCTGGGAAAGACATTAAACCTGTGTGGACTGTATTTCTATCATACACTCTGGGAAAAGACATGAAACCTGTGGGGGACTGTATTTCTATCACACACTCTGGGAAAAGAGCAGTTCAAACCTGTACGACTTGTATTTCTAAGACACAAACCTGATGGACAGTAAAGACTTACAGCTGTGGGGAAGGGGGCTGCCAGGGTTGTCTATACTTGTAAAGGAACCTGATGGCAGGAAAGACTTAAGACGGGAAGGGGGAGGGAGGGTCGCGGCGCACATCGCTACACACACGCACCACACACACGTATATATATCCCCTCCCTCTCTCTCTCTCTCTCTCTCTCTCTCTCTCTCTCTCTCTCTTGCTCCATCTGAATCTTTCCGCAGATGAATCTTGTTCTGACTCTCTATCCCCCCCCCCCCCCCCCCCGTACATACACACACCGATCTGAAGCCCAAAGTTCAGACATGTCAAAGACTTCTGGCCAGAGGACTGGAACACACAGACGCATAACAAGCTCTGTGGAATTCGTCCCAACCTTACAGACTTTCAACATCTGCCACTGGTGGCGGTAAAGAATGAACAGTTGTGTGTCCATTACGCACAGGCCTCTTTTTTTTTTGCGCACCCTCTCTTTTGTTTGTGTGAAAGGTGGAGATGCTGTGAATGTGATGTACCGCGCGCTGTGCAACGTGTTGTAATAGAGCGTTGGAACATACATGGTACCAGACATCCTATGTTCCACTGTCTATTGTTGTTGAGTTCCTCAAAGACATAGATTTTTTTTAATCTAAGGTTTTATTAATAAATAGTTTTGAAGCCAGCTGTGCATGTTTTGACCAATCTAGTTTTTATTACTTTTTTAACTACTAGTAACGGATGGACTTTGACGAGGTTACAACCCTCATATGGTCCCTGATGGTCGGCAGGGCTGGTAAAACAACCTAAATATCTCTCTCTCTCTCTCTCGTCAGCTCTCTCTCTCTCTCTCCTTGTTCCCTCTCTTCTCTCTCTTGACCAGTGTGTGTGTGTGTGTTTGTTTTGTGTGTGTGTCTCTGTGTTTGTGTGTGTGTGTGAGTGTGTGTATGTGTTAGTCCTGAGTCTCTTCCTGTCCTCTCTGTCTGTCTCTTCTGTCTCTGTCTGTCTGTGTGTGTGTGTCTGTGTCTGTCTGTCTGAGCACTGTCGCGCTGTCTGTGTGTCGTGCGCATGTGTGTGTGTGTGTGTGTGTGTGTGTGTGTGTGTGTGTGTGTGTTTGGCGCATGATTGTTGAAGTTTACTGCTTTACAGAGGAGACACCCAGGTGTGCAGGAGAAGCGTTTGTTCTATGATCTCTTTGATGTCACTCTCTGTGATGAATTGTCAACCACACCATCCACTCCTACCCCCACCTTCTTGTACAAATTGTACAAACACACACATACACCGGTCTACTCCCCCCCCCCCCCCACCCCCCCCCCCCCCCTTCTTCCCCCTTCTTTCTTTCTTCTATCTCCCTTTGTCTCACAATCGGCAAAAACGTTTACACACACCGTCCTCCCCTCCCCCTTTTCCCTCCCATCTCAAACCCCTCACCCCCCTCACTCTTCCCGCAGTCATTTTGAAGTTGCCGGCAGCCCAGCTTTAGAGACAATGACAGGGAAAAAGTTACATCAGTTTCAAAGTAGGTCACTTGCTTCACCCCCTTTTCCTCTCCCTTCTCCTACCTGAATGTGCATTCTCTCTCTCTTCTAGATCAGAGAGAAGCTGACAACCTCCCTCCTCCTCTGCCACTCCCCCTATTCACCGTCCACACGCTGACTTTCGTGTGTGAAAATCGGGAAAGACAAAATTATGTTAAACAGAGCTTTGTGAACTAGCCTGAACGCTCTAAATTCAAACACCAACGACTGGAAAAAGACGTATTTCCGAATGTTCTATACTATACTTCACACTGTAAGTGGTGGGGAATGACCACCACCACCACCCGACCCCTCCCCTTTTCTCTGTCTTTAGTGACACAGCAAACCGGAACAGGAAACAGAATAAGTGGTTTGGGCTAGAAAAAAGGGGGAAACTCATGGTGAAAATCACCATCTCCACCTACAGCCACACGATCAACCAACTTAGCCACAAAGACAATATACGCACGCCAGAGAGTGAATGTTTATCTCACCTACTCTGAACTGGTCTAAGGTTAACTGATCACGTAGAAATAAACCTGGGCTCGTATCTACACACTGGGCACGTCTGGTAGTGGGCAAACACCACAGCCAGTACAGGACCAGCAGGTCTACAAAGAAGTGGATCAATCACCAGCAACTAGAGAGAGATCAACTATTCTCTCCAACATCAAGTAAGTTCTGATATCCCAAGTAGACTCCAACTCAACTCATCCAGAACTTTCCCTCTCTTAATGATTGAAACAGTGGGAACCAAACATCTGCCTGAACTGACTTTGTGAAATTGATTTGAATATTTCACCCTTGTCTTAACAAGTAAAGTTGATGTGTGAAAGTGCGCTTAACTTGTGCCAGTTCTTTGTTGTTCATTCAGTCTTGAATGTTTAACATATCCCTAATTCTGTCTTCCAGACCTACAAGTACTTTTAAGTGTACAGACCTAAGGAAAATTATTCCTGAGCCATTCTTGAGCAGTTTTAGCAGTCCCAAGAAAAATAAAAAAAATCTTTCGATGACTAGTACCGAAAAGTTGCTCCTTCCATAACTAATAACAGAGAGGGTGGATGTGACATGTCAATATAACTCTATTAGAGAAAACACAACAAGTCCTTACCCCAGAGGACACACTGACCCACTCCCACTTCCCGTCACACTCTCCTACTATGGTTACATTTCTCCCTGTATGCTTCTCTTGTTTCTGTACTTCTGGAGTTTGGCTTTGGTTGCCTCACATAGGGAATAATGATTTTCTGCAATGTGCAGAAAAGGTGTTGGTAATTTGCTTGACTTTGTGATAACTTTTCTCTATCAACAGAAAAAAAACTGCCTTGTTAGGAAGTTTGAATCAAAAGGAAGGTTGCTTCATGTTTTCGGATCAACTTTGTCTTTATTGTGATTATGCCACAGACAACACAGCATTTCTTTTTAATAATTGGGCCTAAGCAGCAGCAAAAAGAGGAAAGCAAGCAAATTTACAAGCAGAAAAGAATCGCTTGCCCATTGTCACAGCAGCGAGAAAAAAGAAACCTAGAGAGACACACAGAGACAGAGAGAGAGAGACAGAGAGAGAGAAAAACACAGAGACAGAGAGAGAGAGAGAGAGACACAGAGAGAAAGTGCTTCACAGAGATCAAAGAAGAGACTTTGAGAGGGTTAAGTTTCAAACTGAGAGACTTGAAAGGGTGTTGACTTCATCTTGAAAGAGAGAAAAACTCAGAGACAGAGAGCTGTACAGAGAGAGACGACAGAGAGAAAACACAGAGACAGAGAGAGAGGGAGAGTGAGGTCAGAGACTTGAAAATATGCTTCATCTTTGAAAATGAATGTTCATCAAAGAAGTCAGATACTCGCAGACTTTTTATCTATCTGATTCAAGCACCTACATTAAGTTTCAAAAAGTCTGATTCTTTTAACTGCTTGTAAATTCATTGCCTACCTTAGTTCCGTTTGAACTAATCGGATTCATCATTTCTCTGTATTTCACTCCTGGTGTTGCCTTGGCTGCACATACATGTACAGAGGATCATACAGGGCTGTCCATGCATGCTGCACTTGCATGGAGCCTTGCAATCCTTCTTGCACTTGCAACTGACAAGTTCTGGCAAGTTTTCTTGAAATGAGGGGAAGTGTGGTGTAAACTGGTGTTGGCACAGAATCGGGAGATTCTTGTTGCCATCCCCATTCAATTGGATTGACTGGAGCTGGAGCTTTGTTCAGCATATTACCCCACACATGACTCTGATAAGTTACTCTGAGGAGGTGTTGATGAAGAGCATCTCTGCTTGGTGGCATATGCTCAAAGTCTTTCCCTTTGTGCAAAAAAAGGTGAAGTCTGGCAGCATCCACGCTTGTGGAGTCATCATCATAAACACCGTACAGCTGCATGGTGAATCTCTCAAGCATTGCTGTGTGAGTTGTAACCATCTCTATGCTGGGGTCAGGGCACGAGAGAAGCTGTAGAGGCAAAGTGAGTTTCGGGAGAGACTGCCACACTGACCATGCCGTCTTCTTGCCTTTGCCAAAGAATGCAGAGGTCGTGTCGCATCCAGTTAATGCATGAAATGCTGGCAGTGCCTTTGCTTTGGATGGTCCAAGTTCACGAGCAATGACATGTATTGGAATGTACTGGTAACTACGTTGCATACCAAACGCTATCCAGAGTTCATCGATCTTTTGTCCAAGGGCAAGAAATACTGAGACACCAGCACAACAACATCACTGTCCATGGTTCACACAATTACTCGACGATGACCGGCAGAGGCAGCTGCAGCCACGTGGAGAAAAATCTGTGTATCAGCTTCCTCCTGTGTGCAGGGAGCCACAGCGTCAACATCAGCTCCTGCTGGTGAGCTCGCACAATCACCAAGAATTGTGGTGAAGAGCTGCTTGCCCTGTGGAAGTGTTATGAGCTTCAGATTCTTGCCGATCTCCACAAACAACTCCTGCTTGTTCTGGTCTACATGAAGGAAGGCAGCCCAGTTCCAGGAAGTCTGGTTGAGAAAGTGACCCGCCTCCGTGCTCCACTGCCTCTTTGTTCCCGAGTTCTTGACTTCAAGCTTGTCTTGGAGTAAACATCCCAGGCAATGTCGATACGGTCATTCCCTTCAAACCAGGAGAGGATGTATGGCACCAACTCACCAGTGAAATATTCACCAATAGTCTCCGCACGTTGAGTACGAAGCATTTGAACGAGCACAGCCCCGTCCAGTACACAGGTTGTCGTTACTGGTCTGTGATTGTCAAGACCTGAAGGGACAATGCAGTCCAGGATCCCACTCTTGTTTCCATGGTGCATGCTTCCCTTCCGAGTAAGTGAGGGAGGGTAAGTGCAGTTTTCGTGTGCGAATACATAGTCATCGATGATGCGACCAGAATTCGCAGCGAACAAAATCTCGGTCACTTGTGCTTGTTGCTCCTTGATAACAGAGATCTCAGACTTTCGGCAGGGTTCAGAGAGAGAAGTTTTGAAACATTTCAGATTAGTTTTGTGTATTGGAGCAGTGAAAGCCTCTCCTGTGAGCTTATGCGTTTGTCGAGAATTGCTGTGTATAGCTGCAAACCAATCGCCTTCACCCTTCTTACATTCACTACCACATCTGAAGGTATGAAAATTGACTGGTCCAAGTCAAGCAGCTCGCCACTGTCTTCTAAAAGGAGGTTTCCCAGCTGTTCAAATGCATCCACCAGCGCAATTACATCAGATTTAAAGTCAGATGGGAACTTAGGGTATAGTTCATGATGCATCAGTTCATCTGACTTCTTTGTCCCCTCAAATTCTCTGACAAGACGAGCCATCTCTGGGCGAACAACTTGTTCCGGCGAACTGTGCGTGGGTCATCCAGATTCTCAGTGACGCCAGCATGATTCTTCAGCCAGTCTATCAGTTGCTCACGCATCTGGTCACACGGTATGTGCGAGAATGCTCATCTTGTCTTCTGTCCATGAAGTGACCCCGTTGAACTCTTCATATAGCGTAGGGTGTCGCTTTTCAAGTGTTGGCATGTCAGGGAGATTGATGGGCAAGTTCCGAGCATAGTGAGTATGATCCAGAGAGATAACCCACGGCATTAGAGAATCGAGGGTCTCCATGTAGAGAGAGAAGTCAGCAGTGCCACAAGACTTTACAAACTTAAGAATGAGAAGATCCAATTCCATGGACTTGAACCAGTAATCTGCTTGTGGCTGCGCGTTACATAAACTGCTTTAGCCATTCGTCAAATGGCAGAGTGTTGAAGTCATCATCAGCTTCATTTGTCGCTTTATCAACGTAATGGTCAAATCCCTTTTTCATGAGCTGATACAGAGCGGCTACTGACACGTGGTGCATGTACCTAGTTCTGCAGATGTGGTGGACACCGATGAATGAATCAGCTTTGCCGCTTGTCGAGACAACACCATTAGTAAGTGCTGTAACCCACCCACTACCGTCCAGCCAGTCACCACACCCCCCCCCCCCCCAAAGCATCTTCTCTGTGTGCAAACCCCCAGGGTCACCAGAAAGGCGTCTTCACCATGCTCAGTGTGAGGATACTTCCCATTGAAGTTTTTTGGCCAGTGTGAACAGGGGCTGATCAACTTCCATGACTGGTGTCTGACCCGGACTGATGTGTTGTATGGCCTGAAGAATGATCTTCATGCCATGCCAAACCATTGCAGGGTTGTTGGGAGACTCAGTAAACAAAGGCAGCATGTATGACTTGCTTGGAGGAGAAAGAGGGGGGTTGGTAATGCTGGCATAATATGCTGCCCATGAAATCCATTCCCCAGCTTGCGGGGTCTGTTTTGAGAGACTGCCTCTCACTTTTTCCAACCAAATGTAACCTTCTTGGAGTATGGTGTCGAGAGAACACGAGGTTGGAAGACATTTTGTTCCCAAATCAGACAGACTTTGCTCACAGTGTTTTTAATAACTTACTAGCCACGACTGGTAGTGCATTAACTGTGATGTCAGAAGGTTGTGGGTTGGGTTCCTGATGCGGTTTCAATATCTTTTTGTTTTTAATTTAACCTAACCTAGGTATAATGGAAAGCTTGTCTATGCAACCAACATTTCAAGCCTTGTTATCTAACTAATTCAGTTATTAAAAAAATGCGTTCAATCTGAAAGATCTAATTAGACCTTCTGATTATTATCAAATTGCTTATGTTCCCATTATACTAATTTATTATTTTGTTGAAACATTTTCTGAAAGTAAATTTGATACCACAAATGATTTTAGCGACCTGAAATTACCCAGAAAACATGTATCGAATAAGTTATTGTGACAGAAACTTTAGAAATTAGGCATCGACCATCGACCATATTATTCAAGATGGCCACCATCTTGGATTCTAAGACACAGCGTGTGTCTTTGGATAATTCTTTTTCTAAAGCCATGGAGAGCATACACGCCAAAGGGGACCTTTGCATCATGACTTGAAGTCAACATTTCCTTAAGAATTCCCCCAATATCTACCGTTTCTGTCTCAGATGTAACTGTTCAGCATAAGCTTTTTGACTGGGTGAATAATCTTTCTTAGATGAAAGTGTGCCATCTACAAACACTAACAATACTGACGTTCTTTTGTTTTTAGATTGTTGTTGTCAGTTGTTTCAACGACTAACCTCATATATATATATATATATATATATATATATATATATATATATATATAAGGATATATCATATATACTATATATGTATGTATATATATATATATTCTTTAATTGTACTTTCTATCGCTTCAGGGGCTTATTTTGGATCAGTTTATCTCAATTTATATTTTTTCCTCCTACAATCTATCCAACGCTTCCCTTGTCTCTGCCATCCATCCCCAAAACTTTCCTCGAAAATTTAAATTGCTATCCTCTCTCAGCCTCGGTTCAAGTCTTCTCTCTCTCTCTCTCTCTCTCTATGCTCTCTATCTGAGCATTCTCTCTGAACCTCTCTCTCCTTTTTGTTTTTGCTTTGTTTGAAGTAATAAAAGTAATAACATTCTAAGTTGAAAAAATGTTGTCTGAATCATATGTCTACAATGATCTGTATGACTGGATGTTCAAAAGAGTCCCGTCCTTCCATGCCAGTGGGCAGTATGATCACGGATTTCCCTGGTCCTCAAAGTGATGATGACGTCACAAGACAGGCTATTTAACCGCGACATGACAGATCCTATTTGTACATAACAATGTTGATGACGTCACAGACAACATGCCATTTGATGGTGACACAATGGGTCCTCTTTGTCTATAAGAAGACGTCACATAAGCCATATGATAGAAACGTGAAGGGTCACCGGTGTCTTAACAGGGATGATGACGTCACAGACAACAAGCGTTTGGCAGGGTCATAACGCAACTATCAGCTGAGTGCGTCACACTGTTAAGGTTGAAGCACACGCACGGTCAATCGCAAGGTGACAAAGACTACGTTCGGGCTGAGAGCCGACCGCGCTGATCAGTGGACAGCTAGAAGGTGGCACACGTGGTGGTACCACCCAGTGGACAGCTGAACAGTGGACAGCTAGAAGGTGGCACACGTGGTACCACCCCAGGGTACAGCTGAACAGTGGACAGCTAGAAGGTGGCACACGTGGTACCACCCCAGGGTACAGCTGAACAGTAGACAGCTAGAAGGTGGCACACGTGGTACCACCCCAGGGTACAGCTGAACAGTGGACAGCTGGAAGGTGGCACACGTGGTAACCCCAGGGTACAGCTGAACAGTGGACAGCTAGAAGGTGGCACACGTGGTAACCCCAGGGTACAGCTGAACAGTGGACAGCTAGAAGGTGGCACACACGTGTACCACCCCAGGGTACAGCTGAACAGTGGACAGCTAGAAGGTGGCACACGTGGTACCACCCCAGGGTACAGTTGAACAGTGGACAGCTAGAAGGTGGCACACGTGGTACCACCCCAGGGTACAGTTGAACAGTGGACAGCTAAGGTGGCACACGTGGTAACCACCCCAATGGACAGCTGAACAGTGGACAGCTAGAAGGTGGCACACATGGTACCACCCCAGGGTACAGCTGAAACAGTGGACAGCTAGAAGGTGGCACACGTGGTACCACCCCAGGGTACAGCTGAACAGTGGACAGCTAGAAGGTGGCACACGTGGTAACCACCCCAGTGGACAGCTGAACAGTGGACAGCCAGAAGGTGGTACCACCCCAGGGGTGGCACACGTGGTAACCCCAGGGTACAGCTGAACAGTGGACAGCTAGAAGGTGGCACACGTGGTACCACCCCAGGGTACAGCTGAACAGCTGAACAGTGGACACAGCTAGAAGGTGGCACACGTGGTAACCACCCCAGTGGACAGCTGAACAGTGGACAGCTAGAAGGTGGTACCACCCCAGGGGTGGCACACGTGGTAACCCCAGTGGACAGCTGAACAGTGGACAGCTAGAAGGTGGCACATGTGAAGCTGAACAATTCTCTTGCCTGGAAAAGGTCAGTCACCTGCGCCACGGTAGAGGACAGTGAGGAAGGCGAAAAGTGGTGGACAAGGAGAGATGTCGGAATAGCTCAGTGGTAGAGGGCCGGACTCGTAATCTTGGTGATCCTGGGGTTGCGGGTTCGAATCTCCGCCGGGCCGTTTCGGTACAGGGGGATTTTTCTCTCGGAGTTAACATTGATATTGACTCCATTTCCCACATAGTCCTTAAAATGAGACTACCGAGGTTCCGTGTGTGGACGTACGCATAGCATCTTGCACACACGTAAAAGCCCATCATCAACTTTCAGAAGAGAAGGCCAGTTTGGCTGTTGGTATGGATGACACGTTACACATAGCATGCACCCTGAGTGAGAAATGGAAAGAATGAAGGAAGTAAGGAAACTGAGTGAACGATGTTGAACGATACTGACTGGATGACACGGGAAACGACGACTGAATAAAGCACCAGCTGGCAGTCAGTCGGCACAACCCAGGTAGGCAGCCCGTTGTGTAAACGAGTGTGGATTGTAAAGCCCTTACAGCTTGGTCACTAGCCGAGGATAGGCGCTTTATAAGTATTCATAATAATAAGGATAATAATAATGATATGATAATAATAATAATATGTTGAGCCTCTTCCCTCCTCAGCTGTGGCGGGTGACGTATATTGGGCGTTTCTCACCATGCCGTCTTTTTTTTCCAATCAAATGTGAACCAAACACATTCAGAGTCCACAGATTCACCAAAACAGGGCAGTGCGCGATTCGTCAACATATGAATGGCATATCTGTAAGACCTACAGCAAAACTATTTCTTATCGTGTATTTTTTTTAAAAAAAAGGGGGGGGGGGGGGGGGGGGGGGAGCAGCGACAACAATGAACAATCAAAGAACAATCAAGAAGAACAATTTTCGTAACTGTCTTAACCATCACAGTGGTCAGAACAGTAATCACTTCATGAATGTTGCCCAAGTCACACGTTGTTAGGTGCACCCACTGTCAGTGCCAACCCAAACCCTTTGAAAATTCTCCCTCTGAATAGTATATCGCTTCTCACGAACCCAGTGTGATGTAATGACCGTGCATTGAACCAAGACAGCAGGAGCGATATGTGGCAGGTGCTTTCAGCAATGGGGATGACTGTTGTGGTTACCTTCCTAACGATTTACCTCCCCTACACCCTTTCAGAAACACATGAAATCAACTGAAACATCCATTTCCACGACTTTTTTTCCCCCCCCCCTAGTAGATTGTATTTCTGTTTCTTGTTTCCCCTCGTGGATTATGTTTCTACCAAAGCTATGGTTGCATGGCCCTGAAATATACTGCTCAAAACAATCTAAGAGCCAGTTGAAAACATTCACACAACCGAAAAAAACAAAATAACTTCAAACACTTTGATTGAAAAATCATCTATGGAACGATACAATGACATCAGATATAAACCAATAACAGCTGCTCAAAAACAATTTCATGGGATTAATTGCTGAACACCTTCATTTCAGAAATCAGACCAGTCAAATCAAATGACAATCAATGTCAGTACTCAGTATGGCCGCTATTAGCGCGGATACAAGCTAGATGTCTCTGTCTTATAGAGTCCACAAGCCTCCTGAGAATCAGCTGGGGATGTTGTTCCACTCCTGCTGAGAGAAGTCGAAGAGCTGGCCCAGGTTCACTGCTGGAAGGTGGTTCTCATGAAGCAGGCGCCCCAGGACGTCCCAGGCGTGCTCGATCGGGTTAAGGTCAGGGAGGAAGCTGGCCAGTTCGAGGCGGTTGACCTGCTGCTCCTCCAAGAAGACGTTTACCACCCTGGCACGGTGGGGACAGGCGTTGTCGTCCTGGAGGATGGCGTCAGGGCCCAGGGCTTGCAGGGCAGGCAGGACCAGAGGCTGAAGAATGTGTCCCTGTACCCCACACCAGTTAGGTTGCCTTCAACTCGGTACAGGGGGGTTCTGAAGTTCCTTCCTATGCCACCCCACACCATGATAGACCCCCTGCCATACCGGTCCCGTTCGATTACGTTGGCTTCTTGGTAGCGTTCCCCCGTCCACCTCCAGACACGTATGCGACCATCATGGAAGAGCTGAGCAAAACGCCACCCATCAGAAAACATCACCTGGGCCCAATGCTGCCTTGTCCAGGCCACATGAGCTCGGCACCAGGTCAGTCATGCCCTACAGTGAGCCGCCGTCAGCACAGGTCGAACAGCTGGCCATCTTGCTTGGAGGTTAACTTCTCTCAGGTGGTTCCAATCAGTTTGGTCAGAAATGTTGACATTCGCTGCAGCACGCAGTTGTCGCCTGAGGTTGTTTGCAGTGGCAGTTCTTTGTCTCAGCGCCGTCAGAACCAGCAGTCTGTCCTGCTGTCTGGTGGTGGACCAAGGCCAGCCAGACTGTCTTCATTCAGCAGTACTACCAGTGGCGTTGAAGCAGTCACAAAGTCTTTGGATGACAGCATGATGCACTTTTTTTTTTGGCTGTGCCAACCTCTGCGCCACCCAAGAGGCAGTGCACCCACGCCGCTCATTCTGTCACCCCATCCACAGCCACAGCCCGGTCGGCCCTGCTGCAGACCCAGCACCAGCCATCCACAGGGAACAGTCAATGTCAAGTCGTCAAGAGGCAACCCACCGGAGGAGACACTGCACTGCTGCCGAGTCACTTTGGTGGTGTTCAGTGGCGCCTGCTCTGATCTAATATACGCAGGACACCACCTACTAAGCCCCCCACTGACGACAATATTTGCTTAGTCGCGGAGCCAGCGTGAGTGAGCTCTCCCTCCAGAGGGCACCACCACGTCCATCCAACGACAGCCCCCATGGACTCGCTATACCGGTGACCCCGATGGAACCAAACTAAGACCACAGATGTGCAGAGGAATTCAAAATTGAGGTCACCATGAGAGCAGGGCATGAAGGGCCACAGAATTCGAGACATTTTTTATGCTGATCGATGAGAATGAGGATGATTAAGATGATGCTACGGATTTACATTTCGGTCTGAGACTACATGCCATGTGTTCAGTAAAGGCACGACTTGCACGTGCAATGCGGTATCCAGTCTGCTGCCTCAGCTGTGCGCTCGCAAACCGCGACCATGTTTTGTGTGATTTCGGTGTTTCTTTTGTGAAATCGTTCAACCACTAGACTCAGATTCAACTGAACACATGCCAAAACCAGTTTTGCATCGAAGCAGTTGTCACACTTTCTGTGCAAAAATTGGACAAAAGTTTTGAATTCTATACAGTACAATGCGTTATCTAAACCATATGAAAAATGGAGGTGGCTCTTAAATTGTTTTCAGCAGTATAAGTCATATAGGGACATGAAAGAACGCTACGTCCCAAAAACATCTGCTGAAAGTATGTGCTGTGAACTTTGAAAACGCTAAATGCCTTTCGTAAATGACTCCTCAAAAAACACAATTCGTTCACAGAATAATTCATGGAAGCACATAAAACAAGAACAATAGCTTGCAGATGATTTCAGTTGGTCACAGGTCATGAGGGCCAGGGCGGTCGACTCCATGACAGATTCTGTTCTATAACACACCACCACCACGATTTTATTTTATTTTATTTTATTTTATTTTATTTTTGTTTTATTAAATCAATTCGACACATTTTACATGGAACGACCAAACAGCAACTCAATTCTTCTGTGAAGGCAAGATGTGTGGGATGCTAAATAACAACAGCGCCATCATCTGCTAACGTCAGATTATTCAGTTTCGTCAGACTGTGCTTTCCTTGTCTAAGATCGTTATCTCATGCTTTCCGTGACTGAGATCATTATACTATGCTTTCAATGACAGATCATCACACTATGCTTTCAGTGACTGAGATCATTGTACTTTGTTTTCAGTTACAGATTACCATACTATGCTTTCAATGACAGATCATCATACTATGCTTTCAATGACCGAGATCATTGTACTTTGTTTTCAGTTACAGATTATCATACTATGCTTTCAATGACAGATCATCACACTATGCTTTCAGTGACTGAGATCATTGTACTTTGTTTTCAGTTACAGATTACCATACTATGCTTTCAATGACAGATCATCATACTATGCTTTCAATGACCGAGATCATTGTATTTGTACTGTTTTTCAGTGACAGATCATTGTACTTTGTTTTCAGTGACAGATTATCATACCATGCTTTCAGTGACAGATTATCATACCATTCTTTCAGTGAAAGATTATCATACCATGCTTTCAGTGACAGATTATCATACCATGCTTTCAGTGACAGATTATCATACCATGCTTTCAGTGACCGAAAACCATTGTACTTTGCTTTTTGTGACAGACCATTGTACTATATTTTCAGTGATAGATCATTGTACAATGTTTTTAGTGACAGATCATTGTACTATGTTTTCAGTGACAGCTCATCATACTATGCTTTCAATGACAGATCATCACACTATGCTTGCAGTGACTGAGGTCATTATACTTTAAGTGAGAGATCCATTATATTATATTTTCAGTGACAGATCATTGCACTGTGTTTTCAGTGAGAGATAGTCATACTTTGTTTCCAGTGACAGATCATTATACTATGCTTTCAGTGACTGAGATCATTGTACTATGTTTTCAGTGACAGATCATTGTACTACCTTTTTTAGTAACAGACCATTGTACTATGTTTCAGTGACAGATCATCATACTATGCTTTCAGTGACAGATCATTATACTATGCTTTCAATGACTGAGATCATTATGCTATGCTTTCAGTGACTGAGATCATTATGCTATGCTTTCGGTGACTGATATCATCATACTAAGCTTTCAGTGACAGATCATCACACTATGCTTTCAGTGACAGGTCATTATACTATACTTTCAGTGACAGATCATTATACTAAGCTTTCAGTGACAGGTCATTATACTATACTTTCAGTGTGACAGATCATTATACTAAGCTTTCAGTGACAAATCATTGTACTATGCTTTCAGTGACAGATCATTGTACTATGCTTTCACTGACAGATCATTATACTATGCTTTCAGTGACAGATCATTGCACTATGCTTTCAGTGACAGGTCATTATACTATACTTTCAGTGACAGATCATTATACTATGCTTTCAGTGACAGATCATCACACTATGCTTTCAGTGACAGATCATTATACTATACTTTCAGTGACAGATCATTATACTATGCTTTCAGTGACAGAGATCATCACACTATGCTTTCAGTGACAGGTCATTATACTATACTTTCAGTGACAGATCATTATACTATGCTTTCAGTGACAGATCATTGCACTATGCTTTCAGTGACAAATCATTATACTATGCTTTCAGTGACAGATCATTGCACTATGCTTTCAGTGACATCATTATGCTATGCTTTCAATAACAGATCATTATATTATGTTTTTTGTGACAGATCATTGTACTATGCCCTTCAATGACAGATCAGTGTACTATGCTTTCGGTGATAGATCCTTATATGCTTTCAGTGATAGATCATTATACTATGCGTTCAGTGACTGAGCTCATGGCACTATGCTTTCAGTGACATGAGACCATTATGCTATGCTTTCAGTGACAGATCATCATACTATGCTTTCAGTGACTGAGACCATTGTACTATGCTTTCAATGACAGACCATTATACTATGTTTTCAGTAACAGGTCATTACACTATGTTTTCAGTGAAAGGTCATCATACTACGTTTTCAGTTACTGAGATCATTGCACTACGCTTTCAGTGATTCAGATGCTGTTTCTATGTTTAAAAAAAAAAAAACCAGGGATTTCTGTTTCAGCCTGTTGAAGTGAAGGTGAACGTGGGCAAGGGACCATCCGGGCAACTCTATGGAGGAAAAAGGAAAAAAATGACCTGAAGAGGATCCGCGAAAAAAAAAAAAAAGTGAAACTAAATGTGCAATATTCATTTTCCCAGATACCGCTGTAAGCAGTTTATGCTTCTATCTGCGTGCAGAGGCAGAGGTGTTGTAACGACACTATAAACTAGATGTCCGAGCCTTTCACGTGCCCAAGACACACCCCTCCCCTCCCCTCCCCTCCCGCTCACCCTCACCCTTCCCCCCTCCACCCCCCCCCCCCCACCCCACCCCCGACTCAAAGCACCATAGAAAGGACTGCAAGCACACAGGCTGGGGCAAACTGTCCATATCGTCATGTCTTGTACTAACTGATTTCTGTTTAGATACTGATTTGTTCAAACTTGTAATGCGCCCTGTGAGCCTGCAGTGTTAGGAGGGGTGCTATAGAAACCATGATTATAATCATTATATCATTATTATATTACTATTATTATTATTATTATTTATCATTATTATTATATTATTATCATTAATTATTATTATTGTTGTTGTTGTTGCTGTTGTTATTGTTGTTGTAATTATCATCATCATCATCATCATCATCATCATCATCACCACCACCACCATCAGCATTATTATTATGTTATTATTATTATCAATTTAATATCATATTATTGTTATACTATATCATTTTTATCTTTTACCATTATTATTATTATCATTATTATCATCATCATAACTATTACATTATCATTATAATTATCATAATGGCTACCAGACTAAACAGGTCACTCAGTTAAAGAAGGCTACTCACTGTGTGCGTAGCTTTCGTCGGCAGTCCAGCCGACTTCTTCAGCGCAACTGTTGGCTTGAGAACTGGATTCAGTGCGCACCGCCGTGAGCGAACTCACGACGATGCGACTGAATGAGTGAGGAGTACATTATTATTATCATTATTGATTGCGTGCGCTACTGCTGAGAAAAGGTTAAAACGTTAGTGTTCCATTGCTATTGAAAAAAAAATTGGGGGGTATTGCTCATCCGGGCATTAAATTATTTGTGAATCACCGTGTTCAGAGCACAGAGAGAGAGAGAGAAAGACAGACAGACAGACAGACAGACAGAGTGGTTCCCCTTCTTCTCCTGTCGTCACCTTAGCTTTCCCTGACCCGAGTCATGAATCCATTCACCTATCGTTGGGCACCTATCCGTTCACCTATTGGTGGGCACGTATCTATTCACCCATCGATGGGCACGTATCCATTCACCTATCGGTGTGCTTGCATCTATTCACCTACGGTGGGGGCACTTATCAAATCATCTACCGGTGGGCATGTATCTATTCACCCATCGGTGGGCATGTATCTATTCACCTATTTGTGGGCATGTATCTATTCACCTATCGTAGTCATGTCTATTGACCTGTTGGTGGGTACGTATCCGTTTCACTTATCGGTGGGCATGTATTTGTCACCTGTCGGTGGGCATATATCTATTCACCCATCCGTGGTGAAATCACCTATCCGCGGGCATGTTTCCGTTCACCTATCGGTGGGATGTATGTATTCACCCATTGGTGGGTACTTATGTATATGTTCACCTCTCTATCTATTCACCCATCCGTGGTAAAATCACCTATCCGCGGGCATGTTTCCGTTCACCTATCGGT
>JADBJO010001788.1:252500-260000 GCA_016801955.1 Conus betulinus | reverse complement strand
GTGTGTGTGAGTGAGAGAGAGAGAGAGACAGAGGGGGAGGGGGGGGGGCGGAAAGAGAGAGAGAGAGAGAGAGAGAGAGAGAGAGAGAGAGAGAGAGAGAGAGATGTGAAATATTTTCATGTTTGAGACAAATTCAAATTTCTTGTGTACTGCAATATTATATTGGCTCAGGGGAAATTTCCTGGTTTATTTCTTTTCTTTATGATTGCAGAGTGAGAGAAAGAATAGAAGAAGTACGAACTCGTGTGTTTGTCCTGAACTTAGACTGTCTTTCCCTCACTTCGCAACAATCAGTTTACCTGTCAGGCTTCTCTCTCTCTCTCTCTCTCTCTCTCTCTCTCTCTCTCTCTCTCTCTCTCCTCTCTCTCTCCCGTAGAGCGCGCGCGCACACGCGCGTGTGTGTGTGTGTGTGTGTGTATGTGTGTGTGTGTGTGAAGAACAGGACGGTGGGTATGTGTTAACTGTATACCGATGTTTTGAGCCGTCTTGATTTTTTTTTGTACTTGCTTTTTCTCTTTCATATTTTGTGTTCCTTGTTACCTGTGATGGTTGCAATTTCTTAATGTTCATGCTCTGCACGTTTCAGGCGTTCTCAGAGGCATAGTGGAAAGGAACGTTCAACTTATCTATTTACGCTCATCAAATTCTCTCTCTCTCTCTCTCTCTCTCTCTCTCTCTCTCTCTCTCTCTCTCTCTCTCTCTCTCTCTCTCTCTCTCTCTCTGCTCTCTCTCTCTCTCTCTCGCTCTCTCGCTCTAATATCACCAATTTTGTGCAGAAACATAAAACGAATGCAGGCACTATTGCTACTAACATACTGTAATACAACTACTATTGTTTCAACTGCTGCTGCCGTTATTACCACGGCTGTGCTATTGCTCCCACTACTACTATTGCTGCTGCTGTTGCTGCTGCTGATGCTAATGGCGATGATGGTATTGGTGCTGCTGCTGCTGCTGCAGCGTCTGCGTCTGCTGCTGCTGCTGCTGATGATGATGATATTTCTGCTGCTGCTGCTGATGATGATGATATTTCTGCTGCTGCTGCTGCTGCTGCTGCTGCTGCTGCTGCTGCTGATGATGATGATGATGATGATGACGACGACGACGACGACGACGACGACGACTTTGATGGTGATACTCCTACTTGTATCATTGTTGTTGCTGCTACTACTACACCTGCTGCTACCGCCACAACTACTACTCTTACTACCACTGCTACAACTGCCTCTTCCTTTTCTATAACAAATATCTCTTCCTCTACAACAAATATTACTACTACTAATGCTATCGTTACTGTTCCTCTACCACTGCTGCTGCTGCTGCTGCTAATAACTATTTCTATTGCTATTCTACTCCAACGACTGTTACTACTACTACAACTGCTGCTACTGCTGCTGCTGTGCTACTATTACTACTACTACTACTACTACTACTACTACTACAACTACTACTACTTCTACTACAACTGCTCCTACCGCTGCAAAATCCAGATGCTATTTATTTTCAAGAGGTGGAACGTGTTTGTACATGGTGCAAAGGCAACTGTCTAGATTTGAATGTTAGTAAGACGAAGGAGCTGGTAATTGATTTTGAAGAAACCCAGCTCCTGTCCCTCACTTGTATATCGAAAACACCAAGATGGAATACGTAAGTGATGATAGGTATCTGGGTACTATTTAGATGATAAGCTAAATGTTAATGCAAATACTCAATTTATCTACACAAAAAAAATGTCAGTCTAAAATATACTGTCTTCAGAAACTTCGGTTTCTTGCAGTTAAAAAGGATATCTTAAATATGTTTCATTGTTGTTTTGTAGAATAAGTGCTGTCCTTTGGCTTTCTATGCTGGTTTTGTAATCTTAGCGTGATAAACAAAAAAACATTTTAAACAGAGTGTGAATTAATGTGGAAAGATTATAGAGATAAATTGTATGAATGCCGTGTCACACAAAAAAACCTGTGAACATATCTGCCGACAGTTAATAATAATAATAATAATAATAACAATAATAATAATTATTATCATTTATGGCGCTTAATCTTACATCATAAGCCCTAAGCGCTTACATATAAAAAGAATGAAACCAATAAGAAGATGAAATAAGTACCATACATCTACAAACAAGGGTGCATATTCACACACACGCGCACACGCGCGCGCGCGCACGCGCGCGCGCGGTGGAGGTTCTCAGAATCAATTTGATAGGCAAGGGAAGGGGAAGAAAGAACTGCTACTGATAGGTGGAGAGGGTTGTTTTAAGAGATGCCTTGAAGGAAGACAGCGTTTGAACTACGCAAAGATATTGGGAGGGTTTTTCTCCAAGAAACCGGACCCTGGAAAGAAAAAGAATGATCATCATAGGTTTTAGTTCGAAATCGAGGATTTTTTAGCAGAATGTTGTCGGTGGAAGAACGCAACTGCCTAGAAGGAACATAGAGATGAAGGAGATCAGAAAGGTAGGAAGCAGCTAAGCCATTTAAAGATTTAAAGCAGTGTAAGGACAGTTTGTAGTCTATTCGTTTTTCGACCGGCAGCCAGTGCAGAGAAAGAAGTAAGGAGTGACATGAGAAGATCTGGGCTGTCTAAGAATCATACGAGCCGCATTGTTTTCTACTTTCTGAAGACGACTGAGAAGATTCTGGGGACAGCCAGCTAGAAGAGAATTACGGTTTTCATGTTCTTTCAAAAGACTACAATGTCCTACAGTCTGGACGAAGATTCCAAATTCCAAAATTCAAAACAAATAGAACTAAAAACACTTTCGTTCCCAATTCCATCAAATTCTTGAATTAAAACTGAACTTTCAATAAGATTCAGTTCAGAAAGTTTGTATATATATATATATATATATATATATATATATATATATATGTGTGTGTGTGTGTGTGTGTGTGTGTGTGTGTGTGTGTGTGTGGGTGCGTGGGTGTATGGGTGGGTATGATTTGTGATTTGTTGAATATAAATCCGTAGATATGTTTTATGGCCACTCTTAACTTCTCTTTGGATAGGATAAAGTGTTCTTTACATGAAAATGTGAGACACTAGTGAACAGTTACGTCCCTTGCCTTGAACTGGCGATAATTCTCATTCTGCCCTGTGGCTTTTATGAGCCAAGTCTCTTTGTGTTTAAGGCCTTCGTAACAAACAAAAACATTTGTTTATTGTTGTGCAAAACACTCCACCTCCATCTCTTATTAGTGTTGACATTTTCAAATGTCTGTATATTTCCTTTTATTTTTAACAGTATTCGAGTTGTTTGACTTGCATATTACGCTCAGTGGGATTACTTTGTTTAAGCATGCACATGCACGCGCACGCGCACGTGTGTGTGTGTGTGTGTGTGTGTGTGTGTGTGTGTGTGTGTGTGTGTGTGTGTGTGTGTGTGTGTGTGTGTGAATCAAAAACAACTGTGTGTCAGAGATATCAAACTACAGAGATATCAAAACTACAAAAGCACACAGATTTTACGCGTATCAAATTCACGAATAAAAACGGGGACCAAAGAAGGACTGGATGGTGTGGCGTTTTTCTACGCCGCAAATTCCAGGATTCTATTCATAAGAATCACAGACGATGTTTCAGCAACAGGTGGAAGTATTCAGGAAAGGGAGAAGCTTGTACAGTATTCAGGTGGCACAAAAAAAGAAGACTGACTTAACCAAATAAAACAAGACGTAGACAGTATTGCTCTAGGTTGAAACCTGGACTGCTGTGCAAAGGCCGAGTCTTGTGCTTCTCCATCCCTTTGATGGGATATATATATATATATATATATATATATATATATATATATATATATATATATATATATATATATATCGAAAAGGGGATACGTGAACACTACTTTGGCTCAGAATTAGAAAAGAAAAACCGCCTTGAAGCATATGACCAACCTTTCTATGTCATTATGATATTAAAAATATCGTAGCAAAGTTTCGGGCTTTGTCGCAATTGGCTGCAACACAAGTCACTATCATTCTTCACACAATCGCCATTCTTCTCCCAGCAAAGAGTCATTGTCAACTGTTAGGAAGGAAACGAAGCGCTGTTCTTCCATCTGGAGGTTCTCTTGAGAGGACAGTCTCCTATTTACTGAAACTTTCTGGTTCGAACATTGTGACTTTTTCCCCCCTACAGTTGGACGGTCGACCATTGTTCAACTTTCGTTTCAGTCTCAGTGCGCGCCGTTGTTTGCCTGCACGTGCGTCCGTGCGTGTGGAGACCATGATTTAGCCTTCACTGGTCCAAACTAACGGGCTGACCAGTTGCTTGTCTGCATGTTGAACGGCTCATAATTGACAGACAAAAAGTGGTTGCGAAACGTCAACGCGGAAAGCCCATGAACGTCATTTGTCGGAAACGAGAGACAAAATAAGACGTCACGAATCTTCCCGGCTTTTTTTTCGGCCGTTCCAAAAATAGAGAGAATAAAGATAAAAAAAGGATGACTTTTCCATCCCCCTCAACTGCTGACATAGTTATTTTAGTGTTGTCTTCCCATAATCCCGCCATTGTTCCTGCACTGTTGGGAAGGGAGACAATCTACGCCGCTGTAGAGAGAATAATGAAGGGTTATTTTGTCAGCTAAGTGGCACAGTGACGTCTTCAGCCAAACAGGTGATGATGTTGTTAACAGTGTTCATGCTGCTTTGGACGTGCTTGATGACAAACAGACTTCACATATGGACTCCCGCTTTCTGAGCGTCTCTCTCTTCCTCACTGACGCCCTCCTCCTCCTCCTCCTCCTCCTCCTCCACCCACCCACCCTCCTCTCTCTCTCTCTCTCTCTCTCTCTCTCTCTCTCTCTGTCTCATGCGACTGCTAATTCAGTTATTTCCCTTTCGCTCTTTATCTAACTTGACGCAGTTCTCCTTATCCTATCTCCTCAAAAAAAGTTGTGACACTCCTAATGAATTGGTACCATTCACATACTTCTTCACGCATACCACCAAACTAACTGAACAGATGTTGAGTGGGGAGGGAGAGTGGAGGAGAGAGAGAAAGGGGGAGGGTGGGGAGAAAAGTAGGCTGTCCAAAAGAAACGTCAGGGAAATACTACCTCCAGAGAGGCAGCTTCAAAGATTGTGTATTCCAAAAAAAAAAATCCTCCATACAAGAAAAAAAAAATCCCTAACATATACTGCTAGTTTTCTTATTCCTGCGTGTGCCCCCTTTCCCCAAGCAGTCTCTCAGAAGATGGAGAGCATAAAGAATCGTAATATCAACACTGTCAGTCTTTCCACCTGTTTTACAAACGTTCCAAAATGAGAAAGGAAAATAAAAGATTAGAGTGACTTTTCCAGCCCTTGGTTTCTCACTGCTCTCTTTACTTTCCTGCAGTTCTGTCTGTCTGTTTGCCTGTCAGCGGAATTATACCAAAGGCTACTGAACATATTTCAATCAATGTATGTTCCCTGTTGACTGTGTCCATGTTGCAGCAGTATGTTCTCTGTTGACTGTGTCCATGTTGCACAGTATGTTCCCCACTGACTGTGTCCATGTTGCAGCAGTATGTTCCCCACTGACTGTGTCCATGTTGCAGCAGTATGTCCCCACTGACTGTGTGCAGCAATATGTTCTCTGCTGACTGTGTCCATGTTGCAGCAGTATGTTCCCTGTTGACTGTGTCCATGTTGCAGCAGTATCTTCGCTGTTGACTGTGTCCATGTTGCAGCAGTATGTTCCCTGTTGACTGTGTCCATGTTGCAGCAGTATGTTCCCCACTGACTGTGTCCATGTTGCAGCAGTATGTTCCCCACTGACTGTGTTCATGTTGCAGCAGCAGTATGTTCCCCACTGACTGTGTCCATGTTGCAGCAGTATCTTCCCCACTGACTGTGTCCATGTTGCAGTAGTATCTTCCTGTTGACTGTGTCCATGTTGCAGCAGTATCTTCCCTGTTGACCTGTTGACTGACTGTGTCCATGTTGCAGCAGTATGTTCCCCTGCTGACTGTGCCCATGTTGCAGCAGTATATTCCCTGCTGACTGTGTCCATGTTGCAACAGCATGTTCCCTGTTGACTGTGTCCATGTTGCAACGGTATGTTCCCTGTTGACTGTGTCCATGTTGCAGCAGTATGTTCCCCATTGACTGTGTCCATGTTGCAGCAGTATTTTCCCCCACTGACTGTGTCCATGTTGCAGCAGTAGCAGTTTGTGTCCCCCACTGACTGTGTCCATGTTGCAGCAGTATATTCCCTGTGACTGTGTCCATGTTGCAGCAGTATGTTCCCCATTGACTGTGTCCATGTTGCAGTAGTATGTTCCCTGTTGACTGTGTCCGTGTTGCAGCAGTTTGTTCCCTGTTGACTGTGTCCATGTTGCAGCAGTATGTTCCCTGCAGACTGTGTCCATGTTGCAGCAGTTTGTTCCCTGTTGACTGTGTCCGTGTTGCAGCAGTATGTTCCCTGTTGACTGTGTCCATGTTGCAGCAGTATGTTCCCTGTTGACTGTGTCCGTGTTGCAGCAGTTTGTTCCCTGTTGACTGTGTCCATGTTGCAGCTGTATATTCCCTGTTGACTGTGTCCATGTTGCTGCAGTATGTTCCCCATTGACTGTGTCCATGTTGCAGCAGTATGTTCCCTGTTGACTGTGTCCGTGTTGTTGCAGCAGTATGTTGTTCCCTGCAGACTGTGTCCATGTTGCAGCAGTATGTTCCCTGCAGACTGTGTCCATGTTGCAGCAGTATGTTCCCTGTAGACTGTGTCCATGGTGCAGCAGTATGTTCCCTGTTGGCTGTGTCCATGGTGCAGCCGATGAGGTTGCCTTTCAGCAGAGTGTCCCTTTCAGACCATGTTGCAGCAGGAAGGGTCTCCCCTGGTCACGGTGTCACTGCCTCAACTGGCTGGCCAGGAGCGTGGAGGGAATCCTGTTGTCTTCCATGCAAAAGACATGTCCTGCCTATCGCCGCTGACTCTTGATGATGTAGACACTCAGTGCGTGGAAGTCCTCACTTTTCTCAGTTGAAAGGCTGGACAGTTTGTCTTACCACTTGAACAGCAGTTGTTGAACAGCATGGGGCAAGCCAAACGAACTAACAGCGAACTGTCGGGCAAGACGAGGGGTAGGGATAGGGGAGGAGGTGGGGGGCAGTGACGTGGCAGGGGGAGGGGAGGGGGAGGATGAGGGGGCTGCAGGGCTATAAGCGGATAACTGAAGGGCGTTGTTGTCTGCGATAACTCCCTGTGACGTCTGCATCAGAACGGCTGGCAATTCTTGTTAACGGCACTGTTGCTTTGGGGTGAATTGATGAGAGACAGTGAGGGTCTGGACTCTCTCTCTCTCTCTCTCTCTCTCTCTCTCGACTCTCTCTCTCTCTCTCTCTCTCTCTCTCTCTCTCTCTCTCACGGATGTGTTCAGAGTTCCACTCCTTGGGAGTCAGATAAGAGACTTGGGAACAAAGTCCATGCAGTTTCTGTCTTTGATGCTGTTGTTTTTTCTTGTTATTGTGCGTGTTTTAACTGTGCGTGTCTGTTTGTCTGTCTGAGCGAGCGTGC
>JADBJO010001788.1:232500-250000 GCA_016801955.1 Conus betulinus | reverse complement strand
TCGTTCTAAATATGTTATTTTATTGTTTATTTCCTAAATGACTTTTTTCAGGTGTGGATTTTTTTTCTAATTACAAGATCTTCGTGTAAAGGCTCTGATGTTCTCCTTCCGGTTGGCTGTGGTAGAAACAACTTGAATTGAAGTGAACTGAAGTGATCTGCAAGGGTTGTGTGCGAATATTTCAGAATCTAGAGGTGTTCATGGGCTGATCTCTGAAAGTAGTCGGCTTTCGATACAAGGCCTTTGTGTGAGTCGTGGCAAGACAGCCAAGATTTTATTGAAAGTGGAATCATCATTTCATCCAGTCAGAATTTAGTACTCATCATACTATCAATGACATCCACGATTTATTTTTCTTCATTTCTCTTTATCATTTTCCCATTCTCTCTCTTCTTTTCGTTTCTTGTTTCACTGGTTTACTTTATTCTCGCTTCTTCGTCATTCTTCACATTTGTTTAATTATTTAAATTATAAAGAAAGACTTTCAAGTTAAATCATGATATTTGATTTTGTTCTACACCGTCGCATCAATCAGTTGAGCCGTTAAAGTTTTTGAGTTGGTTGGTCTCTTATAAAATTGTGTTTGTAATGTAAGTAATTGTAATTAAAGATCTCTTTTAATTAAAAAAAATTACTTGGGATTTATTTGGCCATTTGAACACCGATCTCATGCTGTTCCATGAATTAGATTTCTATTGACCTCATTTTTTTTTTACTTTGTATACTTTTCTCTTACTCAAAATGTGTTGTATTTAAAACCTTACTTTTCTCTGCTATCGAGGTTTTATACTATGATTTCTTTTTCTGTTTTTATTTAATTTGAGTTATTGTTGATTTTTTTCTTTGTTTCAACATTTTGTTGCTGCTGGTGCACTTGATCTAAGTGGACGATTGCCCTGAATTATCTGCGATCCAAAGGAAACAATCAGTTGGTTTGACTACATTTCTCTTTATTGTGCTGATATGTATTGTAGAGAACTATGTCCTTAGAGAGGTGTCCTTACTCTGACCGCGTCTAAAGCAGGTACCGAAACACCCTCATTCGGACATCAGTCAGAACTCCCTCTGTTTTTACCCAGGCCTGAAACTGGCCTTATAAAACTGGGTGTTCTTAAAAGGTATGAACTAATGAAATAACGAAGCTTTGAATACTGATAATCACCTTCAAATCCGTCTCTTTGATGTCGTTTGTAAATTTCAAAGGCAGGAAAACGAAAAATAGCTATTTTGTTTATTAATATATATATATATATATATATATATATATATATATATATGTATGTATACATGTGTGTGTGTGTGTGTGTGTGTGTGTGTGTGTGTGTATGTCTATGTGTGTGTGTGTGTGTGTGTGTGTGTGTGTGTGTGTGTGTGTGTGTGTGTGTGTGTACTTTAAGGTACGTGTATTTTTTTAGGCATCATGGAGAGTGTTTTGCTTTCTTTTGTTTGTTCGTTTGTCTTTCGGTTGTTGTTTAGTACAGAATTTGTACAAATTGTCGTAAATGCAAACCAGCGTTGGTGACGAAGAAGCGCATGTTCCATTTATCAATAATCACATGCTTTCATAAGTTTCTTAACTGCTGTTATATGAGTCTCATAAAATTCACTTGCACCTGCGCAGTAAAAATGGGATGCCAATTAAGTGTTTATGTTTGTTTTCTCTGTCCCTCTCTACTTCCCTCCCCAGTCCATCCTTCTCTCTCTCTCTCTCTCTCTCTCTCTCTCTCTCTCTCTCTCTCTCTCTCTCTCTCTCTCTCTCTCTCTCCTGTTTGTGTGTGTGTGTGTGTGTGCGTGCGTGCGTGTGTGTGTGTGTGTGTGTGTGTGTGTGTGTGTGTGTGTGTGTGTGTGTGTGTGTGAGTGCGCGCGCGCGCGAGTGTGTGTGTGTGTGTGTGTGTGTGTGTGTGTGTGTGTGTGTGTGTGTGCGTGCGTGCGTGTGTGCGTGCGTGTGTACATGTGTGAGTGTGTCTGTGTGTGTGTGCGTGCGTGCGTGCGCGTGTCTCTGTGTGTGTGTGTGTGTGTGTGTGTGTGTGTGTGTGTGTGTGTGTGTGTGTGTGTGTGTGCCTGCCCTGAAGTGTGGACCTTCGATTCGTTCCTCTCATACATACAGCCCAATGTCATGTGGACCATGCGCGTACGCAAGCCTGCTAAACGTCTGTCATGACATAACCTCACTCTGCAAAATACACAAATCAGCAAAGGATCAACAGCAACCTACGGTCGATGACTTGTTTTCCGGTGTCTTCCACCCCCACTTCTGTCTGTCAAGGTGGTTATTTTTTCGCCTGAGTCTGTTGTTGAATTGCTCGTTTCTCTGTGCACAAGATCACGCTAAAGCTGCTGAATCAGGTTTATCGTCAATTTTTTAAAGAAAAAAAAAAAAAAAAACGGAATGTAGTCATGGAACGAACTCATCAGATTTTTAGGGCGGATCTGTGGAACGGATCCAGGGCAGACTGTTGATTCTGGATCTTGGTCACGGGGAGTAACTCCTTCAGTCCGTACCAAGCGAGCAATTACGATTACTTCCCCTGGTAAACGATACGGTGTGGCGGACGTCTTCCAAGTGCCTTTCCAGTTTATAACGCCGCAGTCTCACATTACACGCTCACAAGTAAGCTACAAGCACGGACACATATGCCAGCATACACACACGCAAGGCACAGTATAGATTACAGACAAGTGGTGCGGTACGAACTGCATACGTTTTTTTTTTTTTTTCATTTTACTAAGTCACTCTGATATTTTCCAATGGCTCGCAGAATTACACTCTCATGTGCGTGCAAGTTCATCCACGTGCACGTGCGCAAACATACAAAATTGAAAGACCGTCAATCCCATAAAAAAGTTCTCTCTCTCTCTCTCTCTCTCTCTCTCTCTCTCTCTCACACACACACACACACACACACACACACACACACACACACACACACACACACACACACACGCGCGCACGCGCGCGCGCAATGCGCGCGGCAGGCACACATAAAAAGTTCTCTCTCTCTCTCTCTCTCTCTCTCTCTTCTCTCTCTCTCTCTCTCTCTCTCTCTCTCTCTCTCTCTCATGGGGAACATGTGTGCCTGCGCGCGTGCGTATTGCGCAAGCACACATGTTCCCCATCTCCTGCCCACCACACACACACATTCATTCTCTCACGCATGTACTCACTCACAAAAACATGCACTACAACTAATTCATCCACTCACACAGCCTTTTTCTCCAGTTCTCCATACTCCCCTAAACCGCTCTTACCTCCATTAAATCACTCAAAACAGACAAAAAGATTACCCTCTCTCTCTCTCTCTCTCTCTCTCTCTCTCTCTCTCTCACACACACACACACACACACACACACACACACACACACACACACATTACACCCATATCCTCCCTTTTTCTTCAACATTCCAATTAACACACACACACACACACACACACACAGAGAGAGAGAGAGAGAGAGAGAGAGAGAGAGAGAGAGAGAGAGAGAGAGAGCAGTCTGAATTATCCAAATTCAACCAGTTCAGACATCACATGTTTAACAGAAGGGGAGGAGGAGCAGAATCCGCTGAAGAGACGGAGGAGAAAGAGGAAGAGGACGGGACGTTGCCCCACACAGTCTTCAGCTTTCCCTGCCTCAGCAGCCAACGCCAACACGCGGCTCTGATGACGTCATCCGCCCCTGACGTCACATCCCCCTTCCACGTTCCCCATCTCCAGGTGAGGACTGCACAGGATGGCTCGCCCTCTACCCACCTGGATACAGCAAGAGACACACCCGTCACTCACACAACTCTGCGTGTATTCAAAATTAAAAAGGTGTAGTCCCTTAGACTAATGGGCGTGAGTGAATATTTTACTGTGAACAGATTGGCCGTGTCTTCGGCACAGCATTTTGAGGCGCCAAACTCATCCCTCTCCTTCCGCCGCTTTAACCTCCCCTGAACTGAATCACGTTCTCATGTCCTGCCGGGAGGACGGGGAGGAGAGGGAGTTGTTCAAGCCCCTGAAAAATCCAACCCTACAAGTGGTTAAAATTCACGACCATCGGCTCCACATACAAACGCCCCAACCTTTCGACTGCAGCAAGCCCACCTCTGCAGGCATTACAAAACCACAAGACAGAGACAGACAGAGACTGAGAGAGGACAGGAAGCAAAAGCTCTCCCCACCCCAAAATGGGGGGACACAGGGGAAAATGGGAATATGAAGAAGAAAAGAGAATAGAGAAGATGCAGTGAAGGAATACAGATATACGGAGACAAAGACAGGGATTAGCAAAACTGGACGTCGCGTCTTTTATAGTAAAAACAGAATAAAGAAACGTAGTGATTTTTCTACAGGTTTTACTTTATTCTCTCTCTCTCTCTCTCTCTCTCTCTGTGTGTGTGTGTGTGTGTGTGTGTGTGTGTGTGTGTGTGTGTGTGTGTGTGTGTGTGTGTCCCTGTGATGGTTCGCCATCACTACTAAGACCGTTGCCACGGCAACCATTCTGTTTAAGAATCCTCTAACCCCACTCTCATTTCTCCCATACTACAACTGCTATTGCCATATTATCATCAAACGTGGTAGTAATCCTTTTTTTTTTTTTTAATATTTTCATCATCATAATTACCATTATCATTATTCCTATCAGTAATATAACTATCATCATTACTGCCTCGACTCACACATTTCCTCCTTGTTGACAGCCTCGTTTTCATTCAACGCCCACCTTGCGCTGAAGCGCATGAAGACAGGTGATTGTTCGTTCATTTTCGTTGTCCTGAGTGTTTTGTATCTTGCCTGAAGACCTAAGAGGTCGTATTATGTTTTGTGATTCGTTTGTCTACATTTTCTCGGCGGTTTGCTATTAATTATTTTAAAATTTTTAGGGGAAAGCAGTGTGCAAGACAGAATTCGTTGGTTAGTTCATTTTATAGTGTGTGTTTCTTTCATTATTTTAAATTCTACATATATTAAAATGACGTGCAAAGGTCGGTGAATCAATGATGACTCTGGCTGGGTAGAGGAGGAGGAGAACGTAAATGAATGAGGGTGAGAAGACGGGGAAGGGTTTATATGAGACGACGACTGCACTATGCAAAAGAAGAATCCTCAAGCCCAACATACAAATAAACATACAAAAGAGAGTGTGAAGTAACGTGTGGTTAATACACAATACACAATACCGGCAAGTACATTGTCCACAAAGGCCTTCCTCAGACGTCAAAAACAGCAGTTTTACAACAGACCATACTGAAAGAAAGGGGCTTTTCAAATTGACTTTCATCAAAAAACCGGCAGCGCATTTTCAACGACTTCCACAAAGGAAAAAAACGGTCTTCTTTGTCCACACTGAAGTGAATGTGTTCAACTGTTGATAGCGCTGCAAGACGGGGAAAGAAGAAGGAGAGTTCACTATGTCTATACACCATCACCACCACCAACAACACTCGCAAGTCACCTCATTACAGTCCTACATAATCTAGGGTTCAAGTGAATTATAGGAAGATTAAAAAAAAAATGTGTGCAGTTAAAAAGAGGCGAGGAGACCGGCGCAAAAACAGTCCTACCACCATCACCAAGATCATAGAGCAAGAGGACAAGGCTAAGTATTTTGCCTCTCTTTCACACTGTTCGCCTTTGTTGGGGTCCTGTTCACTCGCAGTTCACCAAAGAGGCTTGCAGATGTGGGACCAATTTACAGTGCTGAGCCAGTGATGCGATACCATCGCCCACAGACGTGGCCAGTCAAAATGGAGGACACGCTGTGAAGTAATTTGCATACCTGACCTTTCACCTTGCTTTCTGCACGCGAACTCTGCCGTGAAGGCTCGAATGCCTGCCGTTTGAACAGCGAAACCCGAGTCCATCAGTGGATTAAAACTTTGATAGTGGTCAGACGCATGTAGCGCGGCAATAATGCGTTACATTGACATAAAATATTTCATAAAGTTGGGTATTCGACACCTTTGACACACGTGCGTTACTAGCGATCGTCACCATATGTCTGGGTAGTCTCAGTCACACTCACACGTGACAAAACTTCTTTCCCCCCCACATTTGTGTTACACTCTAATGACATTATGCAGTCCAATGCGCTTCCGCGTCGCGTCTGTTCACTGCATCTATTGCTCAGTCTATCTGAACTGATAAATACGCTGTGTCTTCGAATTAATAACTGAATCGTCATTAGTGAAATCAGTCGTCATTTCTGGGGGAAAAAATGAATGAATAACCCAGATATGATCCCAGGACGGCGATTCTTATTGGACAGTGGCGGGCACTATGGAAAGAGAAAGACAACCCGATACGTATAGAATACTGTTTTAATCTGCTAGCTCTCTGCTCTCAGTGTAGTGGGCTGGTCTGAGTAATGCTTGAGCCACACTGGCTAAGGGCCTTAAAACTTGTTTCGTGTGCGGGCACCGTAAAAGCAGCACTTCATGCACCACCGTCATTGCACGCCACATGAGAACTGTTCAACTGGCTGGGCTGCTCTCTGTTGACCATGTATGTATACATGTATGTATGTATGCATGCATATATGCATATTCTATATATATATATATATATATATATATATATATGTGTGTGTGTGTGTGTGTGTGTGTGTGTGTGTGTGTGTTGTTGTTGTTGTTGTTTGTTGTGTTGTTGTTGTTGTTTTTTTTTTCTCGTTTTTTTAATCTTTGCCAGGTCATTATTGTAATGACGGAGAAAGGTTAGTCTTAACTTGTTCTTCCCAACTGCTAATTTGTTCAACCTTTTATTGTTTGGTGAATCAGTGGGGTATTGTATCTCTTAGGAGATCCAAGTAAAGGCTGATCTGCGCAAGTCTAAGTTGTTACCAGCACTCTTGTGACTGACAATGCTGAGATTATCAAACAGTAGAGCTGACCACTCTGTTCACACCTTTTGCCCTCCTTTGTGTCCTTAAATGGATCCTCAAGCACAGGCTCAAAGATTTCATACTATACTTAATACTCTTTCTATAATCTAACGCCCTAATTCTTCATTTCCTTTCTCTTTTCACTCAGAAACCCACACGCTGTCTCCCATCCCCCGTTTTTTTTTTTTTTTTGTTTTGTTGTTTTTGTTTTTGTTGTTGTTGTTGTTTTTCTTTCTTTTCTTTTTTTTTTTTTTTTTTGTTTTTTTTTGTTTTTGTTTTGGCTTGTTTTTGTTTTTTGTTTTTTTGTTTTTTTTTCAAATCTTAGTCAAGTCAAAGTCATTATTGTAATGATGGAGGAATTCTCAGTCTTGTTTTCCCCCACTGCTAATGTGTTTCATATATGTATATATGTTGTTCGTTCAGTTGTCGCCCCACTGCTTGCACCAAGTCTTTGTCTGCACGTGAACCAGCATGTCTGTGCTTCAAACTCCACTGTTTGACACCAACAGAGGCAAAGTGTGACCACAGGAGGTCGACGCCAGGCAGACACACAGCAAATTATATCATCAGAATGTAAACACATAGCAAATTGGATCCTCAGGATGTAGACACATAGCAAATTAGATCCTCAGGATGTAGACACAGCAACTTAGGTTCACAGGATATCGACACACCGCAAATTAGATCCACAGGATAAAGACACATGACAAATTAGATCCACAGGATGTAGACACATGGCAATTAGATCCACAGGATGTAGACACATGGCAAATAGAGATCCACAGGATGTAGACACATGGCAAATTAGGTCCACAGGATGTAGACACATAGCAAATTAGTTCCACAGGATGTATACACACACAGCAAATTAGATCCACAGGATGTAGACACACAGCAAATTAGATCCACAGGATGTAGACACACACAGCAAATTAGATTCACATGATGTAGACACACAGCAAATTAGATCCACAGGATGTAGACACATAGCAAATCAGATCCACAGGAGGCAGAAACATACCAAATCAGATCCACATGCTATTTGAATGCCTTCGATATGCGCAGTGGACCTCTTAAGCAAAAAGTCACGATATTTATCCTCTCTACTGTTGATGCGTGACAGGACTCACCAAACATTTGACGGCAGCAGCAGGTTTTCCAGCCACGCCTTCAAATCGCGCCAGGATCTCCACTTTGGGACTGCTCTCTTCGGGATAACAGTGGGGCAGAAACATGCCTCCCCGTTGACGTAGGTCGGGAGCGTGATGGTGTCGAGCACTGTGTCGTCATCACCGTCAGGTGCGTCATCCATGCCTAGATTGAAGGACACGGGCTGCCAGCAGTCTTTGGGAATGGTGCGGCAGTCGTATTTCTTGTTGACTGGTCCCAAACACGTGCCTGAAACCGTAGTATGTGTGTGTCATGGCTCATTTGGCTTTTCTTTGCCTATCGTTCTATCATTTTATTATTATTATTATTATTATCATTATTATTATTATTATTATTGTTGTTGTTGTTCTTGTTGTTGTTGTCGTTATCGTAAATATTATTGTTGTTGTTTTGAAGCAGTTCAACAGCTTTAGATGGTCTTTGTAAACGGGTGGCCAATATTTACTGAATTTTCTTATTCAAACCATTCATTTGGTCTATAAATGATACTGACTGAAACTTCTTTTCATTCACTCGACTGACTTATGAATTTCAATGATTGGATCGATTTATTTATCCTTTCGAATGGTCTTCAAACAATGTTAACTGAACCATTCATTCATCTAGAGTGGCTTATAACCAATATTAATTGATTCGTTTGTTCATTCGTTTGACTGGCTGAGAAACAGCATGAATTGAATCGTTTAACCATTCATTCAACAAACCCTATAAACACTAGCCATTAAATCGTTTATTTACCCATTCGACTGGCCCAAAACAATAAACCCGATACATGTGTGCATCTGTTCAACCGGCTTATGAAAAGATAGACTGGTCCATTGATTTATCCATTCAACTGGACAAATAATACTGACTGAATCATTTACTCATGCATTCCATTGCTCTGTTAACAATATTATTGAGTGGTTCTCCATATTGTCGGCTGATCAATAAATACGTAAAGTGAATCTTTCCTTCGTTCAGCTGGACTATAAAGAGTATCTGCTGCATTGTTTATTAATCCAGTCGATTGGTCTTTGACAATATTGACTGAATCGCTTACTCGTCCATTCTAATATTGGCCTACAAACAATACTGATGGAATCATCCTCATTCATATAACTGGCCTATAAACGAAATCAGTTGAACTGGTCAGTCATCCATTCAGCTGGTCTCTAAAAAAAAAATACTGATGAAATTATTCCTCATCCACTCAGTTGGCCTCTAAAAATAGTGATTGATCCGTACCATTATGCGTTTCATTCGCGTATCAACCATGTTAACTGAGTTGTTCAATCCGCCATTCGACAGACCTGTAAGAAATATTAACTGAACCATTCACTCATCTACTCGACTGGAATGTAAAATGTATATTTTGAATTTTTCATTCCTTCATTTGTAACTGAAGGCATGGGACCGAAAATAATTTCTTCAAATGTCTAAAGAGAAACGAAATATTTTCAAACAGGAAAACATCAAAAAAATTTTTTAAAAAATAAAAAATAAAAAAAAAAAATTTTTAAACTGTCGATTTACATTTATAATGTCGAAAGCAACTGTTAAATGGGGAAGAGAAAAGACTACTTGTTTAGAATTTAATCTGAAGACAATCCACAGGGGTGAAATAAATTTCTGTGAGATGAAACCATGAAAAAAAAAAAAAATCTTAAGGGAACCGGAATAGCTCAGTTGGTAGAGCGCCGGACTGGTAATCTTGGTGATCCTGGGGTTGCGGGTTCGAACCTCCGCCGGGGCGTTTCGGTACAGGAGGTTTTTTTACCTCGGAGTTAACATTGGTTCTGACTCCATTTCCCATACAGTCCTTCGAATGAGACTATAAACCGAGGTTCCGTGTGTGAACGCACGCATAACATCTTGCACACACGTAAAATCCCATCACCAACTTTTGGAAAGAGTAGGCCAGTTTGGCCGTTGGTATGGATGACACGTTACACATAGCATGCACCCTGCGTGAGAAATGGAAAGAATGTAGGAAGTAAGGAAAACGAGTGAACGATACTGACTAGATGACACGGGAAACAACTGACTGAAGCGCCCAGCTGGCAGCTCTTCAGTCAGCACTACCCAGGTAGGCAGCCCGTTGTGTAAATAAGTGTTGATTGTAAAGCGCTTAGAGCTTGGTCTCTAGCCGAGAATAGGCGCTATATAGTACTAAGTATTTTTTATTGTTATTATTAATCCGAAGACACATCCACCGCTTATTGCGGGGGAAATAATTTCAAACAATGGATGCCCATCCTAATGAGTGTCAACGAAAATGTCAAACATCGGAAAGAATCCATTAAAATTATGATTAAAAATTGTAATTAATTATTGAGATCTTGTTAATGAAAGTCCAGAGTTAAAACAAACCAGTATGGCCCAGCGGAAATACAAACTAAAGATATATGACTGTTGACACTTTTGATCTCCCTTGAATCCTTAAATGGATTCTGAAGAATGGTCTCAAAGACTTTCCCTTACATTTATTACCGTTTACATAATGATTTTAGTTTTCCAACAACTTATTTCTTTATCACACATTCTTTTCGTTTTGCTTTTCTACCCTTCGCTGGCAGCTTTGGGGTGATGTTGGATTTTGTTTTCAGACCCTTGGTGGTGAAAACCATAGAATCAAAGACTGTGGTATATCTCCATTTCATGCCAAGGATCACACACAAAACAAAGAGAGAGAAGAAAAAAATCAGTCATTTCACCCTAACAAGTTCGAATCAGAGGTTGGAAAGCCTCGGTGCAGACGGTTCGAATCAGAGGTTGGAAATCGGTGAAACAAAAAAAAAAAAAAAAGTTTACGTTAGTGCCACATGCTACGAGTAAAAGATTTTTTTTTTTTTTTTTAATAATTTGTTTACTGGTAAAGATTTTTTAATTAATAATCTCTTTAACTAATTTCCGTTCTTTTTCTCCCTCCATTCCCCCTTCTTATGCCTATTGATTTTCAGTCTTTCCCAAGACATTAATGTAATAATAAACGCATTGTTAGCGTACGTACACCGTTTTTCCTCCGAGGTGATGCGGGCGTGTTAATAAGAGAGTCCTCGGACGTGAGTTTCCAAGCCTTGGTGTGTTTGAGTGTGCAAGCCTTGGTGTGTTTGAGTGCGCAAGCCTTGGTGTGTTTAGTGCGCGCAAGCCTTGGTGTGTTTGAGTGCGCAAGCCTTGTTGCGTGCTCACACATGTTCTTGTTCCTGATCCAAAGTCATCTTCTGAACATCAGTATCTCACAAACAATAAAAGGTACATGCAGTCACACACACGCGTGCGTGCCTCGCAAGCACGCACACATATACACATGTGCGTGCGTACATGTGCTCGCTCCTATGCACACACATAGGTGCATGCGCACATCCATACCCACACGCGTGCAGACATACACACGTGTACAAGAACGCGCACGCACATACATATATACACATGTGTTCATGCCCACATACGAATATGTACACATACATATGCAAATATGTGCATATGCTTACACAACCCACAAATCACACACACACACACATGCACTTCTGCGCACGCACACACAAGCACGCACACACACACACACACACACACGCACACACCCTCGCATACCCTACACACACACACACACGCACGCACGCACATGCGCTCGCACACACATGGGCTTATACCCACACATCCATACACACATTTGTCCATTCACTACACACACATTCTATATGAAAATAGCTCAATCAATGTTAGGTAGGTAGTCAAGGTCTGACCAGCGGGTTGGGCTAATGCGTAGGTCAGACAACTGCTAAGTCGTAGCCACAAGACCCTCTTCGTAAATTCTCTCATCTTAGTTATTTACTCATTTATCCAACAGCTTTAAATCATGCGCAGTGTGGTCTCAAAACTTAGCGCATGTGGTGTAGCGTATATGGACTAGTCCGCACGCAGTGATGCCTCCTTGAGGAAACTCTCCACCACTTATTTCACCGCACACACACACACACACACACACACACACACACACACACACACACACATATATATATATATATATATATATATATATATATATATATATATATATATATATATATGAGTCCCTTGTGGATTCATTCCAAGAACTGGCCCTCAGCACTTGTGTCTTAAGAGGTTTCTTTTTATATTTTCTACATTTCACAAATAAATGTAGCTTATTTTGCTCTTTCATGCTTTTCTTTGCTTCTTAGGTGGCACCTTTGGGTTTTTTTTTTTTTAACTCAACAAACATACTACGGTATTGCACACCAGCCTTTTTTTGGGATAGCATTCTCCTTAAAACCGAAAATGCAGTAGCAATCTAGTTACCACTTTTCGCGGTCACAAAGGAGAAACAATCAGATTTGGAAATACCGGTAACTGACTAGCAGGAGTTATATGTTAGTGAGTTTTCTCTCCATTGGAGAGCGTGTCTTCCTTGGAGACTATAAGCTTACCGAAGGCTCATTTTGAGAAACATTTATTATTTCCCATTCACCCTTTCAAGCACATACTGTTAGTTAGGCAGAAATATCTACCACTGCAGTTATGAATGCTTATCTTCCCCCTATTTCTTCAATCTAAGACATAAGAGCAAACTTTGTTTATAATTGAATATATATATATATGTGTGTGTACGTCAATGATCATGTAAGCACAACAATTAAAATCAACTCACTAAACGAAGAAGAAGAACGGTTGTGTTAAACTTTTAAAAAATCACATAAATCAAAAGACAATTTCAAACCATTATTAACTACACGTCTCCTTCCCTGAAGGTCCAGGTCGAGGAGGGGGTAAACAAAACATCGAACAAACCAGGAAAGAAACCCAGTGGTCTTCTTTTAAAAATCTCGTCCTCGTTGTCCCCTGGTCGGAAGAGGACGAGTTCCGATGCCAGGTAGGCTCCCGCATTGACACCGATGTAGGTGCCGCCATCTTTGACAAAGTTTTTGATCCGCTCAGCTCCCGCGTATCCCAAGACCTTGACGACTCCTCCAGCGTGACCTCCTCCACAGACGATGGCGGCACAGTCCCCTCTCCCAGTCCCCTTTGTGTGACAGACACAGTGAAAGGACAGAGCACGAAGAGAGCGAGTGAAGATGGCAAGCGGCACACTGGAGAGTGAAGCGAATTACGTCATAAGGTAATACGCCCACAGGCCTAGTAAGATAAGGTAATTGCTTATAGCCCAACCGACTGCAAAGAGCCTTACCGGGGCTGTCACCACGTTTAGAGTCAACTCACAGTCATTCATTTCACACAACCCTTTAAAATACACCTAAAACACACAGGAAATTTTGTTAAAAGTCCTCCATAAAATCTCAGATAGAAAAATGCAGATCTCTTTCAATATACACGTAAAAGATGGCATCAACGTCCTAAGTTGTTTTTACATGCTTGAAAGAGATAGCATCACGCTTCTGTCTTGTTCATACTTTCTCTATGTTGCGTCTAAACTAAATCCATTGTTTATGTCATTTCATCTCTCTCTGATCTCTTCTCCTTTTCTGTTGAATTTTTGACACTATACTGTCGAACTTTTTCCAGTGCACAAGAACTTTGGTTCCCCTACTCCTGTTGTAGCTGTGTTTCCTGCATCATACCCAGCTTAATTTCCTTAGAGATTGACGTAGGCTATTACCCATGACAGTAGGTCATAGGCTGGATGTAAGAACATAATTTACATGGAAAAGGTCGCACATTGGTACAGAACAAAGGTCATGTGGAGAAGATGTCACGTCACAGGCTGAGCAGCGTTAACCGACACTGGTTTGAATGCTGTGTGTTTCAACGGTTTGATGGATACACACGTTTTCTGCCATGTTTGTTGATGATTTTTATGGATACACCATGTTTGTGATGATGATTTTATCTTTCATCGGCTATCGTAAAAAATAAAAATTACTTGTCGTTCCTTTCGTAAAAAAAAAAAAAAAAAAAAAAAAAAGTTTTGGTTATCATACTTTTGTTGCTTAGAGACGGAAACAGAAAGAGAGAGGGGGAGAGGGGGGGGGGGGAGGGGGGAGGGGGGGGGGGGGGGGGGGGGGGGGGAGAGAGAAAGGGAATATGGCTGCATAACAACTAACCTCTTTTTTTTTTTTTTTTTTTTTTTTTTTTTTTTTTTTTTGGTGACCTTTTTCAAGAGGGGGTTCTCTTTCTACATCTTCTTTTCCTCCTCCTCCTCCCTTTCTTCCTTCCTTTCTTTTCTTTTCTTATTTTTTTTTTTTATATTCTTCCGACCACAGTAGGTGTATCATAATGGACCTTTGGCAAATCAGGAATCTCCTCAGTGGGGGTGCCTTGACAGATGTTTGACCAATCAGGAACCTCCATGGTGGGGGTGCCTTGACGGACGTTTGACCAATCAGGAACCACCACAGGGGGGGGTGCCATGATAGATCTTTGGGCCAATCAGAAACCTCCATGGTACGGGTGCCTTAACGGACGTTTGACCAATCAGGAACCTCCACAGTAGAGTAACCATAACACACGTTTGACCGATCAGGGATCTCCACAGTAGAGTAGCCATGACAGACGTTTGACCAATCAAGGACCTCCACAGTAAGAGTGCAGTGACGGACGTTTAACCAGTCAGAAACCTCCACTGTGGGGGTGCCATGACGGATGATTGGCCAATCCGGGATCCCCCCAGTAGGGGTAACACTTCGAACGCTTGACCGACCAGAGGTCTAATGAACTGATGATGATAAAAATACATCGGGAACTTTGAGATGATGTGTCCGCACCTTTCAGTGCATTTGCTATGACCATGAAATACTGGCATCGTTGTATTCAACCTGCTTTTAGTTCAAGTGTTTATCTCCTCCTCCCCCCCCCCCCCCCCCCCCCCCCCTGCCCTTTTTCTTTATGATAGCATACCATTTCCTCAGCTGATGTTTCGAAGGACTGACTTAGATAAGAGAAGAGGTTTTGAGAAGTCCCCGCGCAGCCTCTGTAGTTGATTTTCACATTTGGCTATGGGGCTATACCCCTTCCCCCCTCCCCTTCTCACCCCTCCCCCTTCCACCCGCTGGACTCCTCAGCAGGTGTGTTGTCTTCTGTACCCCCCTCCCCCCCCCCCCCCCCCCCCCCCCCCGTGAGGAACTATTCTCCCCCTCCCTTTCAGACTGAGCCTCTCCCCTCCTCCCCCTCTTTCATGTAACACGGACCTAAGCTCTGGTCTCAATCCTGCACAGGTGGGTAGATGTTGCCCTAACCGTTAAACTGTTGCATGAATAGTCAGAGATCTGCGATCCCAGGACTGAATTCCATATGGGGCGGACTTTTTTTTTTTCCCAATCCCTCCACTTTTGATTACCTCGAGAGAAGATGGGCCACGCCACCATACTCTACGTCACCTCCTGAGATACAATGATGGAGAGAGTAATCAGTGTCTGAACAGAGACGGAAGCCAATGGATGATCAAATGAGAAAAGATGAATATGCCGTGATTATGCTATTGAACCCAACAAAATGTTAACACTGCCACACTTTTTTTTTTCTCCCTGTAGAAAGTAAACATATCAAAGTTTACGTTATCGTTTGCTTGTGATTGAAAGCTTTCCCCTGTCACTTTGAGTGGACTGTCTCTACAAGAAGCACCCTAGACAAGCCACTCTCGGCTCTGTGACTGATTAACTCTGAAATACCTCGCGCAATGAGTCGCGGGTCGATGGATTTGATGACGTGATCCAGACTACAGGACAGTGACGTCTTCATCTGGTGGACACAGCTGGCCGTTGACCCTTCGCCCTCGTACACGTACACACAGCCATTGTGTGAATGACTGCGATGTCTCGCCTGTGGATGAAAAGGTATATAGAGGGTACGAAGATGGATATTTGTGGTGCCTCTTCCTATCAATTAAAGGGAGACTGAGACACGTACAACCACACCATGCAGGTAATAAGCTAGTGTTGCTTATAGCCCTGCAGACTGCAAAGGACCATATCAGGGCTGTCACCACGTTGAAGTCAGCTCACAGACAGTTACAGATAGAGGTACAACAATGCCAAGTGCACAGGTGTATAGTTCATGTTCCCAACTCATGGCTGGATGGGGGAAATGGTGAACGGTTGACCAGGTGTCCAGAACCCACCACCACACATTCACCTTCCGTCATCACCTGGCCTCATTCAGAAAATAAAAATCAAACCGGCATGAATTGGGGGGGGGGGGGGGGGGGGGGAAGGGAAGGTTAGATCCATGGAACCAGCAAACAAAAACTGGGTGGCTACAGAAACTGGAAACTGCCTCACACTCGTTTAGTCTGCATCGTAGCATACGGAATGAAGCATTCCCTCCTCCTCCGTCCTCCCCATTTCTTTTGTGTGGTGACAGATTGCCCCCCCCCCCCCCCCCCCTCCCCCCCTCCCATACCCTTTAGACACCCCCCGCCCCTCCCATACCCTTTAGACACAAATCAGCTTGATAAGCTGTGCTCTGCCCACCTATCATCCCCCCCCCCCCCCCCCCCCCCCCCCCCCCCCCCCCCCCCCCCCCCCCCCCACCTATTCATCAAGCTCAGCCCTGATCCCCTGATCCTCCTCTCTCCTCGCCCTCGCGCAAGCCCCCCCCCCCCCCCCCCCCCCCTCGGTCTCTGGTTGTTTTTTAGGTGGTTGTTGTTTTTTTTAACCAGTCTATTGCCGTCTCATTGGGGTTTCTGACTCCACTCAAGTGTAACGCTGTAAGGAGACAATGTTTACAACACAACAAAACACAGGTACGTGCCAGGTTATCACTGAAATCTTTGGTCGAATGTTGGAAGCGTACTAACAATGGGGAAAATATTCTATAGGAAAAAAAATTTCGATTTTTCGTGTTAGAATCCAAGGCAATTATTCTTTAAATTTGATTGTGTTGACATCACCCTTTAGTCCTGACTCACAAGTTATTGGCATCCACAGAAAAAAATGTCTGAGTGTAGACATATTACTCCAGCGATTTGTGCATGAACAAATTTGGATGTATACACTATATTTGTTTTTCAACCAAAATGAGGATTCCCAATTTTTTTATAGTGGAGAAATACAAATAACAGAAATGTTTACACATAATACATTAATTGCTTGCATATGTCAATACACTGATAACACGCACTTACGTTTAGATACTGGAAGCAACAACAATCACGACACATTAATGACTCGCCTGGAAAACAAGGGACGGCACTCCTCGTCCTATCTTGTGCAGGTTTCGAAGACAGACCATCTGTGGAAAAGAACAAAAAAAAAAGGCGGAGGAAATGCATCATCGTTTTGTTCTAGAATACCATGACTTTTATGCCATTAGAAAGTTAATCTCATAATTGACATTTATGCCCACACTATCAGTCACAGCAACTGGCGATGAAATAAGACTATGAGAAAAACTAAACAAGCACGGGACGCGAGTTAGCTCAGTGGTTTGTTGGCGAGAGAAACGCTATATCGCTCGTTTGACGGGTTTTTGCAACTTTAAGATGAACTGAAAACCAAACAATCATCCTGTTACT
>JADBJO010001788.1:135000-230000 GCA_016801955.1 Conus betulinus | reverse complement strand
TGCGTTCGGCTGGGTTGTAAGCAACATTCGCTCTCTAAATAACAGAGAGAGAGAGAGAGAGAGAGAGAGCGAGCTTGTGTTGAGGGTGCAGAATGCATTTTTATTTTTATCAGAGCGCTTTAATGTGCCATTAGTGGTTCAAGTTTCTTTGTAAGTGAACTGACGCTCCATGACTGATGTCAGTGCTTGAAATCTTTGTTACTTTGTTAGTTTTCTGCTCTCACTCTGTAGGCCTGGATTCAGTGAACGAAGTCTTAGGCTGCACCGTCTATGTCATATTGCCGATAGCTTAAAATCTCTCTCTCTCTCTCTCTCTCTCTCTCTCTCTCTCATTGTCAGCTGTGAATCGAACGCGGGCACGTGAGGTCCACTTGTCAACCAAAGTGTTGGCTGACGCATGCGCGTACATGGGAACACTGATCTGTTTATCTCTCACGTCCACACAAAGCAGACCTGCAGCTTAACAGGAGACGGCTGTCGATTTTAAATCAGGCGGCTGTCTAACAGCTGGCGTCTTGAAAGCAGTGAAATGTAAGGTCTCTTCCATTCCATCCCCCCCCCCCCCCCCCCCCCCCGCCCCCTGCGCGTGCGCTCACACACACACACACACACACAAGCACACGCACGCACGCACGCACACACACACACACACACACACGAACGCGCACCGATGCGCACCTAACAGTAATCCACAACTATGACACTGGCAAAGTTAGGACACAGGTTTTTTTTCCTATTGGTATGGCGTTCCGTTTGTCGAATAATCATTTGGCTGATTTTTTTTTTTTTTTTAAGGGAAATAGAGTGGTTTTCGTGCAAATAACTATTATTTAGGAGAACTTAAGTCATGACTGATTTAGATAAACAATATATTTCATATGTAAATAATTCATTTTACATGAACACAATGGTTTTTATATTTACTTTGCTCGGCTGCGCTATTTACAGGATCAATATTTATACAAGTAAATAGTGCAATATTTACAGAAATAAACATTCTAGATGCAAATAATGCTTTATGTACACATGTAAGCGATTATTTATGCAAACGACGATTATTTGAGTAAACTTATCTATGTAGACATTAGTTAGTGTGTGCGTATTTGTATGCGCGCGCGCGCGCGCGCGCGCGCGTGTGTGTGTGTGTGTGTGTGTGTGTGTGTGTGCGAGCGCTGTTTTTTTTTTGAGTGTTCGTGTTCGAGCACACGTGTTTGAACAAGCATAAAGGCGTGCATGTGTGTGTGTGTGTGTGTGGGGGGGGGGGGGGGGGGGGGTGTGTGTGCGTGTGTGTGTGTGTGTGTGTGTGTGTGTGCGTGTGTGTGGTTTTCAAAGAAGGAGATTGAAAGGACTGATGTCAAAGACTGAGGTGAGTAGAAAGGGGGAGGGGGGGGGGGGGGGGGAGAAATATACAAACGACATTGGGCTGGTGACACTCATTTTGTTCATTATTATTATCTATCATTATTGTTGTTGTTTTGTTGTTGTCGGTATTCAAGATGAGGATATACTCATAATCACACTTTCCCTTTGACTGGCAAATCTTATGAGGACCTAGAAATGAAATTGTCCTACTTTCCACGCTGTATTGGAGAAGGTGTCATTTTTAACTTGGCATTTTTTCTGTCTGATTTTCCCTGACTGATGCAAGCAAGAAAAATGTTGTCGTTGTCATTGCTCAGACTGTTAATCTTTTGTTATGTACTGTTCGAGCAGATTAGTTCTGTATAGCTGAAATTAAATTATAACATCCGGCTGGTCGGCCTACACTTTGTGTACATGCACCAATCTACTTCCTGTCTCTGAGAACCAAAAGGTGAATGAGATAGGGTCGGCTTCTCAGTCGCGATCGAGAAAGAAAATGTCACAGAACGCTAAGCCGGACGTAACCCCCCCCCCCCCCCCCACCCCCACACACACACACACACACACACACTAACCCACTAAACAGACAACACGCCACACAAGAACTGACAACAAAACAAGATTTTATTCCCGACAAAACAATCAATGAGCGGAGTCTTCTATGAATACGTCACAGACCCCAGCCTGAAAGCACACAGTTCCTACGGCCGAGGGCAGCTACAATAAGTTATTTTACCCCTTATGTAGCTACAGTGTACAGAGTTCCTCAGGCCAGCAGTATATTGCACATAGCACAATACAAGTCAATCCTTTTCATGACCAAAACTTTCTCCCCCAAAGAAAAAACAACTACAACAACAACCAAACTATACTAACTTCATATTAAACTATAGTCATTTCGCATATACTTCACTGCGCACATTCATCCCTTCAGTCATATTAAATCAACACCTATATCCTTCATGTATGCACACCCAAACCCACTGTCTTCAGGTGTTTTATCGCCACCAAAAAAAAAACCTCAACACAAATGGAAAACAGGCCACACGATGACGACGTTGACAGTCTCACGACGGCGGCGGTGACCAGGCGAATCTGCCTGCCGAAGATGAGGATGAGACAGACCACAGTGACACACGGGGCTTCCACAGCATCAGTAGAATTCAGTCACCGCCAACACAACGGCGAGAGCGACGACTGCCACCAACCACAGTGACAGCTAACACCCACGGCGGCGACGACACACCTCAATGGCGGCTATCACAGAGTGAGGAGTCGGCGATACGAGGGATCAGCAGCGGCGGCGAAAACAGCAACGACGCCAACAGCAACGGCGATAAACAGCAACGGAGACACAGGAACGGTGCCAATAGCAACAGCGACACCAGCAACGGCGCCAGCAACGACAGCGACACCAGCAACGGCGACGTTAATGGTCAGGCTGCGAAGACCCGGCTGGATGGGGAGAAAGGGAAAAGGGATGTAGCATAGGAAAGGGGAAGGACTGTGACAATAGTCCGGGTCACAGCAGGGAGGGAAGTGCAGGTGGGGTAAACGCAGGCACCTGCCACGAACGCCGGTCAGTCAGGGACAGAAATACCAGCAACTGGCTGTCCGCAGCTCCCCGACTTAAACGGCCCTGACCCGCCTTGTACCGGGCCACAGGATGGTGGGAATGCGCCCTCACCTGCACTTGACATAGCTGTTACCCTCCAACCTTAGATGTACATAAATAGATACATCACTAACTAAGGTAATCCCTTAGTTCACCCCTTCCCAGGATTTTTCTTTACGCACCCCAGAGCCTATTGACTCCATAAGCGAGTTACATCTATCACCATCCCGCTTTGTTTGTACCCCTAAATTACACTCCTCTTCGCATTACGGTGTACAAAAGAGCTACTTCGAATACACCTTCCCACACACACATTCTCAGTCATACTGTAACGTCCACAACAGATATGTCTCGATTCCAAAGAAAACCAATGGGACAGGACGGCTATATTTCCGCGCCAGTCACCCAAGGCATAAGCACACTCCCACAAATCTCCCGCAGTGTCGGAACAATCTTAACCTATATCATTAAATCGAGGTAACCACACTATACAAAAAACCGCGCTGCACCTCTTCATACGACTACACAATACTTGTCCTTTCCACCACAACTTCCATGACACGGCACAATTATAACCGGTGCCAACACAAAAAGCATTTCCGTACAGACCCCCTGTCACCAACTCTATACTAACGCCAGGATCGAACCAACGACAACTATTTACATCTTCATTCAAAACTTCATAATCAATTTCCTTCTTGTCTTTTCCTTTTCCATGTTTCTACCTCTCAATACAACCCGCTGGTCAAAACTCACCATACAACCCGCTGGTCAAAACTCACCATACAACCCGCCGGTCAAAACTCACCATACACCCGCTGGTCAAAACTCACCATCAACATACTTTTCTTAGTTTGCTTCGTTGTAGTCCTTATTTTCTCCCATTTTCTCCCTCTTCCTTTTCTCCCTAAGAAAAACTGAAAGTGATTCAAAACATGAGCTCATAGTATTTACACCTTTGTACAAGTTGACAGAAATGTGCACAAGACAACACCACCCTTAACTACACTACTAAAAAATAAACAGTAAACAAGTGGGGTAGTAGTTTTTGCTCCCATAAGGAAACCTAACACAGAGTAACTTTTATTCAAGACTGGCACAGCCTTTTTAACTTGAATAAAGTCAGACAAATACAAAGACGAACAATCTAATAGTGGGGGGGAAACAAGTGCAGGCCAACAACTAAATTGTCTTCATAGTAATGACTTGGCAAAACTTTGAACTTAACGAGGGGGGTGGGGGGGCAGGAGATTGAAGATGTAAAAACTAGTTTTTACATCTTCAATCCTGCCCCCCCCCCCCCCCCCCCCCCCTCCCCCCCCCCCCCTCCTTAACAGCAGCAGCAGCAGGAGGTTGAAGATGTAAAAACTGGGAACATGAAATTAAGAAAATATGAAAACTCTTCACTGGGATTGCGATGGTTCCCTTATGCAGCCAGTTAAGAGTTTCATATTTTCTTAATTTCATGTTCCCAGTTTTTACATCTTCACCGCCCACGGCCCCCCCCCCCCCCCCCCCCCCCCCCCCCCCCCCCCCCCCCCCCCCCCCCCCCCCCCCCCCAGTTCAAAGTTCTGCCAAGTCATTACTAAGAAGACAATTTAGTTGTTGACCTGCGCTTGTTTTCCCCCCACTATTAGATTGTTCGTCTCTATACTTGTCTGACTTTATTCAAGTTTAAAAGGCTGTGCCCGTTTTGAATAAAAGTTACTCTGTGTTAGGTTTCCTTATGGGAGCAAAAACTACCCCACTTGTTTACTGTTCCCTGCCTCATTTCCAATTACACTAACACCTTAATTAATTCCACACACCTGCTATACAACAACGACAACTGTGGCTGGCCACCCCAGCACCTGGACCTCAGGGTCGCAGCAGCACCAAAACACCGAGAACTGCTCGAGCAAAACGCTCACGAGGGTCGGCTCACCATATTGACGTAAGTCAGACCCACAGCGCAAACGCTGGCACCAGAACGAGAGCCCAACTGCTCTTCACCAAGGATTTTGACTTAAGTGCTAGCCACCTGGCCCCACCAAACTTAATGCTTGATGACTCAGCAGTCACTCCTTGCTGAGTTTTGAACTCCTCACAGACCGCACGTGAAACGGGACTCCACACGAAACAAAACGGAGAGACAGAAGGCTAGCCCCCCTCTCTGGATCTGGATCTGGATTGGTACGTCGCTAACATCCATTTACTGGCATACGCGCGACGGTGGGGGGTGCGCAGCGTGATGATATTATCGGCTTCTGGCTTTTGCCAGAGCCGACTTGAAGCTGTCGGCTGACTTTTGGTGTACGATGTTATCGTCGAGGTGGTTCCACTCAGTTATTGTCTTTGGGAAGTATGAATGACGGTACTGATCGGTGTGTGTGTTTCAGGAACGCAGTAGCACCTATCGTTGTTTCCGTATGTAGTTCTCCACTGGGTTTTGTGACAGGTATGTACTGTTGTCTCTGGTGAGCGGATGATGCGTCGTCCTGGTTTCTGAGGTGTGATGAAGTCACTTGGGGTGATCGCTGGCACCAGACCCTCAACCACCCTGTAAAAGAATCCTAGACGTAGTTAGAGCCGCCGTTCTTGGAGTGTAGTGAGCTCATGCTTTCTCAACAGACCCGTTATGAAGCCTTGCGTGGTGGAGCGGTAGTCCTTTGCTATGAAGCGCACTGCATTTCTTTGTACGCGCTCCAGCATGTCGATCTCTTGCTGCAAGTGCGGGTCCCAAATGATTGCTGCATACTCCAGGACAGGGCGTACGAGTGCAAGGTAGGCATTTCTTTGGCAGGAGGTGGGGCTGTGCCTGAGATTCCGCCGGAGAAATCCTAGTGTGCTATTGGCCTTCTTTGTGATGGAGGTGATGAGTTGAGACCACTTGAGGTTGGCGGCGAATTGGATGCCGAGGTATGGGTTATGAGGGACTTGCTGTAGGATGGTATTATTTAGGGAGTAGAAGTAGGAGGAGATAGAGGATTTTGTAATGCTCATGATGTAGCATTTTGAGGCATTGAACCACATGCCCCATTTGTCTGCCCATGACTCTAGTGATTTGAGGTCCTCTTGTAGAGCGTGGTCCCTGTCAAAAAAGTCGTTGACCTCCCTGTAAATGAGGCAGTCATCTGCGAACAGGCGTACTTGGGATTTCCAGAGTCGACAGTTGTGGCGTTGGATGTAGTGCCCTCTACCACCACTTGCATGGCTCACTCTGTTAAGAAGCAGGTAAGCCAGGTGTGGAGGGTGCCGGTGACGCCATAACTGGTCAGCTTATGGAGGAGACGGTTGTGGGGTACTGTATCAAAGGCTTTTGAGAAGTCCAAAATAGCCATATCCACTTGGTTCCCTTTGTCGAAGGACATCAGGAGATCATTGATAGTGGTGAGCAATTGGATCTCGGTGGAAAAGCCTGAACGGAAGCCGTGGTTGAGATTTGTGAGTTTTTGTTTTTGTTTGTTTGGTTGGTTGGTTTTTTTTTTTTTTTTGTTGTTATTTTTTTTTTCTAAGTTGGACATGATATGGCGGCAGACTATATATTCAGGGAGTTTGCAACATACAGATCTGTATGTCAGTGAGATGGGGCGGTAGATTGATGGGGTATGCCGGTCACCTTTCTTGAAAGCACAAGATATGTTGTTGCGAGCCAGTCTTGTGGTAGGCGGCTGGTGTCCAGTGAAGTCTGAAAGATTGTGGTCAGGATTGGGGCGATGTTGTCAGCCAAGTTCTTAAGTATCCGGTTTGGGACGTTGTCCGGTCCTGAGGCTTTGTTGGGGTTTAGCTGGTGAAGCAACTTGGCTACACCGTGGGTGTCGACATGAATGGATTTAATATGGGCTGTAGGCTTCTTTAAATTTGGTAGGGTGGACGTTGCTGCTGTGGTGAAGACAGATTGGAACTGTTTTTAATAGAATGTTTGCTTTGGTCTGACTGTCGCTGTGGAGATGGCCGTCCTCTCTAAGTGGGGCTACCCCAGAGGAGTCTTGCTTTCTGATGTAACGCTAGGCGAGGCCTTCCTGGATGGTTCCGTTGATATATTGCCATTCTGCTCTCCAGAGCTCCCGCCGGCAGTGTTTCTGGAATTGACGGAAGGCAGACCAGTTGTTCTTCGCCCTGGCTCGCTGAAAACATCCTCTTCTTCCATTTAATCATCCTCCTGAGTGGGGCAGTCAGCCATGGCAATGTGCTTGTTGGTCTGAGTAAGAAGGTGGGTATGTTTGTCTCCACTGATGTATTCAGAAGGTATCTGAAGGTAGTCCAGAGGCTGTCGATGTCCTTCCCTGCTCTCTTTTCTTCTTTGATGATGTCCGCTGCATTTTCCATGTCTTCTTTGAGCTTCTCCCAGTTTGCCTTCCCAAAGCTATAGCATTTACGTGCTTTCTGGTGGTGTATCTGGGGGCTTTGCGTCAAAGTCTGAGACTACAACATCATGGTCTGAGGTGCCTGGGACATTGACTGAAGTCTTGATGAGGGTGGGGTTTGAGGTGAACACCAGGTCTAGGACCTCGGGACCTCGGGGTCGGGGTTAGCTGGATTTGGGTTAGCAGGTGTTCAGATGTGACATCGACCAGGGACTGTTGCACTTCATGATCCTTTCTCGACGATCCAACACTGTGGGTGGACCAGTCGATGTTTGGGCAGTTGAAATCCCTGGCTAAAAATCACCTCTCTTTGCTTCTTCCCCATTTTTCTGTTAATCTGTTTAGGGATCTGTTTAGTTCTTTGATGTCGTTTGGGTTTCGATCAGGTGTGTAGAATGCCCCAACGTGTAGGTCCTTCTGGTTTTTCATCTTCACATTCACCCATTCTACTTCGCAGTCAGTCACAAACTGAGGTTCCTCTGAGGACGTAATGTTTTTGTGTACTTGTATAAAGACACCGCCTCCGTTTATATTGCGATCGTTTCTGTACACTTCATACTGGGGCGGGAACATTTCAGCTGATTTGATGGCGTCTTTGGGGGTCTTTGGGGGGGGGGGGGGGGGGGGGTCCTGGTTTGTTGCCTCTGAGCCATGATTCAGTGCCGCAGACAATATTTGGCTTTATGTATTGTATTGCCGCTGCTAGTTCTTGTTTCTCTCTCTCCCCACACTTTTCCTTTCCCTGCCTGTGTATGGTAGCACACACACACACCCAATATATGAATGGAACGTACAGGTATCCAACACCCCCCACCATCCTTCCTGAACCCAACAACTTCCATATATGGCCCGGTAAGCCTACACCCCCATCGTGGAATGATGCTACAGATAGATACAGAGCCGTCGGCGCGTCTGTACGATTTCCACGCTGATCCGATCGGTGACAGAAAACAATTCAAAAATCACGTCACGCGACATATGCATTAAAATTGTACCAAAACTTAAATGTGTAAATATGTAAATAATCAAGTAATTAAATGCACAAATAAACAAAGATTAAAATAGAAGAAGAAGACTTTAAACAGTCTAGTTTGTAATTCGGCTTCGTTCCGTTATAATTGCATTCAATCTTCAACACAAACAAAATTAAGTTGTTTTAAAGTTCAAAGACATCATTGTTCATTATCTTGTCTTCATCGCCATTCCTACCCCCACAGCACTAAAATAGCCACGTCTCATTTGCAAGATAACAATTAAAGATGAATTACGTTATTCAGTATACGTGCATAAAAATTGTAGTAGGCCTAAATGAACACGTAAATATTGAAAAGAAAGAATCAGTTCAGTTCAGCGGTTTATTTAATGTCTTTTCATCGCCAGATGATATTAGACACTGTGATATTTAAAAAAAAAAAAAAAAAAAAAAAACACTTAACTTAACTATCATCCACATTAGTACTTTCAAACCTACATCCGATATAAGCGTATGGACATGAGTGAAATACCCTAGCGGTACACAAAATTGTTGATCTTTATAAAAGTTTTGCAACCTGTGACTGCGAAATAAGAAAAGTAAGAAAGAAAGAAGGATGTTCTTTTAAGATTGAACAGTATAGTTTCTAATTCAGCTGATTTTCTTGTTTGTTCCGTGTGCTCTATGCTGTCATATCTTCTAGTCGATTCGGAGTCGTAAGCAGTATTCCTCTAGAATTCGGTATTGTTTTATCATGGGAACAAACAATTACCCTACTTGTTTGTTATATATTCTTTCCGTTTAAATGAATTAATCTTCAATTCAAACAAAATAAATTTGTAGTAAAGGACGAAAGGCCAAAGAAATCTTTGTTCGTTAATTTTGATCCCATCGCCACCCCATCCCCACTTCCACTATACTAAAATAGTAACTATTTGATTGGTCAACTGAACTGCTGTCATAGTTTGAGAGATCGGGTCGACCGGAAACCAACCAGTGCATGTTGATCAGGGAGGTAACTCACATGATGTGCGAAGTCAACACAGTCGACAGAAGTATGGCTACATCGCCACAAGAGAAGTTTGACGCTGCTGTCAAAGTGATTCGTGGCCTTCCCAAGGATGGTATGAATATGGACTGAGTCTTCCAGTGTTTTTTGTTTTATTTGCTGTTCATTCGGCGTGAAGTTTTGTGGGTTAGTGTAGAAGACGAAGTTCCTGTAAATGATGCTGATAATCACTGAATAGAATTATTTCAATTAATAATAACAGACTTTATCAAATCCATTCTGACGCTGCAGCATCCCAGTGATCAATAAAAAAAAAAAATATATATATATATATATATATATATCCGGCTGTTGATCTAGAATTGAGAAGTTGAGTGAAATCTTCAAGTAGACTTGCTTCTAAGGCGTCGCTGAGAGTCAGAATTGCAACAAACTGATCAGTGTGAGATGATCGTCGACTGATTATTGCATTATTGTGTTAAATCGGAATAAACAGTATGATTCAAACTGCACCATGTATGAACATGCAAAACAAAAAAGACACAATAATAGACAAAAAAAAAAAAATATGCTAAACAAACAACAAACAAACAAAATAACCAGATTAACCACACACAAAAAAACAACAGAATAACAAAAAAGTTTGCAATTAAGTGGTGCAAAAAGAATCGCTGTCATTAATCAGCCACCTGAGAAGAAAGTTTATGATTTTTTTAACTTGAGGTGTCTGAGGCCTCGTTGGAGGCCAGTTCACCTTCGAGATTAGTAGATGTAAGTCTACACCTATGAACTTGCATGCGTGGGGTTTCTAATAGTACTGGCACTACCACCAGCTATTTGTAGCATACTGGATTAACTTTGAGGGAAGGCTATTCCAGTGGGCATCCAGTCTGGACTTGAAGGTGTTCAATGTTGGAGCTGTAACTATGTGAGCTGGGAGGCTATTCCATGAGTTTATCACTCTCAGCAAAAAAAATACTTCAAACTTGTAGCCTACAGTGTCCTGTGACTAACTTCAGACTGTTGCCCTTGTTTCTCTGCTGTCAACCAACTGAAACTTAGGGTTCTTCACCATGTACATGCCATGAACATATTTATACAAATCTATCATGTCACCTCGAGCCCATCAATGTTCAAGACTGGGAAGCTGTAGTATGGCCGAGCGTTCTGGGTAGGGTTTATCCTTAAGCGATGAAAGCTTTGTTGCTGTGCATTGGACATCCTCCACCTCAGCACACAAAGTCTTGTGGTGAGGTTTGCCAGGCCTTGTGTCCATACTACAGGACTGGTCTTACAAGTGACTTATACAGCAGGGTAACTTTAGGTCTCTTTTGTCAAGTGGTTGAAAGATCATCTGATTATCCCGACAATTTGATTTGCTTTGGATGTTGCCTGGGCAGATTTTTTTTTTTTTTTTGTAAAACGATAAATTTTGCCCCAAAACACAGTGGAAGACATGTGTGTGATAAACGGGGTCAAATATCCCCTGTACCAAGGTCATGGCAGGTGATAGCAGGTTGAGTTACAATGACTGTTGCATTTACTGACCATCTCAACATTTTGAACCTCCGCATGAAAGTTATATGACCAAGCATATTAATTCTCGCGAATCTGTGTGCAGACATTCACAACAAAAAAAAATTAGTACTTTTTAAAAATCCTATTCCATTTGAATTTGTTGGGCTGTTGAGGTGAAAGCACACTTGGGAACTGAAAATACTGTACTGTGGCAGACCAGTTCAAAAACTGCATCAGCCAGTGAACTTTCAGAAACACCTTAACAATGCGTCTTGCTGCCATGTTTGATTAGTAATCAGGAATAATTCAAGAGGAACATCACACTCTCCACACTGCATGCAGGGCCATTGAATCAAAAGGTCTGTCACAAGCTGCATGGAGGCAGCAACAGATCATGTTGCTTATAGTTATACATAAGTTATAGCCCAGCCGACTGCAAAAGGCCATATCAGGGCAGGTGGGAGCAACAGCAAGATTGTCTTAAATTGACTTGTACATATGAATTAGTAATTTTAGTATGTACATGTGCATACTGCATGACAGTCCAATGCACAGTTCCTTCTGAACAACAATCTGCTGTGTGACAGCCTACTGCATGACAGTTCTGGTAAAAACTTATGTTGTTGTAGCATATGTGTGAGTTGCAAGCTCACACATGCACATGTGTGTGTGTGTACACGTGTGTGTGTGTGTGTGTGTGTGTGTGTGTGTGTGTGTGTGTGTGTGTGTGTGTGTGTGTGTGTGTGTGTGTGTGTGTGTGTGAGAGAGAGAGAATGAGTATGTATATTATATACTGTGCGTTTGTGTGTAAAAATGTGAATGGTGGTATATAGGCTATTTTGTTTGAATTGCTCTTTTTCTCTACGGAGGTGTGTCTGTCTGTCTGTCTGTCTGTCTCTCTCTCTCTCTCTCTCTCTCTCTCTCTCTCTCTCTCTCTCTCTCTCTCTCTCCCCCCCCCCCCCCCCCCCCCCCCCCCCCCCCCCCTTTCTCACCCCTCTCTCTCTTTCTCTCTCAAATTTCAGATTTGGTATGCCTGTTTCAGAGCTAGTGGTACATTCTGATGGATATACAGTGTGCATTATGACTTTTATGTTGATGATCATGAAAACACAAACAAAAAAGAAAGTGTTTTCTGTTTACAAGCCTTTTTTTAGCATTCGTGAAAACTTTTTTCTTTCTAGATATTAGACAACCATTTCACAAATGTAACATGTATACAATCCACTTACTTTTTTTTTTTTTTTTTTAACCTCATCGGCAGTTTGAAATTTCACCATGTGTTTATAGGACAAGTTTTGATTATTTTTTTTTACTTTGGATTGGATTAATACTTATTTGCTTTATTATTTGCCAAGATTTGTTATTCTTATGATGGTATGAAAGCATGCAAAGTAGTTTGTGTCTTTTTCCTCTCTCTCTCTCTTTCTCTCTCTCTCTCTCTCTCTCTCTCTCTCTCTGCCCTCCTTCTGTCTCTGTCTGTCTGTCTCTCTCTGTCTGTCTGTCTGTCTGTCTGTCTGTCTCTCTCTCTCTCTCTCTCTCTCTCTCTCTCTCTCTCTCTCTCTGGCAGGAACAAGCTGAAGAAAACAACTATAAAGCATTTAGTTCACTACAACTACACTTAGAGTGGCTTTAAAAGTACATTAGAACCGGCCAGTAATCGTTTACAATATTCATCTTTGAATGCCAAGAACTGATATCTTTGAAGTTACTTGGCTTGTGTACTGTGTCCCTTGGCCTTATTAGGTTTTGGGCATATGAAACCTCTACTTATGCCTGTATTCTTTCCCTGATTTTGGTTGAGCATTTAAGACAACAGCCCCCTCCCAGCTAATCAAGATGCTAAGTGAAGTTGTTGTGAATATCAGTAAGTGCCACTGGATAGTAGATTTCCTGACTGTTAGACCCCAGGTAGTTAGAATAGGAAACCAAACATATCACAAGATCAGTTTAAAAAACTGGCGTCCCCCAAGGATATGTGCTACTTCCCTTGCCATTCACACTGTTAACCAATCATTTTCATTCTTATGATCCCTCTGCTTCTGTTGTTAAGTTCTCTGATGATTCTACCATGGAGAGCTATAAGTCTCATGGCAATGAAACAGTACAGAAGTTGGAAAAAAAAAAAAAAAAAAAGCTGACTGGTGACCTGCAAATGATCTTCTTGAACTCAGTGTGTCGAAAACTAAAGTGATGGTAACTGATTTATATAGAAATAAAGCCCTTCTCTCAAAAGTCAAGAAACTGAACAGGTTGAAGCACTCCAGTTTCTAGGTATGCACATCTCAAAGATGCTCAGCTTGAATATCAACATGACATCAGCTTGCAAGGAAGAAAGGGGAAAAAAAAGAGAGCAGAAGTTGTATGTTTTACATCAGTAGACGGAGTTTGATAATTAGTACTGCAGTCTTGACTCAGTTCTCCTGGTCCATCATTGAAAGTGTATTCACTTTTTCAATCGCTGTCTTCCAAGGATCTGCTACAACGGAGATGAGAAAAATATAATGGTGTGGTAAAAAACTGTCTCAAAAATTGTAGGTAAAATGCAGATACTTCTAAATCATATCCACAGTATGTGTACAAAAAAACTAGAACCAGCACATCTGATAACACACACACAGCCAACCCTCTGTGTCAACTTTCTCCTCCTGGCAGAAACCGCTGCTTTAAGTGGAAGAGAAAACATTGGAGGAACAACTTCAACCCCATGGCCATTAGGACAATCAATTCATGGACCCATCTGCCTCCACTTAGTGCTTCTCAGACTCTCTCAGTTCTGTTGTGCTGCAGTATTGACGGCAGTCGTTTGACATGATTATGTTGGATTAGTGTGTGTTCTTCAGTTTGACATCTGGTGATTCACATGTTATTTTTTTTTTTGTTGTTTTTTTTCACTCTCAAGTCACAGATGGGCATTACTTGAATCAAATGTTGTCTCTCCCTTTGCATGTTCTCTACGTTTTTTGTGTTGGATACTGCAAATTTGAAACAGATTCCTTGTTAGTTCATTGGTTAATGAAGAACCCAAAATCTGGAACAGAAAGTTTTACCCCTCAGATGAATTTCATAGTATGATAAGGGAAATTATCAGTGCATCCATGTTTTTCCTTCAGTTAATTATAATTGGATATTTCATTTAGAAATAAACATTTCATCTTTTTTTTTTTAACTCTCAGATTAATTTCATCATGTGATCTGGAAATAAGCGTGCAGTCATAGTTATACCTTCAAATTAATTTCATACCGTGATATTGGAAATAAAGGATGCAGGTTGCTTTTGTAGTGTGATATAATAGATCAACAGCTCAGCTAAGTCCCTTGTGTTACAATGGATTTTAACCTCGAATCATCAGGAATACCAGTAAACTGAATGATCAGTAAATGTCTTGAGGGGATGTGTTTTACGGTATCAAACAACTGAAACATACATTAGACCAGTTATAGAAAACAAGAGGGACCCTCAATCAAGTTAGTTTAGAGCAACAAAGAAACAAGTACACAACACTACAAAGTCAGAAAATAAACAATGCAGAGCAGCAAAAAATTGTGTTCTGTGCCATTATTACTTCTTCAGAACCACAGCAGTCCTACTACAGTCAGTCAGAATGTAGTGAAGAGCAAGAGGTGTAGAAATAGTTCTCCCACATTGCACAGAGCAAGACAAGACTTGATTAATTTGTCTTTGGGATGACAGTATTAATTTGACAATGATACCATGTGTGCAGGCTATTGTGAGATACAGGGGATCAAGTCACTTCAAAGATCTGTGATTTGTCTCCCTTGTTTCAGGTTCCTTCCAGCCATCCAATGAACTGATGCTCAAATTCTACGCTTACTACAAACAGGCCACAGAAGGTCCCTGCACCGCCCCTAAACCTGGAATCTGGAACATGGTGAACAGGAAGAAATGGTAAAGAGAGCAAGTCAAAGTCAACATTAAACCAAACACCTTTGAAAATGAAGAACTCTGTGTGAAGTTAGGTACAGTAAAAGTGTATTGAATGTGGGCAGAAACTGTTTTATAAGTCTAAATGATTTTTTTTTTTTTAATTAAGACATTGAGTCAGTGAGTGAAAAGGCAAGAGATGATAATATTCCCTTTTTTATAAATAAAAGAAAAAAAAAAGGACAGTTTAATTTTCATCTGTTATTTCATCAAGTAAATCGCCAAATGAAAACAAAATGCTGCAGTGTAGCTTGAATTCTGTAAAGATTTCTTTATTTGTCATGACATTATAATTACACAGAAAGTGATTTGGAATCTCCAATTTGCTGAAGAGATTTCTGCTATGGCTGTGGTATCAGTTCTCTGCAGTGTGTTGACCTTTTCCTCTAATGCTGCATTTGCTGGTGTACCTGTGTTCCTGTGCATTCTCACCTTGATCACCACCACAAAGGGGAGGGGTGGGGTGGGGAGGGCTGTCTTTCATCATGGTCTTCAGGCTTGTTTCAATGTGCACTAGTGTACTCAAAAACTACATACCATAAGTTTTTTATGAAATTTAATGGAATGATGGAATGTGACTCTGTGATGAACAACTAGATTTTAGGTCAGATCCATATGGTGGATCCTGATCAAACAGTTACTAGTTAGTCCAGGATCGGTCAGAAAGATTGATATGAACTATATCGGGAGTAATTCCTTCAGTTTGTAGCAACTGTTACGTGCAGTTACTTCCCCCAATATGAGTGTTTTTGTGGGGCGGAGATATGTGCTTTTAATTACTGCTACAATTCTGTTTAGTTCATTTTGTTTAGGTAGGTATTTAGTGGAAAAGCAAAGTTTGTCATTTGCTGAATTCTGCTTTGTGTGCTTGCCATGTTCCACTGAGGAATTGTAAAAAAGAAAACTGTACCCTTTTCTTCCCAGTACAGGTTTGGAAAATCCATTGTACATGTAAATGCAGTGTTCTGAGTTATCATTGTATGTAGTACAGTAGTGTACAGTACCATATATCCATGTACCTCTAAATGCAGTGTTCTGAGTTGTTATCATTGTATGTAGTACAGTAGTGTACCATATATCCATTGTACCTCTAAATGCAGTGTTCTGAGTTGTTGTCATTGTATGTAGTACAGTAGTGTACCATAGCATCTAGTACTCAGACTTCCTTTCAGGTTAAATCTGTAAATGCAATGTGAAATTGTTGTAGTGGCAAATAGCAGACTGATGTACATATAATACCCATTGAAGCAGGTGAGTAGCCTTCATAGTTTTTGCTCACCAGTGGCAAGTAATTGAACTCACAAGTTAGTCTAAATGTCAAAGTTTTGATGCAGTGTGATTTATTCACTCAGTTTGTACGGAGCTGTTATATATTTCTGAATTTGGAACTCGTCAGTGTATGTAAAATATATCATTTTAACTTATTGGTTTGATATTTTCCCATGAAGTGAATCTTATATTTTTCTGTTACTTAATATGTATATCAGGTAAGATTTAGACTATCTGAAATGAATGTATGTATGGAGTGCAAGGTCCTGCACACAGAAAAGACCTTGATTGTGTGTGGGGCAGGGAAGCGTGGGCAGAGCTGAGCCAGATGCAGAAAGAAACGGCCATGTTGCGCTATGTGGAGGAACTGAAGCATGTAAGTGTCGACCCGTTGCTCGTTTATTTGATGGCTGAACTCTCTTCATCTTTGTATTTTGCTTACTTCATACATTCCTAGTGATTTTTTTTCCCTGTTGATGATGAGATCTATCCATTCATGGTTCATAGAAGAAAATTGTAAATAACAAAGACAAATTATCCTTTCAAAACGTTGCAGTGGTTTTATTTAGTTCTCATGTCGATATCATTTTTGTTTTTCATATTTTCTTAAGTAAAAAGTAGCTTTTTCAATGTTGAATTTGATGAAGAAGATGATGAAAATTATGTCATTAACAAAACTTTTCAGCTTCCCCATGATGTTGCGTGGTGAAATAAAATGTAACCATTGTGCTTACTGGGTTACAAAAAATTCTAACTGAACCACCAACTTTGATATAGCCTTTTACTATGTTGTAGTTGGCATTTGTCTGATAGAAAGCAGGAAGAAGTTATATTATTATTTATTGTGAAGGAATACTTCCTTGTCTGATAAAACACAGGTTATGAAAACACAGCCTGATGGAAATTAGAATACAGGTTATGATGAAGACATTCACCTGATGGAAATTAGAATACCGGTTATGAAAACACTCGCCTGATGGAAATTAGAATACAGGTTATGAAGACACACTCGCCTGATGGAAATTAGAATACAGGTTATAAAGACTTACTGTATTTAAAATCAGTTTTCTGCCCGACACAGATTGTGGAGACTATGCCACAGACCGATCAAGTGGCAGACTTTGTTAACACACTGGGGTCTTTTTACGAAGTGATTGAGGAGGAAGGCCGCGTTTCCCCCAGTGAGAACGCCAAGCAGTCCAATGGAATTGTGCGCCTGAATGGAGAAGGTGAGAAGCAGTGCTCCATTTTGCTGGCTACTTTGTTTCACACTTGTAGTGCAAGATTGGTTTTTTTTTTTTCTTCAGAAATACACAATGCAGCAGTGTTGTTGAAGTACACAAGAGAGGAGGAAGTCATTGATTATCAGCTACAACAAAGGTTTGATGCAGTGGAGAGTGTTTGTATTGTCCCCCCCCATAAAAGAAAGCCATCCAGTGATCTCACCAGTAATTTCCGTAGTTGGTATGGCAAAGCAAAAGGGCCACACTAACTTGACTGCATGGTCATAACAATAAAAAACAGTCAAGATCTACAAATGGGCCAAAGTATAGCAATCGGTAGTAGACGAGATCTACAAATGGGCCAAAGTATAGCACTCGGTAATAGTCAAGGTCTACAAATGGGCCAGAGTATAGCACTCAGTAATAGTCAAGGTCTACAAATGGGCCAAAGTATAGCACTCGGCAATAGTCAAGGTCTACAAATAGGCCAAAGTATAGCACTCGGTAATAGTCAAGGTCTACAAATGGGTCAAAGTATAGCACTCGGTAATAGTCAAGATCTACAAAAAAGCCAAAGTATAGCACTCGGTAAATAGTCAAGGTCTACAAATAGGCCAAAGTATAGCACTCGGTAATAGTCAAGGTCTACAAATAGGCCAAAGTATAGCACTCGGTAATAGTCAAGATCTACAAATGGGTCAAAGTATAGCACTCGGTAATAGTCAAGGTCTGCAAATGGGCCAAAGTATAGCACTCGGTAATAGTCAAGGTCTACAAATGGGCCAAAGTATAGCACTCGGTAATAGTCGAGGTCTACAAATGGGCCAAAGTATAGCAATCCGTAATAGTCGAGGTCTACAAATGGGCCAAAGTTTAGCAATCCATAATAGTCAAGGTCTACAAATGGGCCAAAGTATAGCAATCCGTAATAGTCAAGGTCTACAAATGGGCCAAAGTTAGCAATCGATAATAGTCAAGGTCTACAAATGGGCCAAAGTATAGCACTCGGTAAGAGTCAAGGTCTACAAATGGGCCAAAGTATAGCACTCGGTAAGAGTCAAGGTCTACAAATGGGCCAAAGTATAGCACTCGGTAATAGTCAAGGTCTACAAATGGGCCATATTATATAGCAATTGGTAATAGTCATGTCTACAAATGGGCCAAACTATAGCAATTGGTAATAGTCAAGGTCTACAAATGGGCCAAAGTTTAGCAATCGGTAATAGTCAAGGTCTACAAATGGGCCAAGTTTAGCAATCGGTAATAGTCAAGGTCTACAAATGGGCCAAACTATAGCAATCGGTAATAGTCGAGGTCTACAAATGGGCCAAACTACAGCAATCGGTAATAGTCAAGGTCTACATTACCAGTTGATGGTGTGTTTGTCCAAGTGACATTGTTCAACTGGTAAATTACACTAATTACCAGCAAGTATGAATCCTGACCATATTCAGACATTATTCAATGTTACATCTGATCTTTCAGGCATAGTCTGAATGGGGGTGAAAAGTATGTGTTTGTGTGCATCTGCTTCTGCGCACCCTTGGCATCAAAGGGAAATATGCCACAGTCTACAATTCTGTGGTATTCTCACCACCAAGAGTTCATAGTGGGATCCAGCAGCACCCCAAAGCAGCCAGTGAAGGGAAGAAAAATAAAACAAAAAAAAGTGCGGTAAAGAAAGAGGTTGCTGGAAAACTAAAATCATTATGTAAACAGTACAAATATAGGGATAGTCTTCGAGCCTATACTTGAGGAGCCATTATGGATGCAAGGGAAATCAAAAGGTGTCAACAGTCAGACTGAACAACTCTCTACTGTTTAGTAGCCCAAGCGTTGTCAGTCACAAAGGTGCTGACAGCAGCTAAGGTCTGTGCAGAAAAGCCTTTACTTGGATGTCCTGAAAGGTGCAGTCTCCTGCTGATGACCAAACAAAAACATATTGAACAATTTAGTAGTGAGGGAAAACAAGTGCCGGTTGATAGTTCTTCCTACACTACATTAATGATTTGGCAAACATTGGACAAAAAAGGGGTGGGAGGGAGGTGTTAAAGAGAACATGAAAATGAAAAATCAGGGAAATATATTATAGATAGGGGAATTCTTCTTGATTTTGAGTCAGTGGCATTTGCGTGTTTATTATCCAAGCCAACGTGCAAATGGTTGCTTTGTCAGCAAGGAAACTACCATCAAAGTAGCGTGGACAGCATGGGAAGTTAGGTACTTCTGCAGCATTCGACAAATTCCAGAGTTATGAACTACTGAGCAAAAGAGGTTTACATTTGTGAAATGTTAGCAATCAGTTTTGTAGGGTTGGAAAATATCTTTTTATCAAAATTGAAATATGTGTCTGATAGATCCGCTGGTGTCCATTATCATGAACACTGCTTTCTGTTTTATAATTATTGCTGCTCGTCTGTACTGCTTAAGGTGGTACGGTACATCAGAACTGTTCTTATCACATTGTAGTGGTTTAAGTCGGTACTTTCTGATTGATTTTGAATGTTTTTTGTTTTTTAATCTTAAGAATCACTAACAGAGCGTGGCACCACAGATGAAATATAGAGATTGCCCTCCATTGGATTTTTTGGTTTATTTTGTTCAGTTATTTCTGTTTCTTGAGAAGTCTTATCCTCATTTGATAAATCATGATGTGGCCATGATTTCCGCATGCAGGATGATTAACTGACTCGCTACCAATGTCCTCAAATGCGGACATCATACAAAAGCATTAGCTACCAATGTCCACATAAGCAGATTCAGATTTTGAAAATTCGCGCTGTCCAAGTCACATATTGGGTACAAAACTCAAGAACAGAGATGGTTCCTTAGTTATCCCCTTCCAGCTTTTCATTCACTTGAGCTGTGTGTGTAACATGGCTCGCTCGCGAGCCAACAACATCAAAGACTATCATTGGTCAGGTCTGCTCCGTGATTGAAAAGATAGCGTCACAAGGAAGCGTTCAACACAGTAGGGCTGTGAATTGTTAGTTAGCATTGAACACGCACTGGAAATGATCCAGACTGAAGGGTCAGACATCGAAGAAGACATCAGCGATTCTTCTGATGAGGTTTTTCGACCCCTACAGTGGGGAGACAGACGTGGATTCCGACACCGAAGTGGGCGCTGATAGTGGCGAAGAAGCAGATGAAAGCTGTGCCTGCCTCAACAACAAATGTTTGATTTGGATACTGACGCTGAAATGGGGGAAGAAGTCGACGATTTGGGGGCTGTTTTCACTGATGACTGGACTGATAATTTTGATTTCTTTCCTCTCGATCATCCGTTCACAGGCACACCAGGTTTATTGAATGACTGGCCAGTCAACATGCAGCCTTTGCAGTTCTTTGAGTTGTCCATGCATTCCACAGAGGTGGTAAAGAGAAATCATTACTACATAAATTGTGCTGTGTGTAAATGTGTCATGTAAATGTGTCATGTATGTTTTACACACTATGCGAGTGCATATTTTTTGCAGTGATCTATTCATGTATCAATTGACTAGGGGGAGAGGTGGGGGGGTGGGGGTGGGGGGTAGAAGGGAGGGATAACCAAAGGGTGTGAGTGATTATATATACTAAGTAAGTGCATTACTGTGTGCATGTGTGTGTGTGTGTGTGTGTGTGTGTGTGTGTGTGTGTGTGTGTGTGTTTTGAGAGAGAACAGCTACACATGTTTATGTTTTGTAACTCTATGCATGGGTATGATTGTTTCCAGGCATATTGTTACTGATATTTATTATTCAAAAATCCATAATTTGTGCATTTATAGAATAAACTGTTAAATATAAAGTAATTTAGGTAATTGATGTATTATGGTGCTGGTATTGCATAAAAAATCCAAGTTGGAACTGCTTTATAGCTTGTAAAAGCACCAAACTATGCATCCATACACATGAATGTTTATTACAAACGATTGAATACACAGATACATAACAAAGAAAAGAACAGCTCACATGATCATTTTTGTGTGTATGGCTGCAGGTCATGCTGCTGTGCTGAGGGTGGCAGGACAAAAATCCTGACTATGTGCTGATGACAGTGAAGCTGTCAACCACCATGGTGAGCTTCACAACATGGCACCGTCCAGCAGCAGTACAGGACTACATGACAGGAGACATGACATGTGATCAGCTCATGGCCTACATGCCCTTGAATAGGAAGACCATGAAGTGGTGGAAGAAACTGTTTTATCATCATCTTCTGACCTTGACTCTTATTCAGGGGTCTATTCTCTACAACAAGCATCTTGCAGTCCATGGTTTGCCACTGTGTGTGAAGCTGTGCCCAGGATGCAATGTCAGTTGCCATGAGCTTTCCACTCCAGAAAAGAATACTGCCAGTGACACATCACCAGTGTTTTGTGCACAGTGAACTTTTTTTTGTTTGTTTTTTTTCATCCTGTAAAGACAAATTTTTTGTATTTTCACATTCTCCATCACCAGCTTGTGATTCAATACTATATCTTCTGTGTCTTCCGTGACTCCAGCTGTGCTGTAGAACATTTCTGAGCTGCTAAGGAACACTTAGTATGTATATTTCTGATGGGGTGCAAAGTGCTGAAAAAAGGCAAAAACTGGAGCCCATTTTCACCACCAAGATGGTTAGTAAGTTACTCTATGTTTTGTTCACATATAGGCTAATATGCATTGTATCCACTCACCAAATTTCAAGTGTCTGTCTGCTCATTTATAATTGTGATAATTTTTTTCCTACCCTATACAAGCCCTGGGTTTTCAGGGATTAGCATGGGTAAAAACTCACGGCATGGAGTCAGTTAATATTTGTATTGAAGACCAGGGATTCTATTTCAGGTCTCGCCACCAATGGCCACAGCAGTTCTACAGACGACAACAATGTCCTTGATGAGGACATCGAGATGGATGAAGAGAAAGAGTTTGACTTTGGCAGTTTACATTTGGAAAGTGGCAGTGATGGCGAGGAATTCTGTGACACCTCTGATCATGTAGAACAGGTGAGAGAGATTGAGAGATAGAGAAATTCTGTGTGTGTATAAGTGTGTGTGTGTGTGTGTGTGTGTGTGTGTGTGTGTGTGTGTATACAGGTCAGTCTGCTTAACCAGGAGGACTCAGGCTGGCTGCGCTGTGATATCTGCAATTGTTGGGTTTTGTGCTCCCGGTTCACTGGCATTTTTTTCCAAAGCCTGGTAAACAGGTAGCTCTGACATGTGGGTGCAGGTGGGCATAGACCGCAACCTCCTTCAGGATGGGAGTGTTCAAATGCCCATGTCATGAGTATGCTCCCTTGCTGGGGAAGTGGAATAGCGGAGAGAGGAGTGTCTAACACCGCAGGAAAAGTGATGTTCCCTGAAGGCTTTCCACGTAGGAAGTTTAGATCGCTTTGTCAGGTTTTCATGACCCTGTATCCTGACCCTTGTCAAATCTTGGAAGGTAACTCTTTCATCCCTACAACCTGGTTTTCCAATTTGCAGAAATCCTGCTCTTCCTTCCTGCAGCCCGGAAAACGGGCAGCACAAAATCCCTCCTTTCCTTCCTGCAGCCCGGAAAACTGGTTCTTGCGGTAAGCGCTCTGAACTTTGCGCGAGTCGCGTCATCGGCACATGTCATGACCGGGTCGCTTGCGGGGCAGTGTTTATGAATGGAATGGACATCAGACGGAGTGGGAAAGTGGTCACCGCTCTATTCTGGCCAGTTTGCTACTGGATTGTGTATACGAGACTGAGCTGTATCGTAAGCCTGTGCATGCTAGTTTATGCCTCTGAATGTATGAGTGGTTTGTACACCGCTGGATCAAATGTCTGTACAGCTCCCCTTTCTCTCCATTCTCCCTTCTCCCCTCCCCCTGTCCTCTCCCCCATTTCCACCTTCCCCATCTTCCCCCCCCACTGATAGGTCAAAGAGACACTTCCCATGGAAATTGCATCTTCTGGAAACCCTGCCTATAATTTCCTGATCTCTCTCTCTCTCTCTCTCTCTCTCTCTCTCTCCAACTGTTGTCCACTATTTTTCTGTGGTGGGTTTTTCACCAGCTGTACACATTTTTCATGCTGTTCCTATCAGAGGTCTTGTAAAACATTTTGATATATACTTTATATCTTGTACATTGTGAAGATAAATCGGCTACAGGTGTGTGTTCATAGCCAGTGTGAGCCATGGATGAGCATTTGCACAAGTTCTAGCCATAGCCAAAATGATGCATGTATGTGACACATTAACTGGCATGTTACATCAGACATCTTGTGCACAGAGAGCACAGCGCGGAGCATGCCAGAACAAAGCCGCATCACAGATACTCCTGGACTCGCTTACTTGGTAGTGTGCTCGTCGGTTGATCGCACTCAACAAGATCTCTGTTCTCATTTCTAACATGCCAGCTACACTGTGGTAAATGGCAGGTGCTCCCAGGGCAACATATATGTCAGCAATTAACGCTAAGCTTGAATACATCGTTGTAGATATTTTTACAGGTTTGTTTGTATGATTGTACAGGTTTGTTTGTTTGTTACATTTTGTTTGGTGGTAATTGTTTGGTTTTTTTTTTTTTTTCAAGACCTTCTATATCTGATGAACACCAGAAACCTCACTACATGCATGTGTGGAGCAGTGTTTTTGGTTTACTTCATCCCTTTCCAAGCATTACAGATGGCCAACTGACAAAGCTCACTGCACAAAAACTGCAAGTTTTCAGTTGAAATATGTTCGCTTCTAAACATTTTTTTCCCCTGAAGAATTATCTCATCATAGCCATTGAAACTGTTTATACAGTCACACCAAGATAACTTTCTTTTCTTATCTGATGTCAGCTGAACTCCCAGCTGTCCAAAATGCTGCATGATAGGTTGATGCACATGTTTGTTGGTGGCCTGATCAGTGCAGCTGATGTTTACTAGCATCTCGTTTTTGTGGCATGAATTCTTCATTCCCTGTGGGCTGTCAAGGTCTGTGTCTTGCTTGCAAGAAGGAAGATGAAATATGCCAGCACACACAGGAGTTGGATCCTGTGTTTCACAAAGATGTCACTGTCTTTCCGCTTAAATTTGAGTCTGGCCAGTGTAGTTGTAGCTATCTTTCAGAGGATCTCTTGTTTGTATCCATCACTGCTAATGATTTGTCCTGGTCAAGCAGTTCCTGGCTTCTGTCCATTGACAGTTAGAACAGTGGTGATTGTATCTTGTTGGTGGCCATCAACTTGGCCAGTAGTGATTGTATCTTATGGGTGGCCATCAACTTGGCCAGTAGTGATTGTATCTTGTGGGTGGCCATCAACTTGGCCAGTGGTGATTGTATCTTGTGGGTGGCCATCAACTTGGTGCTGTCAACACTGATTACTGTGGCGTAGCTTGTTGATGTTTCATCCAGCTTGGCAAGTTCTTGTTTACTGCTCGCCAGGCAGTCAATGTCATGTCGTTTGTTTACTGCCTACCAGGCAGTCAGTGTCATGTCGTTTGTTTACTGCCTACCAGGCGGTCAGTGTCATGTCGTTTGTTTACTGACTGCCAGGCGGTCAAGTTCATGTGATTTGTTTACTGCCTGCCAGACGGTCAGTGTCATGTGGTTTGCAAAATGAAGGAGCATGATGGCTCTTCCTCGTACTCAGACTGTTCTAACTTTCTTTGTGCGTCAGTGATGATCCATCCCAGGAACATGATGAAAAGTGTGGGAGAAAGTAGTAGTTGTCAGTATTGATGAAGAATGATTGTGAACATAATTTATTCGGTCATGCCGGCCATTTAATGGGAGAAAAGAAGAAGTGCCTGTGTGACTTGTTGCCTTATAAAGAAGTTGAAACTGGGCTTGTGCACACACCTTGCGGGCAGTGCTAGAAGCGAGATATTTCTGATGTATGCGCTCGTTAGGTCTTTGTTTAGCCCGTCTTTCCTGGACTTGTTTCTTTTCCGGTTTTCTGTTGTTTTGTTTCTTTTCTGTTTTGTTTGGTTTTGGTTTTCATCTTTTTCTTTTTTTTTTTTTTGCGTCTCTGTGTTTTGTGTTTCTGTTGTTTTGTTTATGTGTTTTTGTGCTTGAGTTTGCTGTCTTTGTTTTGTTTTGATGTGTGAATTGTTTCCTTATAGCTTTTTTTTTTCCTGTTTGCTTTTGTTTGGGGCTTCTATTCATTACTTTCTTTTGTTTTTTTCTTAGCACATTTGTTTCCTTTTGTGTGTGTGTGCCTGTATTTTTTCTTTGTAGAGTTTGTCTTTAATGCATTCATTCTCTTTGTTTTGTTTTTGCTGCTTTTGTGTATGAGTGTGTGTGTGCGTGCATGTGTGTGTGTGTGTGTGTGTGTGTGTGTGATTGTGTGTGTGTGTGTGTGTGTGTGTGTGTGTGTGTGTGTGTGTGTGTGTCCTTTGTATGCTGTGTGTTACTGTTTGTTTTGTATGTAGAGTATTACTGTTTGTTTGGTTGGTTTTTTTGTGTGTGTGTGTGTGTTGTTGTGTTTGTTTTCTTCATTTTGTGTGCCTGTCTGCTGTGTTTTGTACCTTTATTTTTGCTTTGTTTTGTTTTGTTTTTTTTTACAGCATTTATTTCTTTGTTTCGGCTGTTCCGTCTGTTGGCAGTAGGTTGGCTGACTTTGCGCTGCCAGGGACAGGTGTTGTTTTATTGATTCCATTGTTTGTTCTTGATGTTTATTTCCTGAATGTGGTTTGATTCGAACAGGTGCCAGAATCAGGCGTTGTCAGTGTCACAGGTCAGAGGTCAGACAACAAGGTGCGCTTTGCACCCATCGTGAGTGTGGCGGATGAGTCGGTCATCTCTAGTAACCTAAGTGACAATGACCTCAGCACAGTTCTGCGGGATATGTCTGCCATCAACTCGCAGGTGAGGAGAGTGTGTGTGTTGGACTTTGGTCGGCACTGAGATTGCAGTGGAAACTAGAAGTGCAGCTAACCATGAAGAAGACCAGGAGGGTGTGTATGGGTGTATGTGTATGCTGGTCTGTTTGTATGTATGGGGGTGTGGGTGTATGTGTGTTGAATGGTGTGTGTCTCTGTGAGTGTAGTCATGTGGATGGCTTCATAACTGAGGTTTTTTTTTTTTACCTCAGAACTTAGAGATACAGTGTAGTTTAAGAATGCAGGCAGTCAGGTGATGCTTTATCTGGCAATATTCTCCAAGCCTTTCACACACTAAACATGTAAAGGAATGCATTCTACAGATTTGTTCTTGTTTACACACCTGCACCCATGCAGCAATTATCACAATGTGATTCGTTATGATTGATATTTGTCATGCCACTGGGCTTTGTACACAGGGGCTGTGTCTCTGGGAGTTGTGTGCAGAGCTACTGATATTGTTGTTATGATGTTGGTGTAAACTGTTTCAATCAAAATGTGTCCTTTACCGAAAGAGACAGTGAAGACATAAAAAGAATGCCTTTGTCAGAGAGATACATGACGACAACGCTAAAACAGTTCTATAACAGAGTATGTCTGTGAATTGTGACGTTTCAAAAAACAGAGAAAATGTCACTTGGATCTAAACAGTTGTTATAAAAGTATTGAAACAGGCAAGTGTCCCCAAGTTCTTTCGAATAGTGCTTTTTGTTTGGAAAGTCTAAACCCAGTCAAGTATTGTTCACTCCATAGAATTTCTTTCGTGTCATCTTTGTATATCCATGAATTTTGTTTCCCTGAAAATGATCTCCATTTTGTGTATAAGATGTGTATCCCAAAGATGTGTTGCTGGATGTGTGAAACAAAGGGATAACCCAAGACCCATAGCATCTGTGCGCTGAATGGTGATTTAGACTCCTTCATGACCCATGTCTGCTGGGGGGGGGGGGGGGGGGGGTAGAAGAGGAGCATGATCAGCCACTTCAGAATGGCTGTCTGCTGAAGGTTGCATTCTCAAGGTGGTTCCAAGAAGTGGGGACCCAAGCATGTGTGGTCTGTGTTGATTGTGCTGGTTGGAGGCGGTCCATAAAATCAACCAGCAGCTGAGCCGTGGAAAAGAACAAAGGTGACTTGCTTCCACACCCCCACCCCCCCCTCCCCCCACCGCCCCATCATTCCCTTATTCATTAGTTTGTTACCGATAGTGGTCAAGGTAGGTTTGTGTTTTGTGATATGGATCAAGTGAGTTTGGTTGTTTTTTTTTTTTGTTGTTTGTTTTTTTTTATCAACAATCAGTCAGGAATTGGCACACAGGGATTCAGTTCTACTTTCAGACATCTTGTTTCCCGGAGCAAATGAGTGGAATAACCAGTGGAATAACTGATGAATAACTAGTGGAATAACTAGTGGAGTAACTAACAGCTTTCTTACCAGGCTGCTGATTTGTTTTACCAGATGGAGAGTGAGCGTCTCTCCTTATGGGCCGACAGCGAGTTTGCCTTCCTTCCTGAAAACGCTGGGCTGCCTCCCCACCGGTTGACACAGAGAGTCTGTGTGTCAACAGCTCCTTTTCCTCCTTGGTCAGCCTGGCCGACAGTGAGAGTGTGGCAGGTGTGTGTGGAGATGGGGGCAGAGAGGGCAGGACAGTGTGAGTGTGTGGCAGGTGCGTGTGGAGATGGGGGCAGAGAGGGCAGGCCTGTGGGAGTGTGCCAGTGCGTGTGGAGATGGGGCAGAGAGGGCAGGCCTGGAGTGTGGCAGGTGCGTGTGGAGATGGGGCAGAGAGGGCAGGCCTGTGGGAGTGTGGCAGGTGCGTGTGGAGATGGGGCAGAGGGGGCAGGACAGTGAGAGTGTGGCAGGTGCGTGTGGAGATGGGGCAGAGAGGGCAGGCCTGTGGGAGTGTGGCAGGTGCGTGTGGAGATGGGGCAGAGAGGGCAGGCCTGTGGGAGTGTGGCAGGTGCGTGTGGAGATGGGCAGAGAGGGCAGGACAGTGAGAGTGTGGCAGGTGCGTGTGGAGATGGGGGCAGAGAGGGCAGGACAGTGAGAGTGTGGCAGGTGCGTGTGGAGATGGGGCAGAGAGGGCAGGACAGTGAGAGTGTGGCAGGTGCGTGTGGAGATGGGGGCAGAGAGGGCAGGACAGTGAGAGTGTGGCAGGTGCGTGTGGAGATGGGGGCAGAGAGGGCAGGACAGTGAGAGTGTGACAGGTGCGTGTGGAGATGGGGGCAGAGAGGGCAGGACAGTGAGAGTGTGGCAGGTGCGTGTGGAGATGGGGCAGAGAGGGCAGGCCTGTGGGAGTGTGGCAGGTGCGTGTGGAGATGGGGCAGAGAGGGCAGGCCTGTGGGAGTGTGACAGGTGCGTGTGGAGATGGGGCAGAGAGGGCAGGCCTGTGGGAGTGTGGCAGGTGCGTGTGGGAGATGAGGCAGAGAGGGCAGGCCTGTGGGAGTGTGACAGGTGCGTGTGGAGATGAGGCAGAGAGGGCAGGCCTGTGGGAGTGTGGTAATAATCATCTTCTTCATCATGAAAACGTCTAACTGGTCATTTGTATTAGACAGGCCAGTGGAAGTGTGGGTAACAATCCTTCATCATGAAAATGTCTAACAGGTCACTTATGTTTAGAGCTGATCATAAATCAGAGTGGATGCGCTCCTATTTGTTGACTCTTTGGATCACAGAATCTTTATTCAGAGATTAGATTGTTTCGAAAAATTAGGTTTGTGTGTGTGTGTGTGTGTTGTTGTTGTTTGTTTTTATGTCTCGGCATAACATGGTAGTATCAGTTACATAACAGAAGCACACATCTATAGATATATACCAGAACATACACATTATCAGCAGGATTTGCACACACACCCACACACATCCTCACAGAACACACACCTACATACATCATCATGATTGCTGTACAAGGAAGGAAGGGCAACTTGCATGCACATTCATCGCAGAACACACACCTACATTTGTCATAATTACTATCCAAGAAAGGAAGGGTGACCTACACTCGGACACATTATCATAACTCACAGTGAAGTGTGTGTTGACAGCTCCCTTCACAGACCGTTGTGAAGTGTTTGTACTGTGTGACGTGTGATAAGTGTATGTGCATGTGTCGGCATTGATGATGATGATGATGATAACGGAATTGTGATTTATAAAGCTTTCCTCATCTTGTACTTCCATCCCTAAAATGATTACAGTAAGCATTTGTGAAAAGAACAGAACTGCTCTGTCAGAATTTATATGCCTTTTTTTCTTTTTACATTTTATCATGTTTGACAGAAGTGAAAAAATGGCTCAAGAAAGCAAAACGCAAGTGAGAAGAAAGGTTGACATTTTGATCAGGGGCGCTTGCTCTTCTTTATGTATCAGGATTTGTTGTTTCCTTGTTTGTTGTCGCTTTTTAATACTTAGTAAAGGTGTATGTTTCAGGTATGTGTTTTTGAGTTGAATTGTTTCTAAAACTATTGTCAAAGGAAAAGCAAGAAGTGAGAGAAAACAGGGATATATCTGTAAGGTGAGGAAGACCCCCAGTTCCCACTGTGAGGTGAGGGGGGGGGGGGGGGGGGGGGGGGGGGGGGGGGGGGGGGGGGGGGGGGGGGAGAAAGAGAGCACTGAAACAAATCAATGTGAATAGAAACGAAACACTTATGTGAACATTTTTTGTTGATTCAGGAAGAGACAGAGAGTTCACAGAAGACTCCACGTTGGAAGCGGAAGACATGACGGGTGTGGACCAGTGTCAGGTCATGACCTGTCGGGGGGGGGGAGACGAGAAGGAAGCGGGCAGCCAGACACCTCGTTCGTCGATTCGTGGCGCTGGTGGCTCCGCCTCACAGGGCAGCAGAGGTAAGGGAAGGAGACGAAGCAGTGTCTGTCAAACCACTCTGATGGACTATTCTCAGGGGACTCTTGACCAACAGTGAAACACCTTTAACCATTGTTGATGCGCCAGTAGTCATCCCTCCGTTGTCTGGAATGAGGATAGCTGGATTTTCGTCTTTGCAGATATGCCTATTTTGTCAGGAACAAGGACAATTGGAATGTGATGAAAATGGGATGATTCGTAAATTACAGACTACTGTTTCAACATTACCTAATGAGTATGAAAAATGGGTGATTTTGACAGGAACAAAGACTGCTGGTCCAACATTACTTGATGGAGTATGATGAAGGGTGATTATTACAGGAACAAAGACTGGTGGTCCAATGCTACTCAGTGGAGTGTGATGAAGGGTGATTATGACAGGAACAAAAACCGGTGGTCCAACGTTACTCAGTGGAGTATGATGAAGGGTGATTATGACAGGAACAAAGACCGGTGGTCCAACGTTACTCAGTGGAGTATGATGAAGGGTGATTATGACAGGAACAAAGACCGGTGGTCCAATATTACTCAGTGGAGTATGATGAAGGGTGATTATGACAGGAACAAAGACCATTGGTCCAATGTTACCCATTAGAATGGAATGAAGACAGGGTGGTGTTGACAGGAGCAAAGACCATTGCTCACATGTTGGTCAATATATGTGAAGAAGGAAAAAGAGTAGAAAGTAGAGGGTAGATGATAACTATCCCACTACAATTCGCCTTTGTTGGAGTGCCATTCATTCACACAGATCACCCACCATGTTGGAGTGCCATCCATTCACACAGGTCACCCACCATGTTGGAGTGCCATCCATTCACACAGGTCACCCACCATGTTGGAGTGCCATCCATTCACACAGGTCAACTGTCATGTTGGAGTGCCATCCATTCACACAGGTCACCCACCATGTTGGAGTGCCATCCATTCACACAGGTCACTCACCATGTTGGAGTGCCATCCATTCACACAGGTCACCCACCATGTGGAGTGCCATCCATTCACACAGGTCAACTGTCATGTTGGAGTGCCATCCATTCACACAGGTCACCCACCATGTTGGAGTGCCATCCATTCACACAGGTCACCCACCATGTTGGAGTGCCATTCATTCACACAGGTCACTCACCATGTTGGAGTGCCATTCATTCACACAGGTCACTCACCATGTTGAGTGCCATTCATTCACACAGGTCTACCCACCATGTTGGAGTGCCATTCATTCACACAGGTCACTCACCATGTTGGAGTGCCATCACACAGGTCACCCACCATGTTGGAGTGCCATTCATTCACACAGGTCACCTGTCATGTTGGAGTGTGCATTCATTCAAACAGGTCACCTGTCATGTTGGTGGTGTGCCATTCATTCACACAGGTCACCTGCCATGTTGGAGTGCCATTCATTCACACAGGTCACCCGCCATGTTGGAGTGCCATTCATTCACACAGGTCACCCACCATATTGGAGTGCCATTCATTCACACAGGTCACCCTGTCAGGTTGGAGTGCCATTCATTCACAGGTCACCCGCCATGTTGGAGTGCCATTCATTCACACAGGTCACCCGCCATATTGGAGTGCCATTCATTCACACAGGTCACCTGTCATGTTGGAGTGCCATTCATTCACACAGGTCACTCACCATGTTGGAGTGCCATTCATTCACACAGGTCACTCACCATGTTGGAGTGCCATTCATTCACACAGGTCACTCACCATGTTGGAGTGCCATTCATTCACACAGGTCACCTGCCATGTTGGAGTGCCATTCATTCAAACAGGTCACCCACCCATGTTGGTGTGCCATTCATTCACACAGGTCATCTACCATGTTGGAGTGCCATTCATTCACACAGGTCACCTGCCATGTTGGAGTGCCATTCATTCACACAGGTCACCTGCCATGTTGGAGTGCCATTCATTCACACAGGTCCCCTGCTGTTTCCTACAGTCAGTGCATGCCACAGGACCTGACCATGTACTCTAGTTTGTTGTTGTCAGCTGTCCAGTGAGATCGGCCCATTGTATATGGCCAGCCCAAGAGTAGGGGGCAGGCAGAGCCAATCAGACCAGTAGAAAGTGGTGACTGTCTTCAGTATGTAAAATGAACTCTGACCGGTGAAAGGGGAAGACGTTATCATCCCATGTCTGTCAGTACGTGGTTTGGCACACAAGATTTTGTTTTCATCTGATCATAGGTATGGGAGTCGTTTTCCTGTGTACTCATTGTCCTGCAACTTTCGTGATATTGTGGAAGCTACATCCATGGTCCAAGCAGCCCTGACAGGGCCCCTTGCAGTCGGCTGGGCTATAAGCAACACTGCCTTTAATGGTCCAAGGTTTAAAAAAAAGGTCTTAAAAAATTAGCCAGTGGCAGATGAGGTAGGTGTCTTTTTCTTTTTTTTGTTCTTCCTGAACAACGGCACATGCTTGTCAGATTGAGCTGTTATTACATAAGCAGGAAAACCTGGCAGGTTTTATTGGGTGTGTGTATGCAAGAAGTCGGTGAAATGTGACTGGAATTTAACTTCAGTTGTTTTTTTTAAGAAGTGTAAGTTTGGGTTGTTTGACTTACAGTCTCAGGATTTCTGAAGATGGTTTTTTTTATTTCACTTTTTCAACACATGCTGCGACTATGCTCGCAACTGGTGCCTTGCTGCATTGCCACCTTTGGAGCGTCATCCCAACAGATGGCAGGTCAGTCTGGACACGTCACAGTGTCACAGTGTGTGCCAGGTATGAGCTGGAAGAAGGCGAATCTTGAGAAGTACGCGATGTCAAATGTGAAAAGTCCGTCGCTACATTCTGCGGCTGTTGCAAAGGGAACAATGTAAACAGACCAGAATCAGATGTCCTGAAGATGTCCTGAAAGAATGTCTGTGCTGTGACTGCAGTGTGCTCAGAGAAGTAGAGCAGATTGTGCTGATAGTGTTCACCTGTTGCTCTTCAGGCAATGTAAACTCTAGATTGTTTGTGTTCCAGTCTCAGGCTTCTTTGTTCTAAATTGTGTTGTTGTTTGCTATGTTGGCAGTTTTTTTTTTTCTCCAGTGTCGAGTTTTGTTTGTTACCAGTCTTACATAGATAAGAACAAGGAGAATCACTTTATTGTTAAGTGCCCATAATGCGTTGTAGCTAACATGTGGAAAAACATGTGGAAATAAATGCTGCTGAAAATGGAGTGGTCATCTGTGACAAAAAATGTTGGAGGTGTGTGCTTCAGTGAAAAGTATGGGTCTATTCTCCATCCTTGGATGGTGGTAAATAAAAATGACTTTCATGTCCAACAGAACTGTCTCTCCCTCTCTGTCTGTCTGTCTGTCTCTCTCTCTCTCTCTCCCTCTCTCTCTCTCTCTCTCTCTCGCTGTCTCTCTCTCGCTGTCTCTCTCTCTCTCTCTCTCTCTCTCTCTCTCTCTCAAACAAACAACCAATACTTTCATCATTTATTGAAAATTCAAAGTCCATGATATGGCATAACCAGTCAAAGTGTACATGGAATATATACTTAAGAAAGAATTTCTCGAACCATCCAGAAAGTTTGTATGTGACTGGAAGCTATTTTTGTTTCTGTACTTACATCATTAGGTGAATGTATGTTGTGTGGAATAATTCTTAAAATCCACTCAAAATACCAGTTAGATCTGTTTGTACTGTAAAATACTGTCAGTAAATCTCTGCCGACAAATGGGTTTTTGCGTTATGTGAAACAAGGCATGGCATTGAGGAGTTCATGGGATTTGAAGCTCAGAGCAGCTGTGTGGGGAAAGTGTACCAGGTGGAGAAGACATCTGTGGGGTTTCCCAGCTTCTTATCTGCCAGTACTTTCCAGACGGGTGCGGCAGAGCAACAACATCGCTTCCCTGCAGGCACGTGCACTGCACATGCTTACAACCGTTGCAGATGCGTGATTTTCACACATTTTTATTTTATTTTACGTCTCCTAATATAAACCTAACAAGCAATTGTTATAGATCAACGGAAAGGGTAAGAAATGAACTTTGCAATGAGCATAGAATTAAATGCATTTTGGGTAAAATAGCAACGCTACTGTTACAGAAACAACATGAGTAAAATGTAGGAGAACACAATCGTGTTTACGTTTGTTTGGTTAGTATGACAACAGCAAATGAGGAAGAAAAGAGCATAAAACTTCGCTCTTACTTTGAACAGATGCAGAGAAAGCCCAAGGAATTCAGTATGTGTAATCCAAGTGAATTCTTTTCTTTTTAAGGAAATTAAATCAGTGCACACAGTACACACTTTTCACTGTTTTGGCTTCAGATGGTAAGACGTATAAAACAATTAAATACACAGAGCAAATAAAATCAAGCTCAGATTCTTTTCGATAAACTTGTATGCCTTTACCCCCCTCATTTTCTCTAAAACTACTTTGCTGAACCAGTTCTAAACCCACATGTCATTCTCCTTCTGCCCGATATCTTGGTGAAGCAGGAAGGAAGTTCCACACGTGCCTTTCCAGAACCAGACAGTTGTCTTTGTTCAGACTACTCTGGGGTCACAAAGGTCATCGCTAGTGCATGTAAACTTACCTTTCCAGTGGCTAGAACCCTGTTCTAAATATTTATGGCAGCTGCATCCCCTAGACGGTAGACAAGAGAAGATGAGAATTTTTTTATAGTTGTGCTGTCACAGAGGCACGTCACATCCAGGCAGAACAGCAGTGCTGCCATCTCCAGGGCACGGCTCATTGTGAACGGGTCAGTGAGTTGCCATCACTATCGCACAGCGCATCATGAAAAGGTTAACCTTTCAAGTACCTTTTTTTTTCCATACTTTTTTGCAGCTACCAACTTCATTTCAGAAAATATCAAAAGAAATTTTGAAACTGTGTTCCTTTTCTTTTAATTACATCAAAAATTTTGTGTCTTAAAACCAAATCACATTTTGTATGGAAAAAAAAATCCAGTACTGGTAATGGTTTGAAGTGAATGCGTCTGTTTTTTTGTTTCAGCCGTGTTTTCATCAGACCATTGTGGTCACTAATCCCTTTCGGAAAAAATGAAGAATGTACCTGTTATGAAATTGACTGGACTTTAAACACACAGACACTAAAGTTTGAAGCAAGCACGAGTTCACCTAAACATTCTACATGACTTGTGAGGCATTACAATTGTTTCAGCAACTTTTTGGTGGCTGAATTGCCCATTCATATTGAATGGGCAGTTACAAATCACTGTCACTGTGTTGTACTCAACATAGGCTGGAAACGTTTTAAATTCTAGAGGCAAATCATGGCAGATCTACAATGCCAGGAACCTCAGCAAACACTGTTTCCCTGAAACGGTGCATCCCAACCCACAGAGCGTTCCAAATACGCCACATGGAAACAAACTAAAGGGTCAGTCGAGCAACCAATGAGTTGGCCAGGTAGAACAGCAGTTACTAGATTAAACAAGGATGAATGAACCATTGTGTGGAAAATTTCACCGTTTTTATGGCATGGATAATAGCAGTTTAGGTCTGTTCATGTTCATTTTTTTCCTCAGGGCACCTCCTGTCCCCCACCACACAGTACTCCGATGTTGTTCAGGTGATCCCAATGTTTCCCACACAAAACACTTTGTTTCTTTGTTCCTCAAACAGATGGAGCTCATCAAGGACAGGTGGCAGTAGCAGTAGCAGCAGCCGTCGCAATCTATTTTCCGTCAGGGTCAGGTGGTGGGGATCGGGGTCGTGGGGGTCAAGGTCGTCCATGAGCAGTATGGATGAGCAGATCTTACTGACATTGCTGCACATGCAGCAGGACTTGGTCAGCATTGGCAACCGTTTGGCGGCACTGGAGCTCAGCGTCAAGCTTCAGAGAGAGGTGAGGGAAATGTGTATAATGGCACAAGTGTGTGTGTGTGTATGTATGTGTGTGCAAGAATTCAGTTAAATCAGTTAAATATAACTAGTATGTCCATAGATCTAGTTGCAAAAGTGAAACGACTGCAGTGGAAATCTAAACAAATCTTAAATAAATGTCGGCGAACCGCCCAGAGAAACGTGGACAAACGAGTCACAAGACAACACACAACGCGTTTCGACCTCTTGGGTCTTCCTCATGTGAAACAAAGACGGACAAAATAACGAAGCGATCAAAGCTAAGTGCATTTTCGTTATTTTGTCCGTCTTTGTTTCACCTGAGGAAGACCTAAGAGGTCAAAACGCGTTGTGTTGTCTTGTGACTCGTTTGTCCACGTTTGGGTGGTTTGCTGACATTTATTTAAGATTAGTATGTCCATACACAATTGTCCAGAGGACATTGCCTCAGAACTGTGGATCTCATCCATCATCAAGGACTTCATCTCTGGGGCCGTCCCACACCACCCCTGTGTACAGCCTGTATGCAGAGGAAGGGGAGCTATCCCTCTCCAGTCATTGGCTGAAACTTTCTTTGAACTATTGTTGAACCTTTTTTTTTTTTTTTAATCTCAAAACCCTGCTCATGATTATGTTTTTGACCCGAATTTCTTTTAGAAACTTGAAGACAACCAGAGTTGCATTCCGCATGTAATTCCAAATCTTCTCTGTCTGAACAGTGCAAACATAGACCATGGAGTTGTGGGTGGTTTATCAAGGTTTCCTAATGACCCTACCATAGATTTTCCTCATCCCAGAGATTGGGTTTGCTCTAGCCCCTTATTGCAAACTCTCCACCAGCAGTGTGCATACATTTTCAGTGGAACTTTGTTTTAAATATCCAGCCCTTTGCAGAATGGTTATGGAGGGTTCTGAAACTGACAAAATGAGTTGCATCTGCTGCGTATTACTCAACAGCTCCATCTTAGAAACGTTCTGTACACATTCTCTCAGACAGTGCCATCTACACTGCTGCTGAGCTCACAGCGTTAGTCCTGGCACTTCAGATGAGCTCTAATCAAAGCAAAAATTTCCTTACCTTTACTGATTCCCTTTTTCTCTTTGGAGGTCATTGCTGGCCTCAGTCTCAATCACCCTGAACTTCTAAGTTAATTTTAACTGTTCACCTCTCTTTAATTTTAGCTGAAATCTTATTGCACAGTGCAGTGGTTGTCCCTGTATACACTATTAGCTCTAGGCTTGATTGTAAATCACTTATTCAGCAGAAAAATGTCTCCGTGGTTGAGGAAACTGAATGAAAAGTGATGTGTTGCAGAATGTTTGGTGTGTGTGGCTCATATCGCAACCTGGTTCACTGCTTTTTGTACTCCCAGTTCTTATAGAACAGGGTGCACTTTAGAATGGGAACGATGAACATATGCTGTCTGTGTGTGTGTGTGCGTGTCTCTCTGTCCATGGTCGAAATGTGTTCCACTCGCTCCAGACAAAACCACTGGGCCGATCTTTCTGAAAATTTGTAGGTATGTTCATTATGGGTCACGAATGATTCCCAAAATTTTATTTTACTGTTATATCCGTTATTAATGGCTATAACAGCCCATAACAGTTTTTTCTTTTTTATGGAATATATCTCGGAAAGTATTTGGCCGATCTTTCTGAAGATTTATGGGTATGTTCATTATGGGTCATAGATGGTGCCTAATGGTTTATCTTAACGTTATATCCGTTACTAACAGCCATAATGGCCCATAACAGTTTTTTTTTCTTTATGGAACATCTCAGAAAGTACTTGGCCGATCTTTCTGAAAATTTGTAGGTATTTTCATTTATGGGTCATGGATGATGCCCGATGTTTTATTTTACTGTTATATCGGTTACTGACAGCTATAACGGCCCATAACGGTTTTTGTTCTTTATGGAATATCTCAGAAAGTACTTGGCCTATCTTTCTGAAAATTTGTAGTTATGTTCACGGATGATGCCCAATGTTTTATTTTACCGTTATATCCATTACTAAGGGCTATAACAGCCCATAACGGTTTTTCTTCTTTATGGAATATCTCAGAAAATACTTGGCCGATCTTTCTGAAAATTTGTAGGTATTTTCATTATGGGTCACAGATGTTTACCAGACTATAACGCTGTAACAGCCCAAAATGTTTTTCCTCTTTATGGGCATATCTTACGTGTATTCAAGATAAACTGGGAGTACTTTTATATGCTTTGCATCTTGTCTTTGGATTTACTTTTTGATTTTGTTGTTTGTTCACAGCGTGGTGGATCAGTAAGAATCATTTTATCCACTTAATCATTTGAGGAGGAGAGGAAGGCCGGGGGGAGAAGGGAGACAAATACGCAGCGATTGTGTTTGTAATGCAATGATTACCTTTGTGTCAGGAACAAGCCAAGAAAGACCCAGGAGTCGAAGGTAAGCCAAAACATTACAGCAGTTGGGAAGACAGAGCGAGAGAGAGAGAAACAAACTAAAAATTCCAGTTGCAAAGTGAGGCAACTATGCAGGCAGAAATCTAAATAAATTTCAAAATAATTTATAAGACTGCCGAAAAACAAACAAACAAATGACAAGAAAACATGACACGTTTTGACTTTTTAAGTCTTTATCAGGCAAGATACACACCACCACTCTGGACAGTGAAAATGAACGAGCAATCACTTATCTTGATCCAGTGTGGCACAAGGTGGTGTTGAGTTCTGAATGCTGAAGAACATGGTCCTGCAAAGGAGTCAGGCTGTATGTTTCTTTATAGCTTTCTGTTTATTCAGACCTGTTTACCCTTGCGAGTTCACCATATTTGGCAAAAATATGACAACACAAACCGGGAAAAAAAAATGTCAAAAAAGGTTCAATTGTAGATCTATATAAAGTACTTGAGTGGTAAAAAGAAAAGCTTCCAGGTGTAGCCATGGTGTTGTCGTGGTGTGCCAGTTTAAGTGCTTTCACCAGAGAGTGACAACTCTTGCTAACTCAAGTATGCAATTGTCTTGCTGTGTCTGTTTCTGCATCACATGCCAACACATTGGAGCAGCAGTGGGAAACTACAGGCTGTGACAACATGCCAACACATTGGAACAACAGGGAGAACTATAGAACTGTAACAGGTTTCAGTCAGATAGAATTTTAAAAGAGAATCAGTTTTCAAGAGTGAGACTGTTCACTTGTTATTGTTAGCGTAATTAAGTTTTATGTAGGTCGACATATGTAGACTAACATGATGATCACACATTATTGTTATTGTAATTTGACTATAGGCACAACAAACTGTTGATATAAAATAAAACATGATTTCAGCAAGTTGTTCATGGTATAGTCTGTAGCCACAGTAAGCTAATAATATGAGTAAAAGACTATAAACACAATAGGCTGTGTATAGTCTGTGTGTGTGAAAAAGACAACAGTCACAACCAAATGTTCACATGAATTGGACTGTAATTGCTATTATCTGTGTGTGCCAGCGGTGGTCTTTCCGAGGCCTGTCCATAAAGTGGGCCATCATTCTTGTGGTTTGGCCTTTTCTGATGCCCCTTCTCATCAACCTTCTATTTCGACGGAGGTCAGTATAAAGAGGGATTTGGTTTGGGGCTTTGTGGTGGTGGAGGGTTTTGATGGGTTTTTTTTTTTAAAGATGGCATTGTAAGGTGAAGAAAGGTATGAGACATGGAGAGAACAAAAGAGGACGTAGCTGCCAGTTTTCTGGTGTCAAATTCCGGAACAAAGGGGTGAAGGGGATGGGGTGAGGTGAAGGAGGGGCAGTTCAGCTTTTACCTGAAATAAATTTCTACCCCCCCTTGAGTTTCAGATGACAGATGTGGGGGGTGAAAGACAAACGCATTTTCCGTACATCATTGGGTTTAGTTTGTCAATACTTTTTCATCCCTATTCTGAAATGACCCCAAACCCCACATTTTTAAACTTCATTTTGAAACCGGATTTTTTTCACTAAATTTGGGATTTCAGGAATAATTTCATGTTTAAGAGCATTCCAGAAAAAATGAGGGAGAGTTGGTAGCCATGAAAGGACGAAACAAACATGTCCCAGCAGAAAATAAGAAAAAAAAAAAAAAAAGCAATATCTACAGGCTTTATTTCTTTTTTCTTTTTTTTTAAATGAAAGAGGATTTGACTCCGACTCTGATACCATTTAGATTAATTGATGAGCGCAGTGATCAGTCACGTGTTCAACCTTGATGTCATTGATGGACAAAAATAACAAGCGTAAGATTCCCCTCTTACCCGCCATTTCCCTGTCTCGCTGCCTATTCTCTCATTTCCATCAAGACAGTTTTGCGTTGCAGTGTATGTTCACTCTTCCCCTGACCTATCATTTTTTTCCCCATCATTTGCAGACGCAGCTATCCCAGTTAAGTAAAACAGGAGGAGCAAGATCTCAGAGCTGTCCTTGAAAGCTTACTTCCAGCCCTACCTCTTGCGAGCATGATTGACAGAAAGGCTGCAGTGAACTTGTTAAGTTTTATTTGGCGTTTTGCCACGATGATGTGTTTGCATGTAATTGTACTGGATGAACAAAGTCAATGGGGAAAGAATGAGTTGAGTGAAGGCGTGCATGCACTGAGAGGTTGCCAGCTGCCACACCCAACAGAGTTAGTGTGCATGGATCTGTGTGCGTGTCAGAAACAACACTTCTTTGTACTGTCTCATAATTTTATGATTATTATAGGCCACCTGTTTGTTTTAACATGATTTTACGTTTTAGGACTGCTTGCTTTAGTAGACTGATTACTCCTATAAAGTAATTACCAGTTGCCAATTGCCTTCATTGCACTCAGAGTATTTTGTCGTTCTCTATTTTTAATTAAATCAAGATATTGTGTTCTTTGTAACTATGTCATACATTTAAAACATGCTTTTATCTTTATCGCAAATGTATGGTTGTCCTCTGTACCTTAATCTGTACCTGTGATGGGTTTGTGGGCAGCGCAAATTTGCATGTGTCGTATCAGGCGACTTGCGTGAGACATTGGCCAGTGTGTGTACTCAATACAAGAAAGTGGACTGTGATATGAACTGAGGGTCTGTTCATCATTCTGTTGATCAGGATGGCGTGGTAAACCACAGATGTGGGTGTTGCACACTGTGCTGTGCGTGTGCTTAGTTGTGGTGACATGAAGTTGTACCTGTGTGTGTGAGAGAGACTGTTTAGAACCTAAGCATTCAGTCTGTAAACTAGGTCCTGCAGAGTGTTGCTGGCAGCCTATGGCAGTTGTGGAATATCTGAAAAATAGTGTTGGGTCTGGAAAAAGTTGTCAGATTTTCACAGATTTAAGTATATGAGCCTTTCTGTACATGTGTACATAGCCATGAAGTTGTATCATCTAGAACCAAAAGAGTTGAAAAGAAAATTGCTTTTAACTACCATAAAGCTTGTTCATCTAGAACCAAAAGAGTTGAAAAGAAAAAACTTGCTTTTAACTGCTGTAAAGCTTGTTCATCTAGAACCAAAAGAGTTAAAAACTTTTAACTACCATAAAGCTTGTTCATCAAGAAACTGCCATAAATCTTGTTCATCCAGAACCAAAGTTGAAAGGAAAACTGCTTTTAACTGTCATAACTGTCATAAAGCTTGTTCATCTAGAACCAAAAGAGTTGAAAAGAAAACTGCTTTTAACTACCATAAAGCTTGTTTTTTTAACTTTATCAGTTTTGTTTTTACTTGTTAGAATGACAGACTAGCTTTTATGCAACGGGAGGGGAGGGGGGGTGTAATCAGGTTTTTTTTTTCATTTGTTTTTTAAGAATGCCAGAGAAACGAATTAAACTGGGTATTGTTTTTAGTTTTTAAAAAAAAGAAAAAGAAAAAAAAAGAAGAAGAAAAATTCTGCAAGTCCAAATCACACTGCACAAAAAATCTGATTTGGATATGTTTTGTGGTGTAGGTGTCAGTGTAGTTGAATTTATAACTGATCATCGTGGTCACTTGCCCTTTCTCCAAATCCAGAAATGATCCATAGTATCAGTGCCAGACTTCTCACTGCTTGGTCATCACTCGCAATGTCACTTTGAAGCTTTTGCACATACATGCCTGTGCGGTCTAGACTGCTTTCCAGTCCAGTTTAGCAGCGTCTGGACCAGAAGATTGTCATGTTAAATGAACAGTTCTCTTTGGTTTCACTGAGAGTTTCACTGGAAAATATTTTGAAATAATGTTGTAAAGTTTTTAAACTCGATTCAAAACATTTTACAAATGACAGCCACTCTCTCCTTCACATCCCCCTTTAAACGCTACAAGCTTCCCAAATAGCTTGTACAGGAAAGGAGTGTTGCTTCATCCTTGATATTGGATTATTTAGTGAACTGATGGTTGCAGACTGGCTATCAATTATTGAAAAGTTTCACTGGTAAGGGTGGATGCCAGTGTATCTTTGCACAGAAAGAAAAAAAAAGGGGGGGGGGGGGGGGCATATAGATATGTACGACTTAAGACAGAATAATGACAGACTAGGTTCTAAAGCCACTTGCTTGTGTAAGTCATTGGGTGAATCTATAGAGACTGCCAATGGTGACTAGTCCCGATGAGCATTGCTTTGACAATCTGTTTTGAGCATGATGGAAATGTCACAACCAAGGTTTTGAAAAACAAAATATGAAGGGAGAGTAGCATAGATGTCTTCTCTGACTGTGGTGCAGGTTCTGTGCAGATTTAAAGGTAGTTTTTTTTTGTTTTTTTTTTTTACCCAGTGTTTTTTTGTGTGCTCTTCCATTCTAGTCTTATCAAAGTGTCATTTAGCGACTTTGACCGTGTATCCATATTTCTTTTTCTTCTGTCATGTTTCTTCTTATTTGTTTGTTTGTTCGTTAGTGTTTTAAACAGTAGGCAGTTGACAATACGAGTGCATACTTATATACATGTATAATTGTGCCAAGATTTTTGTCTCACGATAGAGCCTCATTGTGTTTAATGATATTTATTTCTGCGTACGCAGGCCGATACTCCTGCAGACACTCCCTGTATAGACAAGCAAGGATTAACTCCATCTACTCAACAAAGGGAGTGGAGTTTTGTGTGTAAAAAAAAACGTCATATTTTTTATCCTGCCATTAAGGCAGCCATACTCCAACATCAGGGAAGGTGCATGCTATGTGTAACGTGTCATCCATACCAACGGCCAAACTGGCCTTCTCTTCCGAAGTTTGGCGATGGGATTTTACGCATGTGCAAGATGTTATGCATGTGTTCACACATGGAACCTCGGTTTGTAGTCTCATTCAAATGAAGGACTCTATGGGAAATGGCGTCAGAACCAGTGTTAACTCTGAGGGAAAAATGCCCCTGTACTGAAACAGCCCGCGGAGATTCAAACCTGCACCCCAGGATCACCAAGACTACAAGTCCGGCACTCTACCACTGAGCTATACTGGCCCCTGTTTAATAATATGCTTATTGAGTCAGAAAGATGAAAGGGGGTGGTGAACACAAGAGGTACAATTTGATAGGCATAACAAATGCATTCCAAGCTTCGCAGCGACACACACACACTCTTTCTCTTTTTCCCTTGATGCATTCACATTCTTCCCATCATCGTCACACATACAAGTATGCCCTCAGAAATACTTACATGTTTGATACATATTTTTATATGGAAGTTGTATAAAAGTTGCAACTACTTTGCTGATATCGATGCTCTTCTGGAATATATGAATTCAAATGCTGCTGGAAATGGTTTCTCCTTCCATGTTTGTCAAAATGCAGAAAGAAATTGATAAAATGAGCATACAAGTTTTACTGTATCCAGTTCGGAAGATTTGTGGGTGTTGCAAGCTGCGTGCATGTTTGACAAGGTCAGAGTAGAAAATAATTGTTTGCAGTACAGTCTGCTGAAGAGCTTGAATTATGCTATACATGTGTTGAAAGCGCATAAATGTGAGAATGTTTCATTTGAAATGAACATAAATGTTGTGTCTGTTATGAAAAGCTTGTGAGGCAAGAGCTGCAAATGGAAGTGGCTGTGCAAAGAGCTGCAGATCAACAGCATGCAGCTGTGCTGGCATGGGAAAAAGAACTAACTATTTGGAGGATGAACTGAAGGGTTGTGCCAAAGAACTTTCTTCTTTACATGTCAAATAAAGAAAAATTATAGAAACAACTTCAGTTGTTGTTTTTTTTTTTATCTGCTAAAGGAAGAACGGGTTGTTCTCTCTGAAAATTGATACCTAGCACGGATGCTATTCTGTGTGTTTGGAGAAATAGATCTTCAGCCTCCCATGATCCTTTGGCACGCCACCAATCTGTCTGTCTCAGTCTGTTCGTATTTACCCAGTCTTTTTTCTTTGCATCTTGATCTGTAGTCTGTCGCCCACCCTCTTTCTGTGTGTCTGGATCCGTTTGTCACCTGGTCTCTGTGTCCTGATCCGTTTGTCACCCAGTCTCTGTGTCATGATCCGTTTGTCACCCGGTCTCTGTGTCATGATCTGTTTGTCACCCAGTCTCTGTGTCATGATCCGTTTGTCACCCAGTTTCTGTGTCCTGATCTGTTTGTCACACCCAGTCTCTGTGTCATGATCTTTTTGTCATCTAGTCTCTGTGTCATGATCTCTTGTTACAGTTACAGTCTCTGTGTCATGATCTGTGTTACAGTCTCTGTGTCATGATCTGTTTGTTACCCAGTCTCTGTGACATGATCTGTTTGTCACCCGGTCTGTCATGATCTACGTCACCCAGTCTCTGTGTCATGATCTGTTTGTCACCCAGTCTCTGTGTCATGATCTGTTTGTCACCCAGTCTCTGTGTCATGATCTGTTTGTCACCCAGTCTCCATGTCATCTGTTTGTCACCCAGTCTGTGTCATGATCTGTTTGTCACCCAGTCTCTGTGTCATGATCTGTTTGTCACCCAGTCTGTGTGTCATGATCTGTTCATCACCCAGTCTCCATGTCATCTGTTTGTCACCCATCTCTCTGTGTCTCATGATCTGTTTGTCACCCAGTCTCTGTGTCCTGATCTGTTTGTCACCCAGTCTCTGTGTCATGATCTTTTTGTCACCTAGTCTCTGTGTCATGATCTGTTTGTTACCCAGTCTCTGTGACATGATCTGTTTGTCACCCAGTCTCTGTCATGATCAGTTTGTCGCCCAGTCTCTGTGTCATGATCTGTTGTCACCCAGTCTGTGTGTCATCTGTTTGTCACCCAGTCTCTGTGTCATGATCTGTTTGTCACCCAGTCTCCATGTCATCTGTTTGTCACCCAGTCTGTGCCATGATCTGTTTGTCACCCAGTCTCTGTGTCATGATCTGTTTGTCACCCAGTCTCTGTGTCACGATCTGTTTGTCACCCAGTCTCCATGTCATGATCTGTTGTCACCCAGTCCATGATCCGTTTGTCACGCAGTCTCTGTGTCATGATCTGTTTGTCACCCAGTCTCTGTGTCATGATCTGTTTGTCACCCAGTCTGTGTGTTATGATCTGTTTGTCACCCAGTCTCCATGTCATCTGTTTGTCACCCAGATTGTGTCATGATCTGTTTGTCACCCAGTTTCTGTGTCATGATCTGTTTGTCACCCAGTCTCTGTGTCATGATCTGTTTGTCACACCCAGTGTCTCTCTCTCTTGGCTGCTTTGTCTCTCCATCTCTTAATCCATCCCCCAAACAGTCTCTTTGTCCATGTGTCACCTAGACTCTGTGTCTTTCAATCCGTTTGTCACCCAGCCGCTGTATCTCTTGATCTTTTTGTCATGTCTTTTTTTTGTAACCCAGCCTCTGTCTCTTGACTTGTTTGTGACATTGTCTCTTCATCTGTTCTTCACACTGTCTCTTGATTTGTTCATCGCCAAGTCTATATACCTCTTCATTTGTTTGTCACAAAAATCCTTTGTCTATTGATCTGATGTTAATCTTGCACCCACTCTTCCACTATCTCTTGACCAATCCTTTTGTCTTGATTTGTTAGAATGTAAATCTCTTGATCTGTTTGCTGTTACTGTCTCTCGCTTGACCTGTTCAACACCTAATCTCTCACTCTGTCTCTTCATCTTTTTTCTCACCAAGTTTCTCTTTATTTGTTTTGTCTACCCCCAGTCTCTTTCTTTTGTGTCACACACAGTCTCTTTCTGGGTCTCTTGATCTATACTAGTCACATAAAGTTAAGCACAGTTTACATGTACCCGCATAATTTCCAAAATATAAAAGCCACGATTTTGAAATTGGGAACAGATTTAATTCATTATCTTGTTCAACGTACATTGAATTTCATTGGGATCGAATGAACGGTTGTTGATTTACAGACAATTAAACAGAGGATGGGTCGAAATCAAAGTTCGCAAAATCTGTTTCAGTTCACAAAATCATTTCAATAGTGGGTGTGGCCACCGCCATTGGCGAGACATTCCACGCAGCGACTCCTCATCGAGTTGACCAGTGTTCTGATGACCCTCTGAGGGATTCTCTGCCATTCCAGTTGCAGCATTTGGAAGAGATCCTGGCGGTCTCTGGGAGGTGGATGGTTCTCCTTCACACGTCTCCCCAACTCATCCCACATATGCTCGATGGGATTGAGGTCGGGACTATACGCTGGGAAGATCATCCTGTTGATGCCGGCCTGCACAAATGAAGTTTTCGGCCACCCGGGCCCTATGTGGCCGAGCATTGTCGTCTGGAAGACTGCCATGGGTCCTATCCCGTTGCATGGTCGGAACAACCAAAGGCGCCAGGATTTCATCCCGATAGCGGATGCCTGTGAGGTTTCCATCAATATGGTAGAGTGGTGTCTTGTGGTGGAGGATGAAGGCACCCCATACCATAACAGATCCTCCCCAAAGGCCCTGGTCTGTCTGGCGAACAGCTGCATCAATGTAACGTTCACCAACACGCCTCCAAACTCTAGTTCGGCCGTCATTGTGTTCAAGACTAAACCGCGACTCATCTGAAAAAGAGGACCTGGGACCACTGTTGTTGGTTCCATCTCACATGACGATGGCAGAAAGCTCGGCGAGCCAGCCTATGGGCTGCTAGCAGTCGTGGTCGAACAGCTGGGCGACGTGATCTGAGGCCGAAGTGGTGAAGACGGTTTCGTATGGCTGACGGCTGAGGATGGTGTTATTTGCCACGAAGCTGCCTTTGGATGCTGGTGGAAGTGGTATCCCGCTGCAATAGGGCCTGCCTCTCGATAAAACGATCTTCTCTAGGAGTAGTCTGCCTAGGCCGACCTGACCGTGGCCTCTCTTCAACGCTGTTGGTCGCCCTAAAACGCTGATTCAGTCAGTCTAACAATAACTGAATGATGCACACCAAGTCGTCGCGCCACTTCAGCCTTTGCAATGCCATCTTGTATCCACGCAATCGCCCTGTTTTGTCAAAGGTGCTAAGTTTTCTTCGTGGTGGCATGGTGAGAAAAAGGGCTGACAGTAACCAACCCCGCGCTTTAAACAGCCAAAAAGAAGGGGCATAAAACTCACTTGAGAGACTGCTCTTGCACGGGAAAAAAGAAGATTTTTCATTTTACACATCTTGTGTCGCCAGCAAGCTTGATGCAAAACAGGCACAGTTAACGCAACTTTGCACTTTTTATCCCGCGCGGTAACGAGGTCACCAAGACCCCCGTGCGCACTACCAGTTGACACAGGCTGGATTACACACTGCTGTGTGAGATTCCATCATTGGTTGCCGCATAACAAAAAAAAAACAATGTTTTTTGAAGGGATGAATCAACCCCCCTGTGTGCAAAGGCCTGTGCTTAACTTTATGTGACTAGTATATTTTACCAAGTCTCTCTTTCTGTGCCTTTGCTATGTCAGTCACCCAACAGCTCTCTCTCTCTCTTGCCCTGTTTGTTACCTGATTTATGTCCTTCGACGTTTTGTTGATCGCTGATGTGCGTTGCTTTTTCACCCCAGCCTCTATGTCTCTTGATTTTTTCATTTGTCATCCAATGTCCGTCTCTCGTGATCTTTTTGTCTCTCAATGTGTCCGTTTCTCGATGGTTTTGCTTGTCGCTCAATCTCTCCATCTCTAGTTTTGTCTCCCAGTGTCTATGTCTTTTAGTCGATTTGTCGCCCAGTCTTATATCTCTTGATTGCTTTATCTCTCACCCAATCTCTTCATCTTTTGGTAGCTGATTGATCTCTCCTTCTTCCATCCATCCTCTTTATAAAAAATCTTTAGGTGTGCCTCTCAAGGAGTCGGTCTCTTTCTGAACCACTTCGTTGTTTGTTTCGTCCTATCTCTGTCTCGTGGTGAACTAATTCTCCACCTCCGATGTCTTATTTGCATGATTTTTGTTTAAAACCTTATGTTTCCTTCTCTGCTGTCCCGTCTCGTTCTTCCTTCCTCCATCCCAATACACTCATCTCTAGCAAACACACACACACACACACACACACACACACACACGCACTGAACATGATTCATCTGTGTCAAAACAAATGTGTCCTTGTCTTTCAACTTAGTTCCTCCATCCCCATCATTTCAGAAATCTCCCCCCCCCCCCCCCCCCCCCCCTCCATTACTCTCCATCTTCCGGTCTTGAGAAGACTGAGTGATACATGTTATACTTAATGTACAAAGTCATTTCAAACTGCTATTGTACACATCCAGTAGTCTTGGAAATGGACTAAGTGAACTGAAAAAAACAGGACATTTACACACATTCGTGCAAACGCACCCACATACGCACGCATGTACTATCCCCTTTCACAGTCTAGGAACAGACGTTACTGAAGAATAAACACACACATACCTTTTGATGCTGTATTCATTCCAATCATTTATTTGCATTTTCAATTGTATGCATAATATGGCATGTTAATTTTAGTCACTAATTAGTGAATCCCAAACATGGGACAAGCTGATTGAATGTGTGTGTGTGTGTGTGTGTGTGTAACCATGCACACATAAATTCAGGGTGTGAGATGGTGCAAGTGTGTGTTTGCATGTGCAGAGATACAGCCTGCACAGCTCACACTCTTAAAATGACATTACAGGCCTTCACAAGGGCCGTCTTGCCCTTGTTTCAACAGTACAATATAAGCACATAAGTACAATGCTCCATGTCACGAACCAGGCTAGAGAGGTCCATGTCATCCCAATGTACACTGCTCCATGTCGGCCCAATGTACACTGCTCCATGTCAGCCCAATGTACACGGCTCCATGCTAATATCACCAACTGGTGCACAGGCTCCATGTCAGCCCAATATACACGGCTCCATGTCGGCTCAATGTACACGGCTCCATGTCAACATCACCAACGGATGCACATGCTCCATGTCAGCTCAATGTATACAGCTCCATGTCAACATCACCAACTGGTGCACATGCTGCACATGCTCCATGTCGGCCCAATGTACACAGCTCCATGTCAACACATCACCAACTGGTGCACATGCTGCACGTCAGCCCAATATACACGGCTCCATGTCGGCCCAATGTACACAGCTCCATGTCAACATCACCATCTGGTGCACATGCTGCATGTCGGCCCAATGTACACAGCTCCATGTCAACATCACTAACTGGTGCACATGCTGCACGTCGGCCCGTCGGCCCAATGTACACGGCTCCATGTCGGCCCAATGTACACAGCTCCATGTCAATATCACCATCTGGTGCTGCACATGCTGCACGTCGGCCCAATGTACACGTACAATGTACAGCTCCATGTCAACATCACCAACTGGGGCACATGCTCCACGTCGGCCCAATGTACACGGCTCCATGTCGGCCCCCAATGTACACAGCTCCATGTCAACATCACCATCTGGTGCACATGCTGCATGTCGGCCCCCAATTCATTCAGTGTTCTACGAGGCAAGCGTGAAGCAGAAAGCATCGGTGTTAACTGTTTTTGGCTCCTTCCTCTTCAATGATGTAGAAATCCTGAAACACATCGGTAACTCTTCACTTTGTTTCACCATTTCTTTTATCCTGAAACACATTGGTAACTCTTTATTTCACTATTTCTTTTAACCTGAAACACATTGGTAACTCTTCACTTTGTTTCATCATCATTTCTTGTATCAATCTGTATTGACAAGAAGCACATCAATCTTTAACTTATGCCGCCATCCCTCTTTCCATCCCACACCGGCAACCACATCCCTTTCCACAGGCTTTGACAGTCAACCTGGCCATTCTGATGGGACCATTCTGTGCTGGTCAATGCTGGTCCCTTTCTGGGCCTGTCAGAACGCTCCCCACACATCCCCACATTAGAACAGGCATATATGTGCATGCCTGTCTGGGAAATCCTACCTGTTCTGTTTAAGTCAAAAAGGAAACTGCAAGAACAATCTTTTGTTTGACAGACTCCAACAGCGTGAGCAGGAGTGTAAGAGAATGTGTCAACCATCCACAAGCTAAGATAGATATATATATATATATATATATATATATATATATATATATATGCAGGTTATTGGGATGGCATAGGCAGGTTATCACCGTTTTTCTTCACGGACTTGAATATTCAAACTATATGTATACCAGCAAATGATTCATCAGATTCACACATCAGACACTCTAGATCAAAGTGTCTGATGTGTGAATCTTCGCTGCAGTAAGTGAGGAGTATTCAAATATATGCATACCAGCCAATGATTCATCACACACTCTAGACCAAAAGCATCTTGGCTGTAATAAGTGATTACATACTAGGGAAATTATTTTCACGCACATACCCCCCCCCCAAAAAAAAAAAAAAAACTTCTCTATGGGCAAAAATTTTATGACCAAGATAACAGGGGTCATCTTTGTTTCCGTAAACACATTTAGCTGTACTTGTAGAACTCTACAGCTACATCCATATGGCACTTTTGGTTTTCAGGCCATAATGGCAGCACAAGCCACCTCTGCCTTCCCATGCTATCGGTGATAACTTTTGTGTAGCTCTCAGCAATGCTGAGCTAAGAAGGAATCGTGTTGCATTGCGGTCCTGAGAGATTTCACTTGACCCACAGTTTACAGCTGGGAGTAGAGGGAGGAGTGGAAGGCAGCCTCTTTTTTTCACTGCTGTAGATTACATGAGCACAGCACTCTGCAATGTTAAAGAAACCCACAAGGCCTTTACTCTCCTGCCAGGTCAAGAGGTCATGACCCTATGAACCCACTTCACCAGTGGCATGCATGGCTAGAATTAACACTCTGTGTGTGTGTGTGTGTGTGTGTGTGTGTGAGACATGTGTGAAGTACAGCTGCATAAATTAAAAGTTTTCATTGAGCTGAAACAGAGTGCAAGAGTTGATGAGCGTCATTGCGTAGGGTACCAAAACACTGCATTCAATTACCGGTGGACTCTCTGCAAAGACCTCTAACAAACAAGACACTAAAACAACAAACTGCTTGTACAACACTCTCATACAAACACTATAGAACGTATGTAGTAAAGGACTCTATCTAATCTGAGCGCATACCATCAGAAATTGGTTGCACATCTAGTGAGAAGGCTTTCTGAGGTACAGGGACGGAAGGGACAGAAATCAATTCTGCACACGTTTGCCTGCTATGCCAGATTACAGAAACTATGCTACTGGATTAGCTGGACACAGTAAACGTGCAACCTACAGGCCGCACTGCAGACAGAAATGCCTACTACATACAGAAAATACATTCACTGTCTCAAACTCTTTTAACAGCATTTAACTCATGGTCTTGACTCGGTGTCACTATATATAAGGAAAATGACCTCCAAGAAATAAAATCCTGCTTGCTTTATCTCTCAACTATACTGTTTGAATGTAAAAATCAGCTAAACTTCCATTCTCTTTAGAAGTAAAATCCACTAAACCATCACACTGGCTGGAAGTAAAGAATCGACCCAAACCACCATACTGTTTGATGTAAAACCTCCTGAAACTACCAAACATTTTCTAGAGCAATGCATTAACCAGTGTAGTATTAAAAAAGAAGTCACAAAAATCCTACCAACCAAACAGCATCAAATTTGGGAAGAAAATCATGAAAAGGGTGTACTCTGACTTGCACACATTTTCCTTGCTGACCTTTGTAACCAACCACTGTTTTACTCACATACACTGTGGAAGTTCCAACTTTCAATGATAACTCACCTTTGCCCTACGTTTGAATTGATTTCATACACTTTTGTACAATTTACACCTATGTCCCAGTCATCATCAGATAAGCAGTGCCTGGGCTACTACGTATCAAATAGAATGTTTTCAACAACAGATGCGGTTTATACAAGGAGAAAATATATTCATCAACTTTTGGATCATTTTGATGAATGTAAATAAAAGGCCTAAAGCTACTGTTCAAACAGCCCCATCTCTGCACTCAACAGCTCCCAAATAAGCAGTATGGCAAAACACAGCAAACTGACCAATTGATGTGGGACTGGCAATTAACAAGCAATGGCGGGATATAACAGCAAATGGGTACTAAACAGATCTGAATATATGTGAAAACTGCTACCCTTTCCCCACTTCCTTTGTACCTGTTTAAATACAGTGTGTCCTCAGTGTTACACTTGAAGACCTTAGTATTCATCACTTGGAGATCTCTCTCTCTCCCCCCCCCCCCCCCCCCCCCCCCCCCACCCATCCAAACCAATGCCCTATACCACAGCGCTTTGTGCACAGTGTCTTAGGGACTCACAGAGAGATCTGTATCGCAGGCCTCACAATGCCAAGCATAGCCACGCACTTTGGGTGACTTCTTCAGGGGGGGATCCAGGCAGTGATAGTGGTAGGACAGCTGGCAGTCATCACACCTGGAGACAGAAAGGGGGAAAACCATGTATAAGTTCACTGGGTTTTTTCCCCCTGTCAACAACACCCTCTCTTTCAGTTCATTCCTGCCCAGCCAACCGCTCAGGGCCCTGTCAAGGCTGTCACCACGCAGACAACAAACCTCTATCAAAAAATACCCCCAAACATGCATATACACACATGATCGTTGATATCAATTCATAACATGACAGTAAAACTCTAGATGAACATTAAAACTAAATTGTACGTGTATCAGGAGACTGATCCTAAAGAAGCCTTTCAATGCTGTCAACACTCCAGATTCTAAATTTTGGACTAAGATCATCTGGGGGGGTAGGAGGTGCTACACCTTGTAACCTCTGTACTCTTTGCAGTTGCTTCACAAACTGAAAAGGTGAAGGCTTCCTATCACAGGTGATTCTGCATTTCAGCACTGTTGAGAACACGACATCTGGATCAACTTCAACAGCACATTACTGTGTCACTCATCTCATCTTGTAGTACACAATGGTGGTCAGCAATTTAGCAATTTGCTCTCTCTTTTTCCCATACTGCCTTTTTTCTGAAAACATTTAAGGAAACTTCAACTTTCTACAGGTTCGTAACTAAGTGTGCCAGAATGTGTCAAAGGTTTCTGCAATATCGAAGACGATGACCTCGAGACTTCTCTGAATTTGGGCTTTGCATACATGTTTGTCAGGGAAAACAATATGAACTGCTGATGCTTCCTTTTCTCAAGTCAGCCTGACACTTTGGATTGACATTGTTTTTCGTAAAAAAATGATGTAAGTGAAACTGGTCTAAAGCCATTGTAGTCTCTTCACAAGTAAACCAGTATGTCTACTAATTCAAAAACTTTATCTGTGTAGCAACCATCCTGAGGTTGTTACATGACCCCAAATGGCATCATTTTAATAAAAGCTGAGGCTGAAATGGTGTCACATCCAAATTACAAAATAACTTTAGAAGAACACAACCTCAAGAGGCTCTCCCTTGACTTCCTGAAATCTTGCACAATACAGAGTTCAGACAGTGATGTTAGAAGTACCAGGGATACCAGCCTGGAAACATTGCACATGCTCCCAAGCACATCACACATGCAAAAACATGCACCGTCATACACCCAAAACACGGTTCCTTCCATAAAGATGAAAAATATCACAAACATGAATATGCTTCCCCTTTTAACTGGTAACATCCAAAGTCAAACAACTGAACAAATGATCATCTGTATGAACCTTCACCTGTATATAAAGGTCAATAGACTGGAAGAATACATCATGTGGATTTCCATTCTGTTTGCTTGTGTTCATTCCCGTGAATGTGATCAACTTCAGAATCAACTGAAATATAACTCCAAGCCCATGCTATGATTGCAAGGAAACAAACATAAAAACAGAGGGGGAAAAATGACAAACCAACAACCAACAACAAATACCCAACATAGTCAACTGTATTTTGGGCAAGCTGGTGTACAAAACACTCCCCAAGTGCAAGGGGGCACACAGGTGTGCCATGTTACCTGACTGTGTTGGACACCTCCCCGTCCAGATTGCACACCACACACATGATGTCTGGCAGGTCCTTCTCCTTTCTGGCGCAAGCTGCAGGACTGCTCTGCAGGGACGTCTCTCTCCTGCACAGCACAGTTAAAGTGACAGTCACTCTTTTTACCACAACATTAATGGTTCATAGTTGATAGCTTACATCATTTTTGCCCAGGTAAGTACACAGGGCCCTATTAGGACTGTCAAAATGAAGAAAAAAAAATCATTAAAAATGGATGGAAAAAACAGTCACATCATGAAAAAAGTAACAAACAACAAAGACAGCACATACCTATGATAAATGATATGTTGGCTGATTTACCGACATATCTGGTAACAAGACTAGGCCCTCAAAAGTCCGCCAGCCATTCACTTCTATCATCACAATCAGATTAAAAGAAAAAAAATTCTTAAAGTTAATGAAGAACACTCATACATGTCACAAAAACTCATATACACAACTAGTGTGCTCTGTCATGTATGTGTGCACTGTGATGCGTACTTACTGCCATCATCATATCACAGTCTTCTTTTTTTTATTCCTGTTGTCTGTTAGCTGTCATTGGGTACTTCCTACTGCCATCTTAAAGTACTGTAGTCACTGTATCCTGGCTATGTTCAAATCATTATGAATACCATTATCAACAGCAGCAGCATTGTTACAGTTATTATCATGATGACCATCAGGTTTACGGCAGTGGTGGTAGCAGTGTGTATCCAGACTTGCTGAAGATGGCTGTCCCACTTCTGACGGCCTCTCTGTAGCATTCCTCCCATAGGCTCACTCCAGCTGCCCAGGACACATCCACAGAGCGGAATGTCACATCAGCCCCCACCCTGGCCGTCCACAAGGATCAAGCATCCTGACCATCTGGTCATCACACTATGGGCCACACTGGTCTCCAGCCCTACCTTGCTGACTCCAGCTGCCTCTTCCGTCTTCTTCGTCTCCACTTTCTTCTTTGTCTTGGCCGACAGGGATACAGAGGAGGAGGAGGCAGGAAGAGAAGACACTGGCATTTCACTGCTGGGCGGAGGGACTGGTTTTTTCTTGGTTTTTGATTTACTTGACAGCTTCTGCACACACACACACACACACACACACACACACACACACACACACACACACACACACACACACACACACACACATACACACACACACAAACGCTGTATTTGTTAGCATTATCTAGAACATGTACCCACCATGGGGTCTGCTTGGCTTCATAAGGTGAAGGACTCCTGTTTCAAAGCCCAGAGCTTGACTCCTATTCAAAGACAGCCGGGCTGGGAGATACCTTCTCTTTGGAGTTAACATCTGTGCGTATCATCCAATGCCTTCCAAGTCCTTCAGTGGAAATGTTAAAACCAAAGCACCATGCATGAGCGCATGTGTAAAAAAAAAATTGCTTGTACGTTTAATCCTACTCTGCCTTTTTTGAAAAGAAAAAGCCATCATATGCCAGAGGAATGAATCACACACACACACACACACACACACACACACACACACACACACAGACACACTGCACAATGGTGTCATGTGGAAACATCATGCCTGAAGACTGAATGTGACCATCTTTACATCTTGCCTGTGCCATTGATGCACAGCACAACATGAATCTCTGGTTGCTATTGTTATACTGACAGGCACTGTACATCATGATACAACTCTCTCTTTCATGTTCAGCACTTCCATAAAAATCGTCTGCTGGCCGGTAAATTATCTCCCTTGATATCTCCCTTTTCAAGTGCCACTAGACACTTATTTGACTTATCACGATTATGTATCACAAAAGTTTTCCAAGTTCTCATGATGCTCAGATTGTTTTCCACGCCACTGCTGCACACAGACAAATGCTCACGCTCCAGCAAGCTTTGGAAGAAATCTTTCAAGAAGCAGCAGACTGCAAAACAACCACAAACTGTGCCACTTACTGGAAAACCTTGGAACAGTCACATACTGTACCACTCACTGGAGGACTTCAGAAAAATCTCACGCTCTGCCTCTGGCTTCCTTGAGTTACAAGCTTTCCGCTTACCTTCCTGGTTTCCAAGCTCTGCATGTGTTGCATGTTTCTGAACTTGACGGGCTCTTTGATGTCTCCCTCAGGCGTCGTGGTGCATCCACCAGCCGGACCCCTGCGCTGCCTTCAGAGTCATCAGTGGTGGTGGTGACACACCGGGAACACTGCCTGCACAACACTGAGGCTGGTCAGGTCATGAACTGACGCAGTGGCTGGCACTCCTCACCCCGTCTACACCCCATTACATTCAACTCTTCACTTCAGCATCTTTCACTCTTCACCCCTTTCTTTTTTAAACTCATGACTCCTTCAACTTTTACCTCAGTCCTTATGCCTGAGACTAGAAATCACATCTCTACAGAGCAGACATATGGGCACATGAAGTCCAATGTTCTCTCCACCAGCTGTGTGCCCAACGTTATTTGTGCATTCGACAATCTGCAGCAGGTTTTTACCTCCATGACATCACTGAAAACATGGAGGCACTCGACTGCCTCACGAGGATAGCATGTGCCAAGGCAGCAACAGACCCCTGCTGATTTCACAGTGACCCTTTCCGTCTGAATCGCCTGTTGACACAGCACTTTCACAGTCTGCCATATGTATTGTTTATAATATCATGCTACTTTGCATTTTATTCAAATTACCACTGGTCTTGTGAGATTCTTGTCCCCTTGGCTCTTTTAAGGGACACTACATATTTGAAATGATCTTTGAAGAGACTAATTCAGATTCAGATTACTTTATTATCTCTCGTTAAAAGAGAAATTACATTCGTGACCGCTGCCCTAAAAGTTAAGACATACATATTTATAGTTACAAACGCCCTAAAAGTTAAGACATACATATTTGTAGTTACAAACGTGACATGAAAACTAAAATTACTTTCAAACAATAAAACATGCGTGTATAACCAAAATGGGAATTTCAATCTTTCTCCTTTTTGGTAGTGCAAATAAAGCATGCACTCAACCACTCATAATTATATATACATACATGTGTGCATGTATGAGAGAGAGAGAGAGAGAGAGAGAGAGAGGAGAGAGAGAGAGAGAGCGATTTATCATTAAAATTAAAAATCTAAATATAAGACTAAGCCTTTTCCCCTCCAGACTAAGCATCACATAGGGCTCTTAGTGGCCACTGTCACCAAGCTCTAGGCCTGGGGAACTGAACAGAAACATTTTCATGTCTCTCTAAGTAAGTGAGCGTGCTTCCCACCATGCTTTTTGATATTCTGGCATGTTTGGACAGGTAACTTTGAAAAAAGGAACTTTACTACAAAACGTACTTTTATGATATATTTACCTGTTCAAACACTAGGATGTTCTCTCACCTCCATGTTTGTTTGGAAAAAGGTGCTAAAATCTCAAGCCAGTTTGGGAAAAAGATGCTAAAACTGAGCTAATTTGGGAAAAGGTGCTAAAACTGAGCTACTTTGAATATGTTTCTATGAACTGAACTCACTACAGGCGATAACTCTTGCTGCCTACCAGGGAAAAGTGGTGAGGTTAGCTCCCTTCTCTCCCCCTATTTTATTTTCACACGGGGATCTTGATGATATGGCAATGTCCCACACCAAGTGTGGATAAGGTATTTGTTTGGTCTGGCAATTATTTCTTAAAGCTATTTTCATTTGTATAATTCTTTTTACTCTTTTACCCCATTACCTTCCACACTTCATCCAAAAATCTTTCACACTCCATTGGCTTGAAGGACAGAAGCTGGGTCAGCACTGGATCATGTACATGTAAACATCAGTATAAACTGGGATTTGGATGTATGATATGTGTGTGCGCTGGGATTTGTGTGTGTGTGGCTATGTATATGTGTGCATGTGTGTGTGTGTGTGTGTGTGTGTGTGTGTGTGTGTGTGTGTGTGTGTGTGTGTGTGTGTGTGTAAGTGTGTGTGTGTGTGTGTAAGCGTGTGTGTGTGTGTGTGTGTGTGTGTGTGTGTGTGTACGTGCATTTGTTGTGTGTGTGTGTGTATGTGTGCATGAATACATGCAGGTGCATGTTGAGTGTGCATGAGTGGGTGTTTGAAGTGTGAAGTCTGCATGGCAGGACTTACTCACTGACCACCACATGTTTGCAAAACTTACCATCCAAGAGTTTGGACTTTTTGGGCATGCGTGTGAGAGGGGGGTCCAGGCAGCCCAGGTGGAAGTAGTGGCGGCAGCTGTCACACTTCGCCAGTAGATGCTGGTCTGTTGTCTGCAGGCATATCCCACACCTGCAGCATACATGCATGAATGAGAAATAGGAAGATGGACTATGGGTGCCTGAAAGAAGACAAAACTCACATACAGAAAGCGAGTCACCCTGAGAAACAGAGATCAGTGCCCCCAGTGGCATCACCGAGCATCTGAATGATTTCATATACACTCCAGCCATGTATCCAATGTCACCACTTTGCCTTTTGTTAGAGCAGCTTTGTAAAATCTTCATAATGGTTCATGCTCCTGGCAAACGACAAATGTAATGCTGCCTGTTTGGTCAATCAGTTCAACAACTCTGTGACCCATCAGTTTCAGTCAACCATGCCATCACTCACACTGACCATATTCTGTGGTCACTCACACCAGCTCAACTCTGTTGTCAACCAGCTTCACTCTGTTGTCAGTCATATTAATCTAACTCTGTCGCAAACTTAGCTCTGCTGTCACTCACAGCAACCCAACTCTGTTGTCAAATTAACCCACCCAACATTACGCTTTCCTAAAGCCAGACAAGGTAACAGCAATGGGCATGATCCCTTCACACCTTTATATGGTCACCATTGATGGCAATGCAAAGCAGAGACAGCAGGGAGGTTGCTAGTTGGTCTTACTTTCTCTCTGTTTGTTTCTGATTTTGTTTTGTTTTTGTTAAATTATAAAAGAAAAAAAAAAGCATTTATTTGCCTTTACTAAGTTTTCACATCCCTGCATTTTTTTGACATTGTCACTATACTCTGAAATACTCATTTGTTATACATGCAGATTGTTTTCCAGAGATAAAAATGCTTATAAATAATGTGCATTTGTGTCAATGTCCACTCATTCATTGTTTCAGCAGATTGTTTTTAGATAAAAATGAAAATAGTAGATTAAAAAATCATTTTATCACCATATTTACCTTCACGCACCAAAATGAACTAGTAGCACAAAAATCGTTAGAACACAATTCACGCGCTTGCACACGCGCACACACACACACACACTCACACACACAGACATGTGCACTTGCACACAAACACAAAAACGCAGATAAACTTACTGATGAATGAGTGCAGCAGGAGAGCTCACAGTCTCCTTTTTCGAAGGCGAACGTTGGCGTTTTCGTGGGCGAAATATCTCTGGAATGGTCACAGACTGAAAAAGACCCATTCAAACACACGCACCAGCAAAGTCAGCGTGACACCGTAACCTTCACCATATCTGTCATTACATATGTACAGCATCTCACGCGCTACATCCTGCAAACTAGGTTTTCCTCTCATTTTAAAACATCTGTTCCTTCCACCTTGTTTCAGCCTTGTTTCACAAATATTTTTTTTCTTTTTACTGCATGTTGTGTCATGGGTGGGGGGTGTCCCTTTTGTTCTGTTCTGTTGTAAAAGAGGAAACAAAAAGGACATTTCAAAGTCTGCTGGTAGAGGACTGTGGGGCTGGGTGTCAATCAGGAAGGATTCCTGACCTTGGCAGGTCAATCAACACAGCCCCCTAAAGCCAATGCACTTTGGGCTCAGGGCAAAGAGCATTGTGCATACACACAGAAATCTGCATTGACATCACACCCCCACATGGTGCTAGAATAAACCAGCTTACATTTTTCAATGATAATGATTCTGGACTAGGACACAGTCATAATACACATGGAATAAGAACCATTAATAACTAATATCTAACATGAAACAGTAATAAACTATTATGAACCAGTGACAAACTAGTAAACAGGCTGGATCATAAGACAGTCACAATAAGCCTGTACTGTTAGACAGTCATACTGAACGTCAAACATCAGGCGCTCATAATGAGTCTAGTCTGTAAAGACTGTCATAATGATTCTGTACAGTACGTGTGACAGTTGTACAGTGTGACAGTTGTACAGTGTGACATATATAATGCACCTAGGTTATCAGACAGTCATACTGAGCCTGGACCATGAAAGTCATACTGAGCCTCACCATGAAACAGTCATACTGAGCCTGACCATGAAACAGTCATACTGAGCCTCAACTAGGAAACAGTCATATTGAGCCTGGACCATGAAACAGTCAGTCACTGAGCCTGGACCATGAAACAGTCATACTGAGCCTCAACTAGGAAACAGTCATACTGAGCCTGGACCATGAAACAGTCATACTGAGCCTGACCATGAAACAGTCATACTGAGCCTCAACTAGGAAACAGTCATACTGAGCCTGGACCATGAAACAGTCATACTGAGCATGACCATGAAACAGTCATACTGAGCCTGACCATGAAACAGTCATACTGAGCCTCAACTAGGAAACAGTCATACTGAGCCTGGACCATGAAACAGTCATACTGAGCCTGACCATGAAACAGTCATACTGAGCCTCAACTAGGAAACAGTCATACTGAGCCTCAACTAGGAAACAGTCATACTACTGAGCCTGGACCATGAAACAGTCATACTGAGCCTGACCATGAAACAGTCATACTGAGCCTCAACTAGGAAACAGTCATACTGAGCCTGGACCATGAAACAGTCATACTGAGCCTGACCATGATTTACAGGGTTCCCACTTCTTCACAGGAAAAAAATTCAAGGGTTTTTCAAGGGTTTCTAAAGGGGATATTTTAATTTTTATGGGGCAAATTTAGCCGTACAATTGAAAAAAAAGAGTGAATAATAACCTTACACATGTAATCCAGCCATGATGATAAGGTGATTACACTCTGTAGTCTTTTCCACGCTCAATATCATGTATATACAAAAAATAAAAAATGAAGTCTTTATACAGAAATTGAGAAATCAGAAAAAGAAAACTTTCAATCTGCTTTCCGGACCAGTATCGACATGAATGTCCAGCTGCTTCTGTTTCAAGTTCTTGCTCAATGATTCATCAAAAAGCATGACATATTCATTGCAGCCGAGGCCTCCTCTCTAGCACATTTCAGGAGGGAGCTCAGCAAACTTTACTTTTAAAATACAGCCACTGTATGTGCTGTCGTGTGGAAGTGTGTGTGAATGGTTGGCGGGCCTGGACTAGCCTAGTGCTTGTTCTGGGCAGGATAGGGAGCAGGGTAAACCCCTTTTTAAAAGGCGAATGTGGGTAGCCTTCCTGTAGCTCCACACTTAACTGGGTTTTGTTGTTGTTGTTGTTGTTGTTTAAAATGGAGTGACTGATGGCGGAGAATGAAGCAAAATTTAGAAAGAGAGGGGGTTTAGTTACCGCCAAGGACATTGACAAAGCACAGGACAAGACACAATGCAATTCGACCTCTTGGATCTTCTTCAGGGGAAAAAAAAAATCACATTTAACATTTAGGACAGTACAAAGAACCAAGACTTATATGTCCATGTGGTAGGAAGAATGGCCGCCAGGCGGAAACGACAGAGGGGATTATGGGAGAGGAAAAAAAAAAAAAAAAAGGGGGGGGGGGTTGCGTGGGGGGAGGGGGAGTGAAATGATGGGGTTGTGTAGCTGGTTTAGTGGGGTGGTGTGCTATATTTGTGATGGTTGTGGTTAAGGTGGATTGATAATAATGCTAAGTAAGGGGGGTAGGGGGGGATTTTTATATATATATAATTTATATATATATATATGTAGATAGATATAGATAGATAGATAGATAGATAGATAGAAGGGATAGTAATGATAATAATGATAGTGGTAGTAATTATAACAACTAGATGAATAAAATGAAAGTAACTGTAATAACAAAACAATTAAGTGAATAGATAAATGATTTTTTTTTTGTTTTGCTGGTTGTGTGTGTGTGTGTGTGTGTGTGTGTGTGTGTGTAAGCTAGCTGGTAGGTAAGTTAGGGGGAGGGGTGTGGTATGAATGTTGTCTTTTTGAACAAGAAGTAGTAGGGTTTTTTCTTCTTTTTTTTTAACAAACGCGCACTTAAATGAGTCACTTAAAGTCTTTGGAGACGACGTGACGACTGATTTCAAGATTCAGTCTGTGATATCACTCTTTTTTCAGTTCTGACAGAAAAAAGGAGCAATGCCAAAAGTTGCAAGATATCTACTTTTGGTTTCCCCACACCGATAGTTCGTCGCAATCGAGGAATATGGAAACATTGCTGCAAACAGTTTCGCGTTGTCTTCAGCAGATCGGAAACTGTTATGATTGTTGATGGCATGAATCGTCCACAACACTTCAGATTTCAACACATCTGTCCCACTCGCTGTTATTGTGGACTGGCTGACGATTCTTTCTGAGGAAAGGGTCTGACCCGATTTGATGAATTTGATGATTGCCGAACGAAGTCCGTAGGACTACTGACGGCCTACTCGCTTTATCCAATTCCACGTATTTTTTCCTCTTTCCGTGATTTGCAACCGCCGATTCGCCTATTGTCCGAACATCAACGGTCTTTTTGCACACTTTACAGAAAAAAACGCATGTTTGTTGTCTCTGCATTCAGTGATCCAGCTTCGATATTCTTCCTTCTGTAGCACAACGGATCAAATGCGTAATTTCCCTTTGGCATGTTGACAGACGCAACAGTATCGGACTTCGCCGAAGATGATAGAGCATGGCGCCCTTTGTCGGAAGTCGAACTGCGCATGCGCAAACGATAACCGACTATTGAATTGCTTCCCTTTGCTTGAAAGCAGACGACACGCAACACGATTCGAGAGGCGAAAATCGATGTCCGAAGTCTCGTTCGCGTTTGTTCTCCGATTCGTCTTCAAATGTTACGGTCAGTTTTGGTCGGAAAACGATTTTTAAGGGGATTTCAAGGGATGGTAGGGATATCTGCAGTTTTCAAGGGTTTTCAAGGGCCTTTTTGACCCAGTTGAAATTTAAAGGGTTTTCAAGGGTCTTCAAGGGGCGTACGAACCCTGATGAAACAGTCATACTGAGCCTCAACTAGGAAACAGTCATACTGAGCCTGGACCATGAAACAGTCATACTGAGCCCTGACCATGAAACAGTCATACTGAGCCTGACCGTGAAACAGTCATACTGAGTCTGACCATGAAACAGTCATACTGAGCCTGACCATGAAACAGTCATACTGAGCCTCAACTATGAAACAGTCATACTGAGCCTGGATCATGAAACAGTCATACTGAGCCTGACCATGAAACAGTCATACTGAGCCTGACCATGAAACAGTCATACTAAACCTTCACTATGAAACAGTCATACTGAGCCTGGACCATGAAACAGTCATACTGAGCCTGAACTTTGACAGTCCTATTAAACCTGGACCATGAGACTCGTCATAATGAGCCTAAAATATGACCGTCATAATACCCCCTGGACTGTGACAGTCATGATAAGACTGGCAGATAAGAGAGTCATAAGTAGCCTCAACTGCAAGACAGTCATAATAAGCCAGGCATATTAGACACTCATAACACGTCTGGAACATAAGACGGTCAAAATAACTGGGAAGTAAGACAAGTCATATTAAGCCTGGACTGGGGACAATCATAGTGAGCAACATGACTGTACTGGCACTGATAGCAATCAAAACAAAACACAACATGAATGTGTTTGTCCAGCTGCCTCACCTTTCCACCCACATCAGACAGAATGCTCCATAACGTCTCTCCATTCCGCCGGGTCTTGCAGGCCGTTTCTTGCAGATTTTCTAAAAAGTGCGGGAGAGCTGCATAAGTAGACAGAAATCACACACTTCTAAATACCAAGTGTCTGTAGCTGTGGTGGTGCACAGAGATTCACACATGGACATTTGATACAAACAACAACCAAGTACATTCAAATAAAAACAATGTCATTCCAGCTTCCTAAATTTTGCACTATCAAATGATATAATTGGGTCTTCCCATCCATTTGTGCCATTTGAAAATTTCATGCACATCTGTTTTTGAGCAAAATATTCTCAGCTATATCTAGAATACTCTGTAATAATGTAATATAATAAACTGAACTAAATCAACACAGAAAATTCATTTGTTTGACTAGGCTAAAGATACTTCTCTGTCCAATAGAAAAGAGTAATATAAACGTTGTATGCACTAGTTTAAAACATAAAATACATTTTCAAGCCAAAGTCAAAAGCCACTGTTCAGCAAATACAGTTGGATGGGCAGGCAGGCTGACATTCAGAAATGTATATTAACCACTAAATGTAGACCAGGACCTTACAGCTACAATGACAAAGAAATGTTTGACAGAGGAATGAAATCAGTAACAAATAAGAAACAAACTTCCGAAAGGTGCAGTAACCCTTTCCCCTCCTCCCCTCTCCTCATTTTCCTTTCTTAGACTAAGATCTATGGCTACACCAAACAAGGACAGAAAGAGTAAAATCATGAGTTAAAAAAACAGATTTATCTGTTTCTGATATGCATATCTCTCAGAGCTTGGAAACTGGACCCCCTGGGGTGCAGGAAGTGGGGTAACAGGTAGGAAGAATGGGGAGGGGGGGGGGATGATGAACTAATCAGGTCCATGACCATTTGGTATTATTTTCCCTGCTCCCTGAGACCTCAATGGCCAAACGAATACCTTACTACAAACATTTTAAAATCTGTGTTAACATAAACCCCAACCAACCAAAAAGGGGGTTAAAAAAAAAAATTTTAAAAAAGGGGGGGGGGGGGGGGGGGAGGGGAAAGCTCTCATAAAAGCCACTTAGAAAATCCTTAAAGATCTGTTCTCAATGGCAGAGCCTTAATTAGGAAGGGCAGGGAGAGGGTTTCAGGAGGAAAGGGCATGTGGGTTATGAAAGAATAGATCGCCGGAAAAAAAGCAGATTAACAAAAAAAAAACAACAAGTCTTTAACTTGGAGGTGGTCTCATTAAGCAAGGGAGGGGGGGAGGATATTAATGTGTGTGTGTGTGTGTGTGTGTGTGTGTGTGTGTGTGCATGTCTACGTGTGTGCATGTGGGAGGATCTCAGCTGGGAAGATCTTTACTGGAATAGAAGGGTTTGAGCACAGTCTTTACTGGAATAGTCATCGTTGGAAGCGACTTTCATCAGACAGTCTTCATTAGGAATGTTTACAAGAGGAGTCTTGATTGGGAGAGCCTTTACTGGGAATCTTTACAGGGAGAGGCTTTATTTGGGACACTTTTTTGTTGGAGACAGGGGGAAGGTCTTTAGTAGGAGAGTTTTAGCTGGGTGGTTCTTGATTGGGACTGTCATACTTTGGGCAGTCTTCACTGGTGGATCTTTATTAGGGAAGTCTTAACTGGGAATCTTTCTTGGTAGTATCTTATTAGGAGGGTCTTTAATTAAAAAGCCTTAACTGACAGCCCTTTATTACAAACGTCTTTATTGCCAGGGTTTCATTGGATGGGTCTTTATTACGAAAGCTTCGTCAGAAGCATTTTTACTGGCAGGGTCTTTACTGCGGGAATTTTTACTGACGGGCCTTAACTGGCAAGATCTTAACAAGAAGGGTCTATAATGGGAGGGTATTTTCTGGCAGGATATTTACTGGCAGGGTCTTTATTAAAAGGATCTTTATTGGCAGGGTGTTTATTGGGCGAGCCTTTATCAGAAGGATCTTTAAATGGAGGGTCTTATTAGGAAAGCCTTTAACTCTCTTGACAAGCGAGCGCCCCTAGCGCGCACGACCGGAAATCACACAGCCAAAAGGCTGAGCGCCCGCCAGCGCCCGGTAAAACACGTGGCAACAATGGGCGCCGCCATGTTTCTCGTAGAAAAAAGGAAGTCTCGCGAGAACGTGACTTCCTTCTTCCTGTAGCCATTTACTTCCGTCTGCAAAAAAAAAAAAAAGTCGATACGTGCCATGGTTCTCGAGTTACGAATTTTTTAAGTTTTGAGGTCGAAATGCTGTTTTTCACCATGGCTAACCTTGATTTCTGCCATTCTATAATGAGATTTAGTGATGGAGATACTGTGTTTTGTAGGATTTACGGCGTAAGACTTAGTGAAAGTGCTGGGTAATGAAGCTTAGAGTGACCTAGATTTCGACTGGGATGAGGTTCCAGGTATGATGAACAACGATTCGGAAGAAAGTTCTGAAGAAGAAGACTTTTCCCCCCCCCGAGTAAATGGCTCATGTGACATTCTTCAAACTTGCGATATAGCAACATATATATTCGTAGGAATTTTAAAAATTATTTTCATTTCATTATTTCCTTTCCTCTCTTTTAAATATTTCTTTAATTGGGTAACCATGTTCAAATTACAGAGTTACTTACCTTGCCGATGGTTTTCGGCGTAACTAAGCTCAGGTAAGTGCATACTGAAGAGGGTTAAAAGGATCTTTATTGGCAGGGTGTTTATTGGCCGAGTCTTTATCAGAAAGATCTTTAAAATGGAGGGTCTTATTAGGAAAGCCTTTAATGGGAGGATCTTTACTGGATCTTTCTTATGGGTCTTTGTTGGAAGAGTTTTGAGGTGATTTTTATTGTGAGGGTCTCTATGAGAAGGGCCTTCAACGGAAGAGTCTTTACTTGAGGGGAATGGGGGGTTGGGCTTTTCCTACGATGGTCTTTGTTAGGAGGATCTTTAAAGGGAGGTGTGGGGTGGTCTTTGTTGGGAGGGTTTTTATTAGGAGGGTTTTATTGGGAGGGTCTTTATTGGCAGGGTCTTTATTGGCAGGGTCTTCATTGGGAGGGTCTTTGTTGGGACAGTCTTTGTTGGGTCTTTATTGAGAGGGTCTTTTTGAGGGGTCTTTACTGGGAGGGTCTTTATTAGCAGGGTCTTTGTTGGGACAGTCTTTATTGGGAGGGTCTTTACTGTGAGGATCTTTACTAGGAGGGTCTTCATTAGAAGGGTCTTTGTTAAGAGGGTCTTTGTAAGAAGGGTCTTTGTAAGGGTGATCTTTACTGTGGTCTTTATCAGGTGGGTCTTCGTTGGAGAGGTCTTTGTTAGGGTGGTCTTATTAAGGTGGTCTCCATTGGCAGGGTCTTTATTGCAAGGGTCTTTCACTGACATGGTGTCCTTATTGGAAGGGTCTTTGATTAAGTGGATGTCCTCACTGGAAGGGTCTTTCACTGACAGGGTGTCTTTATTGGAAGGTCTTCTTTCACTGACTGGGTCCTTTATTGGAAGGGTCTTTCACTGACTGGGTGTCTTTATTGGAAGGGTCTTTCACTGACTGGGTGTCTTTATTGGAAGGGTCTTTCACTGACTGGGTGTCTTTATTGGAAGGGTCTTTCACTGACTTGGTGTCTTTATTGGAAGGGTCTTTCACTGACAGGGTGTCTTTATTGGAAGGGTCTTTCACTGACTGGGTGTCTTTATTGGAAGGGTCTTTCACTGACTGGGTGTCTTTATTGGAAGGGTCTTTCACTGACAGGGTGTCCTTATTGGAAGGGTCTTTCACTGAAAGGGCGTCTTTACTGCAAGGATCTTTTTACCTCTTCATTGGAAGCGTCTTTCACGGAGTGGGAGATTATATCATCAGTTTTTTTTCTTTTAAACTGAGAGAGAATCTGTTTTGGCTGGTGGGGTTTTTGTTAGATGGTCTGTACTGGAAGAGGAGAGAGGGAGCCCTTGCTGGGAAGGGCAAAGTGTTGATGGAAGTGTTCACTGGCAAGATCTTCACTGGGATGGTTTTTTACTGGACCTTTGTCAGGAGGTTAACACAACTTCCAACTTGCTTCCTTATCACTGAAATCTGTAAAGATTGCTTGGTGACAGGCTTTGTCCCAGGCCCATCTTTCCACCAATGACTTGATTTACAAATCAAGTTTTCACATTCTAATTTTAAGATGGTTCTGTTTTTTGACTTGCTGACGGCTCTATGTAGCTTTCACCGTCAGCTTGGTTATAACACCATCAATTGTACTTTAAAATGCACTTCTTCCATGTACTTAATAACCAGTTTATAAAAAAAGCTATACTTTTTGTGTTACAAAAATAGCCATTGATGTCTTTGTTATGTGTAAGCAGTAGGAAAACATTCATATAACTGCTGTTCTTAAATTTTGACATTTAATGTATGTACTATATGATAATAAAATTACATCTTTAACTATACAAATACGTAAAACTTAACTTCAGTGTGAAGTGTTACCTGGTCATACTGGGTGCGCAGTTCTCTCTCTTGGTCCATCAGTTTGATGTTCTGGGCAGTCAATTCATTCATGTTCTTACGAATCTGATCAATTTTGTTCTGCCGTCCTGCACACATAAACCATGGACTGGGGTTCTCAGTTCCCAAGAGGCATTTTACGGCCATCAGCACTGTGGTCATAACTCTTCTGACTTTTTCCCAACTAGCATTCACATACCAAATAAACTAGGCTTAGTGGTTTTATTCTAACATCTGTCTCAAGTGGAAATCAGATCTGTAAAAATCTGCAGAAGCCAAGAATTTTGTCATATAGGCGTAAATTGCCTAGCTCTTGCCTTCAGTCAGTAGACAAACTAAAGGTAGCAACTGTGTTCATTTTCCACATAACTTCGTAAATTACAACGTGATTATTGAAGTGGTCAATTTCCAAGTTTGATTCTAAAGAAACATATTTTCCAACGGCCTCTCTGAAAATACACAACTTTCAGACTGGGAAGCCTTTTTGTGTATAGTATTCATGAATGTCTACCAGACACATTCTGCAAGTTTCATATCTTTACATTTGTAGTTCGCGGCAATTTTGACAACCCAAGCGCAAAGTCTCCAGGGAAGAGAGAGAGGAAACAGTGTAATGAGGAAGTTCAAACAGATCATAATTCAATGAAAAAAATGCTGATGACTGCAAGATCCAGGTGGTGTGACAGTGACACTGTACATGGAGGGGAGGGAAACACTGGGACATTTGGTCGGTAACACCCGTCTCAAGGATCCCACTTCCCCTCCACCTTCAAGTTTCCTCATAGATCAAAAACACCACTTTTCCCTTGCAGGCCAACACACAAACAAAAAAAAAAAAAAAGGTATATGAATGCCGGCTGCCTTTCACCTTATAAAACCAGTCTAATTTGCATGTCTGTCTGGTGTCATTCCAACGGTCCCAGACTCCATGCCATTCCTGGACCTAGCGCGGTAAAACCCTGGAACTGCTGTCAGCTATCTTCCTCCTGCACTGCCAGTGTCATGCTGAACTTCAAGAGCAGCAAGAAAAAAACCAACTTTGAGCTCTTTCTGTGGGGCACTAAAATCAAAAGGGGGTGGGGAAGTATGGGGCTGGGGTGGAGATCACATCATAATTCAGCGCTTCTAAAACCAGCGATGCATTCCACCTCTCTGGAATTTTCTCCTTTCAAAGCAATCCAGTTTGAAATTTTAAACTTCATTTTGATAACGCAACAGTTCCTTGTTTTCACCAAGATTTGATGTTTTTCTCTCATATTTTGTGGTATTTGAGGAAATTTTCATCAGATTTTTTTTTTTTTCAAAGCAAGAGAAAAAACCCTGAAAGAGAAGACACCTGGCAAGTCTGATCATCTGCATCTTGAATAACTTCAGTGACTCATTCTGAAACACACCATTGCCCTCACACTGCAATATCACACACACACACACACACACACACACACACACACACACACACACACACACACACACACACACACACACTGACTTCCACAAGAATCCATCCCTGCACGATGATCTGTGCACCTACCAAAGTAATACTGGATGAATTCTGCAGAGAGGGCAGGTGTAATGTGCGGCTTCTTTCTGGCCTCGGGCTTTTCATGGGGAGCCTGCTCCACCTGCACACATTGCCCTCACCACACATGACCGTGCCAGCAGTGCATCTCCACTCACTTCATTCCACACACACACACACAGTATGCTGTGGTCCTGTGGTGACCTCTCCCCACAACAGTCTTCATTTCAAACTAAGAACAATATCACACAGGAGTTGTTTTTCCTCTTTAATACATACGGCAAAGATTTTCTTCCTCAGTTTTAAGTGACACTGATTTATAATGGGTGAAATCGTATGCCTGTATGATTCAAAATACAATAAGATTCAAGAAATACAATATAGAACAAACTACGAATACAGCACAGCGCAGTTCAGTAGAGTGCAATGCAATACAGTACAGTACAGTACAGTACAATACAGTACACTACAGTACAATAAGTACAGTGCAGTACAATACAGCATAGTACAATACATCGCAATGCAGTGCAGTGCAGTGTAGTGCCATGAAGTGCTGTACACTAAGCGCAGCAGTACAGTACAGTGTAATGAAGTATGGGTGCAGCGTAGTACAATGCAGTATGGTACAGTACAATACAGTACAGTGCAATGTAGTATAGTACAGTGCAGTAGAGCACAGTGCAGTATGGTACAGTACAATACAGTACAGTGCAATGTAGTATAGTACAGTGCAGTAGAGCACAGTGCAGTATGGTACAGTACAATACAGTACAGTGCAATTTAGTATAGTGCAGTACAGTGCAGTAGAACACAGTGCAGTATGGCACAGTACACTACAGTAAAGTGCAATACAGTACAGTACAATATTCTACAGTGCAACATAATACAGTGCAGTGCAGTGAAGTGCAGTGCCGTATAGCACAGTGCAGTACAGTACAGCACAATACAATATGATGCAATACGGTACAGTACAACACAGTACAGTGCAATGCAGTACAGTACAGTGCAGTATGGTACCCTACAGTACAGTACAATACAGTACAGTGCTATGCAGTACAGTACAGAGCAGTACAGTGCAAAGCAGTGCAGTGCAGAACAATATAGTACAATACAGTATAGCGCAGTGCACTACAGTGTGGCACAGAACGGTACTGTGCAGTACAATCACAGTACACTACAGTACAAGTTCAGTACAGTACAGGGCACTACAGTTCAAGTTCAGTACACTACAGTACAGTGGAAGAGAGTAGGAGAGTAGAGTTCCTTCATAACAGAACAGCACGGTGGAGAAGCAGCCAGGGAAATACCACAAAGCACCATGATGCAATGCGATACAAACCTCAGTCTGAGCAGGTTTACAACCCAGCTACAACCTCTGAGACACACAACTATACAGAGTGTTGGAGAGAGAGACTGAGGCTGAGGGCTGCCTCATTCTTCAACATCCTAGTGGTTGTCACTGAAGACACCTCCACCAAATACTCTTCATCAAAGGAAACTAGCATTGCAGGTAAGCATACAATGCCGCTTTCAGACACTGCTGAATATGTTCACCTCAAACTGTCAGGAATTTGATCTGTTGAGTCGGCCAATGTCACCTCTGGCCAAATGTTGAGCTTGTCCATTACGGAGTAAACAGTACCTGACTGTTATCACTTTCACAAGGAAGCACTGCTTATTGTTTCATTTGTGTCAGTGGTTTTGGGGATGGGTTTCTTCCAAATAAGGAACATGTCAGACAGCACTGAAAGAGAAAGATTTAAAAAATCGCTAAGCCTTTAGCTGTCAGTGTACACTGAAATTCGTTATTTTTGCCACATTATAATGAAACACTTAATAAAACAAAAAAAAAAAAACAAAAAAAAAGAAAACAGAACCTATCTTAAGAGCTATTAGAGGTAGACAGCTCTGTGACAGTCTACCTGTTCTGTAACAGACTATCAAAAAACCTGACAGGAGAGAAGATACACTCAGGGACCAACATAGACTGATAACTCACATGTGTGACCACACCCATCAACTCCGCTTTGCGCAGGAAGCGCGCACCGCATAGGGACTGGTATGCAAATGGCGTACCATCTTCTCTGTTGGCACTGAAACCATGGCAACTGTGAAGTCAAGTGTTGAGTGGAGATATGTTAATTTACTGGGGCTTTTTGGTGATGCTAACAGACTGGCACACACACACACACCCTCTTCCTAGCTGCACATATGCAGTACCCATCAAAGAACTCATCTGCTCTCTCCCTTCCTCCCTCCCTCCCTATGTCTCAGACACACACCAATCTGTTGCCATGCATACACAGAGAAACCAACAATGGTCTCTTTCTCTGTCTCTCTCCTTCTCAACCCCACAAGACAGTGATTTGCCTTTCAACTACCATTCTGCTCTATAGCACCAATCAGCCACTACCAGTACAATACTGATGCATCTGTTCTCCCATTAAGCCTGACACCATGTTTGTTTCCCAATGATTTATCTGGGAACTGAGAGTCATGGACACACCATCTGGGGACAATGGCTGTCTTGAAAGTGACTAAATTTACAAAATCCTCATTCAGCTTTAAAGAAAGTGTTGAATGATTTCAAACTATTTTTCATTGAACGTGGAATGTGACTGACAGCGACAGTGATAGGTGACCGTCCTTCACCATGCCTGTGGACAACTTAGTGGCCCCAGTGATGATACATCCATCACAACAGCTCTACAGATGTCCTCGCACTCAATTCAAACTTCAGTACCATCATGCAGGATGACCAAGGTGAGGTAAGATCATGTGAAGGTTATGAATGGATTCTGAATTGTTTTTAAACAAAAATAAGTATTCATAACGGTTACAAGTCTTGTGCTAATCAATGTTCACAAACTTTTCAAAGGCAGTTTCTTACTCCACGTCAATGGTACTTATTGAATTCAAAATTCGTAGTTTTCCTTGTTGGGCCAGGTATTTTGTAATGAGCAAGACATCCATCTTAAAAATGTTGGCAAAATTTGCTAACTGAGGCCAAAAGAGTGCCAAGCTCAGGAAGTCACTCTTCCAGAACATGGTCCATGCTCTTCTGATGATAATGTTGCAGAAAGCAAAAGTTCTGAGTCAGAAACTAAAACTGCATCATTCTGAAAGAAATCTTTATGTCTTTCTTTCATTTCTGTTCTTTTTTAAATAATACAGTACTGCTGCTTTGCTAGTACAAATAACTGCTACTTGTGTGTGTGTGTGTGTGTGTGTGTGTGTGTGTGTGTGTGTGCGCGAGTGTGTGCATGTGCATGCACATGCGAGTGTGTGCCAAAGAGCTTGATATTCACAAGTTTTTTTGCAAATCCCCATCAGTTTTCACAAACTTGATCAGTTGTGAAAAGCCTCCCCAGTTTTTACAACTTTCCCCAACTTTTCGTTTTCCATACAAACACTGGATTAATTGTGAAATCAACAACACATACACACGCATAGAAAAATATATCCTAACCAGACATATCACAACACAAAAATTGGTGTGATTTAGATCTAAAACAAATTTAGTTAACTTTTATTTCTTCAAAAAATCACTGTTTCAAAATGTCAATTTAAGTTTGTGATATGCATTTAGTTGTGGTATAGAGGTAACACTGGAAAAAAACAGACAGTAAAAGGCTTAATCATACTGAGCACAGTCACTTATCTAGGTCAACTGACTAGAAAGACAAAATGTGAAACTGCACAATGCACAATTAGAGTTATCTACAACTGTTGCAGAGTGATCTTTCTTGTGAGGAACCTGCTGACAGACACACACAGATAATGACTGTTTGCCTTCTTTGTGCTTGTAGCTGTGACACGGCAGTCACTCACCCCAGGAAGGAGGCCGCTTGTTTCTGGCGATGCCATACTTTTCCCGGTGTCGATTCAACTTCCTTTCAAAGCGCAGCTGCAACAGAGGTGAGTTCCATTGTCAGTCTGGTATTTGCATGTTGTCTCCTTTCTTCCCAGAACAATTATAATAAAAACAATCATGATTGTAACTGACATATCAACAATATCAAAGCCAAAAGCCTTTATGATAATGATGATGATGTTGATGATGATGATGATGATGATGATGATGATACTTTACATGTATGTTGTGGAAATATCGTACCATATTTCCTTCTAGCTTAGTTTATAGGTTCTTACATTAACCTTAAGACAGCCTTATACACAGGGGGAATAATACTGGAAACATAGGTTTATTTAATTTTTGTGTAAATAACTTCGAAATAACCTAAGAATTAACCTAATCATCATAATCTACAACATTCTTTTTTTCTTTTTTGAGAAAAAAAATCCTCTTAACGGTCAGAATGGTCACTGCCACTCTTGCTATCAAATGAAACCTGGTACCATCTACATTTGAACAATCAAGAGTGGCCAAATCACCGGCACTTGACAATATTCAGATTTGGCATGACACTTTCAAATTCCAAAGCAGTGACAATACACATTCAGTGTTCTGTAGAAGTTGTGTCAGACAGCTAAGCATGAAAACATAGTCCTGACTGTGAAAATAAACGGATTTGTCCAGGGATTCGGACCATGCTGGCTGTTCTAAGCTATCTCCTAAGTCAGCTGGCGCAGCAACCATCTTGTTATGAGTTATCTCGCAATTCATCGATATGAGTTACAAGACATTCTCCATAACAATCAATTGACTTAATGTCTTTCCACAGCACATCACAAACCTGTAGGGTCACCACTTACCCGCATGTCCAATTTGATCATTTACACTACCTGGCTTTAGGTGTTATGGTACTAAAAAAAAAAGGCCAAATGTATCTTTGGACTAACTCCACACTGGACAAGCACCTTCAGGCAACTGTAACACCCAACCAATGTCAGCCCTTGAGACCCCATGTGGCTGGCTTTGCTGTAATAATATCAATAACTTAATGATAGAAGAAGCTATCAGTGTCCTTCTGAAGTAACAGGACAGTCCTGGAAAGGGGTGTCGTTGCTATTTTATCAGGTGTGTTACCTGTTCCTTTTTGTCATCCAGAATCTTGGGCATGTAGGAGCGGACGTGGGACTGGATTGCCAGCCAGTGGCGTCGCCTGGCCTTCATGGTGGCCTTGTCGACATGTTGCTTGCAGTAGGCAAAGAACGGGATCAGCTATGTCCTGTTGACAAAGGCCCACAATACACCATAACATTTTCTTTTTTGTTTTTGATGACTTGGTTTTTGTGATTTAATGCATGTACTGATACCATATCAGTGCAAAAGTTTGCTCAGTTTGTACATAATGCTACTGAAAAGTGGTAAATACTGATTGATTGTATGAATACTTACATGTTGAAAATTCTTACAATATTAGCTGTGGGCTGCTGGCCAAAATTTTTTTATAATCTCCCACCCCCCCTCGAGTTACTTAGAGATAGATACATACAATATACATACATTTATATCCCCTCCTCCACACATACATTCATTATGTATACACATACATACATTTACACATACATATTACATATGTGCCTTTTTGTCACTGCCCTTTTTCAGTAGAAAAGAAATCCAGTTTGCTTAACAGTCTAAAAACCATCTATTCCAACAGTCATTCAGATAATGCTACGCTTTTATATACTTCTGCCCATTGGTTTTTCTAGCCTGCTGTTGACTCTTACCTGAACAAATGTGCATGGACATGGGTATGTGCATGTGCACATGTCTGGCAGTGGAAGCAGACAAGTGCACCTGTCAGCATCTCTATGTGTAAGTGTGGGGGGAGAGGAGGGGAAAGGAGGGCATGGGGGGATGTAAAGAAAGAAGGAATCAAGGTCAGGAACAAGCAGAGATCAACAGTGGAACCTGCTCCATGTCAGCTAGCGTTTTCCTGTGCCTTTCTCCTGTGTCTCTGATACAACACACAGCTTTTTCTTCTTCTTCTGCGTACGTAGGCTGATACTCCTGCAGACACTCCCTATATGGACAGGTAAAGCATTAATCCCATCTCTCCTACAAAGGGAGTGGAATTTTGTGTGAATGACCGTTTTTTTTATCCCACCATTAAGGCAGCCATACTCCAGCTTCGGGGAAGGTGCATGCTATGTGTAATGTGTCATCCATACCAACAGCCAAACTGGCCTTCTCTTTCGAAAGTTGGTGATGGGCTTTCACATGTGCAAGATGTTATGCATGCGTTCACACACGGAACCTTGGTTTATAGTCTCATTCGAAGGACTGTATGGGAAATGGAGTCAGAACTAATGTTAACTCCAAGGACACCCCCCCCCCCCCCCCCCCCCCCCCCCCCCCGAAACAGCCCTACGGAAATTCAAACTCGCAACCCTTAGATTACGAGTCCAGCGCTCTACCAACTGAGCTATTCTGGCCCCCCACAACACACAGCCATTGCCAAACCACACAGTTGTACATTCCTTTCCCTTCTCCCCTCCCCTCCATCCTTCTCCCTCCGTCTTCCCTCCCCCCAACCCTCTCTCCCTCTTCCATCTTTTCCCTTCAGTCTGCTAAGCCTGTCCATGACCAACGACAGCTTCTTTCTTTCTCCAAACAACATGGTCAGTGTATGACTGCTCATTCTTTTTTTCCTACCATATCTCTCTCTCCTGCTTCACAGTACATTCTAGTCCACCAATTCAAAGTCTTCTAAATCCACTGTCTGAAATTACATTCACTTTGAAATAATCATGCATGCATAAAAACACAATATTTTCTGGTTCCCCATTAATAAAACTAGAGCCAGTTGGAAGGATTAACAACTCTACACAAATATTAGTTGAAAACTTGTGTTCATATAATAAGTCTTTTTCATTCCTACTTTCAGCTATAATTTTTTTCTTTACGTATAACATTTAACAGAATTCATTTTTTGTTCTTTGCAATGTGTGTTATCTTTCCCTTATTTCTTTCCCTTTCATGGAAAATGCCAGCTACCTCTCTAACAACTGTTTTGGGGCTATGCGCATTTATCTCAGGGATGACAATTCTTGGAGAAAAAACAGAATTTGAGAAAAAAGGTGCAAGACAAATCTTTTGAAACAATACCAAGGACAGCACAGCATTTTCATACACCTCAAGAGATAAAGTCAAGACAGGAGGTATGGTGACAGGAACGGATGAGGGATGGCAAGGGGGGGGGGGGGGGGGGGTAACAATTAAGGGAGCAGGACAAGAATTTTCTAATTTGATTTTTTTTTACTCTTGTTTCTAATTTGATTTTTTTTTACTCTTGTTGCAATCGTCAGACTTCTGACATTCCCAAGATGTACTTTTGCTTCTTTTCCTTTGAACCAAATGAATACATAACTGCTCTAGAAGAAATGTTCTCGAATTCATTTGCTTGTTGTTTTGTGCATGTGTGTGTGTGTGCATGTGTGAGACAGCATATGCACAAACACAGAAGCATGCATGTGTGTATGCGTGCACACATGTGTGTCTATGCATGCCTGCTTGCATGCATGTTAAAAAAGGAGATTTTTTTTCCCATGGAATCTGTCTGACGGGAATAAAGTAGACATCTAAGGGAAACCAAAAAGGTGGCATCTGTGATGCATGAACCCCCATATTTCAAATGTGCACACACAGACACAGACACACACACTCTCTCTCTCTCTCACACATACACATACACACACACACACTCTCTCTCTCTCTCTATACCCCCCCCCCCCCCCCCCCCCCTTCAGAGAGAAAGAGAACACCAAAGACCAGCACACTCACCATAACCTCCCCGGGGTCGGCCTCTGTCAGTAAACCTTCTCTCTGGGCGCTGCAACACAAGGGAGGGTGTGGTTTTATGTGTTTGTTTTTGTGTTATTCAGTTTTGTTTCTTGTTTTGGTTTTGTTTTCATAATTATTCAACTGCAGATTCAGTTCTACAGTTTGTGTCTTGTTTACAACATTTCTGCTAATGTAATTATTGCCAAATTCAGTGTTCTTGCTCTCTGTGCTCATGGTCTATGTAGTTTTTACCATTATCATAGTTATCATGTGTTGGTATGCATTAAGTTCTTACTGTTTCTACTGCAGCCGCTACACTGTCATCATTCTTGGCATAATTACAGGGGTGTGCATGTGAAAGAGTCCATGACCTGGAAACTACAGCGTGGCCATCTTTGCAGTCCTGAAAATTACCACAACACAGGGTGCCATCCTGAAACCCTTTCCTGCTACCTTCTCATTATATAACTCCTGACATCTTCTCATTATGTTACTTCTGACATCTTCTCATTATGTACCTTATCTCATTAGTTAACTCCTGACACCTTCTCATTACTTAACTCCTGACACCTTCTCATTTTGTAACTCAAACTTCTGGCACCTTCTCATTGTCTACATGTAACTCCCGACACCTTCTTCTCATAATGTGACTTCTGTCACCTTCTCGTAATATAACTCTAAGTCTAACTCCTTTTCATTTCATAACTCAAACTTCTGGCATCTTCTCATTAAATAGTTCTAACTGGTTTACATGTTGTGTTCTTTTAAAAGCATATAAAAACTAAAACCTCATTTTGTGTAGCTGTTGCAGTCTGAAAAAAAAAAAAAAAAACATTCTTAATCACACTTTAATATTCTATTAATAAAAAAAACTGTACATATATTTGACTAGCTGGGTGCTTGTGTATAGTACTGACTGGAGTAAAGTGAATTACTGTGTGCCAGACAGTAATAGAAGAGAAGCACACAGACTCATGATCTTGGCTCTTGTGATCACGGGCAGATGGGAAGATGGAAGAACATGTTCTCAAAGGTGAGGGAAGGGCTAGCTTTCCGAAGATGAGGCAGCGATGAAGAGAGAGAGAGAGAGAGAGAGAGAGAGAGAGAGAGAGAGAGAGAGAGAGAGAGAGAGAGGAGAGAGAGAGAGAGAGAGAGAGATAAAAAACTGAGATGGCATACATTCACCATCTTTCCTCTTGATGTGAAACACATGTTTGACAGAGAACACTTCTGCATCAAAAGCACAGTGGGTGGAGACTGTGAAGGCATGAGGTTCACATATCCACAGTTGATGGGGCAAAAAAGACACCAAGACTGGAGAGAGAGACTGGCCAGAGTCATCAGAACAGGGGGAGACATGACTATGTCATCAATAACAAAACTCTTCTTTGTTATCAGTTTGCTGATACATTTGGAAACAGTGGAGTTGAAAGGTGCAAGATACTTGGAAAACAAAGAGATCTGATTTACGAGAAAAAAAAAAAAAAAAAAAAAAAAAGCAACCAAATTAGAGAGATTAAGAATAAGAAGAATGTTCTGTGAATATTCATTTTGCTCTGTTTCTCTCTTGGCTCAGCACTCATTACATTGCTCTCTTAGAAATTATTCAAGCTGACATTCGGACTAATGTATACACAGACACCAAACTAGTCACATGCATACACACTTACCCGTGCAAACAGATGCCTTATCCCTATATGGTGTGTTCAGATGATTCACTCACTCACAAAAATTTCTTTTGGGTTTTTTTTTTTGTTTTTTTGTTTTTTTTGCGAATCCTAGTTTAGGGTGTCTGAACATGCCAAGTCAGAATAAGAGATTTGTTTGGACATCTAAAACTACTACATCTAGTACTAAAATTAGCTTTACTTCATTCCCAACCACCAGACCAATCACATTCACACACTTTTACTCCAACCTGCACTATCCACAGGTATGCAACTAATTACATATATACACTTTACTCCGACCCATATATTTGCAAGCACCCAACTAACCATATGTATGCACTTTATACCTGCCTAAACTAGTCACATGCACATGACTAATCTCATGTACACGCTTTACTCCAATCTATACATCCAAAGTCAACCAACTAATCACTGTACACATGTACATGGGAGCCGGAATAGCTCAGATGGTAGAGTGCGCCGGACTCGTATCTTGGTGATCCTGGGTTGCGGGGTTCGAATCTCCGCTGGGGCGTTTCAGTACAGGGGGAATTTTTCCCTCGGAGTTAACATTGGTTCTGACTCCATTCCCCATACAGTCCTTTGAATGAGACTATAAACCGAGGTTCCGTGTGTGAACGCATGCATAATGTCTTGCACTCACGTAAAATCCCATCACCAACTTTCGGAAGAGAAGGCCAGTTTGGCCGTTGGTATGGATGACACGTTACACATAGCATGCACCCTGCGTGAGAAATGGAAAGAAATGAAGGAAGTAAGGAACTTGAAGTGAACGATATTGAACGATACTGACTGGATGACACGGGAAACGACTGAATGAAGCGCCAGCTGGCAGCTCTTCAGTCGGCACTACCCAGGTAGGCAGCCCGTTGTGTAAACGAGTGTTGATTGTAAATCGCTTAGAGCTTGGTCTCTAGCCGAAAATAGGCACTATATAAGTATTCATTATCATTATTATTATTATTTCCAACCTATAACATCCAAAGGCACCCAAATCATCACACATACAAACTGCATGCATCCACAGGCAGCTTTCTACTTGCTGCACACTTTGTCAAACTGATATATCCACAGGCCACCCCCATATTCCACCTGACTCCAATCCATGTACCCACAGGCACCCAACTAATCACATGTACATACTTTACTCCAGTCCCCATAACACATGCAACCAGCCATTCTTCAGTATGTGCTTTACTTTAATCCATAGAGACTACACGCATCAAACTTCTGTCTCACACCTCACCTCTCTCACACTCACCAGGTGACGTGGAAGTGAGAGCGACACAGGCCAGCGTCACAGGAGATGCAGACACCAGTACGACTGAATCGCACATCCTCGCACAGTGAACACTCCTGTTGACAATCAGCCAGATGTTCAGCAGAGAACAATTTCTGTCTGTATTTCTGTTCCCCTGCCCCCCCCCCCCCCCTCCCTACCTCCAGTGGCATTACTCCCACACCACTCATTCCAGTTCCTGTACACAGCACACCCTGGTTCCTCCCATCGCAGCCCCAGCACTGGCTATCCACAGGCAGCAGCCAATATCAAACTGTTGTGAGCAGCCTACTACTAGAAAACACTATACCCACTGTCAAGTCACCGGTGGTGTTCTGTGGTGCATAATCTGATCCAACACACACAGGAGGTCACCACTAAGTACCCTTCTAATAACAAAAACATCTTAGTCAGGGAGACGGAATGAGTGAGCCTTCAGAGGATGCCAGCCACCACATCTATCCAGTGACAGTCCCACTGAACTTGACGATGCCCATCGTTCTCACAGTATCTCACCTCTGGCATGTGCAGAGAGAAAATAGAAGCTAACGTCATCTGAAGACCAGGGAATGAAGAACTACACAACCTGATGTTTGTTTTTTTTTCTTTTGGTGTCATCTTCCATGCCACCTCCGTGGCATTGCACCCCAGCACTTATTCCAGCTCCCCTTCAACAGCTGCAGCCTGGCTTGTCCCCCCACAGCCACAGCACCAGCAATCTACAGGGAGCAATTAATGTCAAGTCATCATGAGGCCACCCCACAGAAGGGACACTGCACAGCTGCAGTCATGTCGGTGGTGTTCAGTGTGCCTGTTCTCAGCCAACATATGCAGGACACCACCAACTAAGCTTCCTATTGACAACAATAATTGCTTGGTCACAGAGCCAGTGTGAGTGAGCTCTCCCTCTGGAGGCAGCCACAAAATCCATCAAAGACGGTCTACATGAACTTGCCAGTGCCAGTGATCTGACAAAAACCTCATGCAGGACATAGACGTGAAGAATTGTTTAACAGTGATCTGTAGCATCAAGGTACACTTCACACACACACACACACACACACACACACACACACACACACAGTATATGATCCACACACAGATGTGAATTCACATGCATCTACACATAATTCTATGAAAAAAATCTATGCACACACAGACACCAGCACACATAAGGAAAAGACACACATTAAGACGATTTAAATACATGGATGCCATGAAGTAGAAAAAAGACTCACCTTGGCTCCCCATTTACTGTAGGGCATTTCAAACAGCGTCACAGGACAGAGACGATCCACATCACCAAACGCCACCCCAGGTGTGTACAGAGCACACACTATGTGTACCCATCTACAGTGACACAATAATTATATTGAAACATTTCTTGCACACACTGCTCTACCATAATGCTCTATGCACATCAAAAAAAGACTATCAGAATAAAGTGAAACATGAACACACACACACACACAAGCATACACATGCACACACACACACACACTCACACACACAAATGCATACACTCCTGTACACACACATACACACTTATACATGCATGTGTGCTCCCCATGCACAAATTTCAGCTTAACATTTCACAGCTCCTCTTCTTCAACAGTCCTACCAAAGATGATGGAAAGGACGTTAAGGTAAAGCTCTCATCTGGTATCTTGTACCCAAATGCCTGAAGTTGCTCTTTGTATCCTTTCCTGTGAGGAAGGCACACACTTTGAGGAACAGACCGTGTCAATGGTGTGACAGTACATGTCAGTCCCTGAATTTCCAGGAACCTGAGTCCAACAGTTGTGTCAGTGACTGAGTAATTGTGTGGCATTTCTGTGCCAAAGCCCACAGGATATGTAGAACTGTGGAAGATTGTGTACGTATGCTCTTGGGGCGCATTTTGCTTTTAAACCAAAAATTATATAAAATAAATTGCCATTCTCTAAATTTTCATTTTAAGCAGATGTCCATACATACACTGCCTTCTGCATGAGCAAGTGTTCACATCCAAGCATGCATACTTATATACATTCACATGCTTGTGGAAGAACACAGACCTGCACACACACATATGCATGCATGCATAGGCACACACACACAGAGGCGCGCACGCACACACACACACACACACACACACACACACACACACACACACACACACACACACACACACGCATGTGAACATACTCAGATATGAAAATGCGCACACACACACACACACCTTATATACATTGCTAATGCCTAAAAAGATATGACGCAGCATTTTGAAATTTTTTCAATGTAGCATTCCAAATTTAATCATGATACTCATATGCCAAACCACAAATCGACTCAACAGCCCTTTCAGTCATGCTAAGCTTCGCACATGATATGATGGCTGCTAAGTCGACAGCAATCTTGTTACTTATTGCATGGTTTAAACTCAACCTACAAATAGACAAAATGGTCAACCAAAAAAAAGAAAAGAAAACCAACCATTGATAGGCAGCAAAACTGTGACTGTGTTAAGGTGATTTTTTTTTTTTCTGCTGATTCTTCCTTTCCTACTAAACTAAGCCATTTCCCTTTTTTTTCCTTTTTTTTTTTTTTTAATAAAGCAAGTATCTGTTCAATTTCAGCCACTGCTAAGTCTATGATGAGGGTTATTTTTATTTTTTGTTTTTTGCATAGCATTTCATCACAGTATCACACCATAGCATTGTCAACAAAATCCTGGTATGCTACACCAAGAGCATAGCACTTTGCAGCTCTGTATACACACACACACACACACACACACACACACACCACTATGGTAGTTGTTCAGACATCAGCTAGGTGCACAAGGTCCAATCATCATGTTAGCTTAATACACAGGTCACACATCTGCTAATCTCACCCATGAGACCCTCTCCCCAAATCTGTTCTTACTTTTCTATTCACTAGCTCACAGGGACGTGAGAATGATTTGGAGTAAAATGCTTACTACACCCCCATAAAAGCATCATCCAGCCAACACCAGTCACCCCGTCAGTCTCTCCAAATTTAAGATCATATCCTTAAAACATTTTTTTAATCAGCTGAGGGTCCACTGCGCATGATTTGCTTTCCCTTCAAATTCTCACATGGTCACTATCAGTATCAATGCAAAGCAAATGCATTTTTTCTTTTTTTTTTTTTTTTTTTTCTAAAGCATGTTTCGACATTTCCATGGAGTCTTCACTTCTCTGCATGTCTTCACCTTCCTGAAGCCTGTGCACTCTGTGGCCTTATGGCTTAGCAGATGTGATGGAGTGTACATGGACAGGTCCACAAGCACTCACTCACGCCTTGACGAAACTAACTTTGAAGCACACTGAACAGAGGATAACATTGTTTCTTTTAAGCATGGGGGAGAAAGAATATTGTTATAGAAAGATTCACATCTGCGACAATTTGCATTTCACTGTCCAACTTTGGAAGGGGTAAGTCAGATATGGGGTCTTGGTTCAAAATGTTGCTGATGCAGAATGTATGACAACTCACTTTCCTGCGTCTGTCTCCTTATAGATTCCTCCACTGTTAGGACACAGCTCACAATGCTGCACACACACACCACCAAGCAAAACTGATCATACTCTCAAATGATATCAAGATAATGATGATTTTGATGAAACGATTAATATAATAATTCTAATCTTAATCAATAACACTAACTGTGATACTGATTAATTAATACAAGTGCCCACTGAATAACTGAGTAATACCATTTACAAAAAAATGAATCAGCAAAAAAAAATTTCTTTACTCTTCAACTTACACTTCAATTCAATTCCAAAGTTATCCGAAACCAGAATAAATAACCATCGACAATAGGATGGATTCCTTCTTGTCACCCAACCAAAACAACACTTTGTTTCTTTGTTTATTGTCATGACTACCTTTAAATCTATCCTTTTCTGCCAGTCCGCCACTGCATTCCAACAACCAATCTGTGCTGTTCTGGCCACTGAAGGTCAGTCTCTTTTCATTACCATACTGGATATTCAGCAATATTTGAGCATTAAGATGCAGCATTTTGATGGTACAGATTTTTTTTTTTTTAACACATTGTATTGAACTAGACTGCCAATAATGCTTGGCAGTGACAGAGACAATATGTACACTAAGATTGTGATGGCTCAAATACATTACATCAACAACAACCATGTAGACATTTGAGCTCACCATACATAGATGACTAAAGCTACAATGCTTGATTTTTATACAAAATGGGGTGCGATTTGGACTTGCTGAGTTTTCTGTCAAGGTTTTTTTTTTTTAAGTATCCTATCTTATCCCAGCGCTGCAGGAACTTGATATGGTAAATAATCCAAGTATGCATGTATGAGTGCTGGTGTCCAGGTGTGCTTGTCCATGTTTTGTATATACATATAAAAGGACAATCCGAGAACTGACCGCTCCACTCCAGCCTTGCAGGCATCGCAAAACCATGGCTCTGTGCTGGCTGAGGACTCAGTGCTGGCCAGTGACTGGCTGTCGCTGATGCCATAGCAACCTGTAACCAGGATAACCAGACACCATAAACAGGCAATGATATTCATGTTTCCGATAAAGATGCATGGATAAGCTCAAATATTTTAGACAAACCACCCTCAATCAATTTTCAGGGACAATGTAAATCAATCACCTGGCCATAAATAAAACATCCAAAGCAAATTAAACCCATGAAAAATAAATCATTTTTTGAAATAAAAGGTGAACCTCAAATGAAATAAAAATAGGCATCTAAACACATACACTGACTCAACATCTATTTACATACAATCATGCACATGTATAGAATCAAATAAGAAAAAAAACACCAGATCATATGTATCACACACACACACACACACACACACACACACACACACACACACACACACACACGCACACACATGCTCACACACACACACACACACACACATGCTCACACACACACACTGCTCACACACACACACACACACACACACAAACACACACACACACACACACACAAAAACGTGTGCTCATGTATGCACACATACACATACACCACCATCACTATCATCAGGTATTATTTTCGCTGTACATTTTCCATTAACATGATACAAGTGCAGACAGACCTTCATGAACTGATATCCCGCAGTTGTCACATTCAACGATTTCATCATCATCAGCACTGAAACATGCAACATCTCAACATATTCAATGGCCGACATAACTGTCCATGCTAGCTTTTGTGTGTGTGTGTGTGTGTGTGTGTGTGTGTGTGTGTGTGTGTGTGTGTGTGTGTGTGTGTTGTGTGTGTGTGTGAATCAAATGTGTGTCCAAACCCTTAGAAAAAAGTGGCAAACAGCATTCCTAGTACCCTTAAGTAAAAACCTGTGGCAACAACCACCATGAGTGGACTGACTGACATATACGGAAAAAAGGAATGTCCAGGAATAATGAAGGGCACTTACATTTGGTGCAAGGATTTAGGCTCCCCGCACACCATAGCATAGGGCAGGTAAAGAGAGAGTTGTGGGTGTCCACAAAAATACTTCTTCATCTATGATCTTCGTTTACGAAATGTTCAACACCAAACATGCTCTGTCTCTTACTACTTTCAAATCCACGTAATAAAATTCATTCATTTCCAAAATGCATTCTCCTTCCATCACACAGTTCTAGCATTTTTATGGCATACTATTTGTATTCTTATGTACAAGTATCTGTGCACTTCTGATGAATAATCTCTGTACTTGTGCACATATATGTGTGCTTAAGCATAGGTTTGTGTATGCATGTGTTTGTGCAACAGTGCATATGGATTGTTGATGTAAGGAGACAAGGAATGTGATATGAGTGGGGATGTAGACTTTTGATGTGCGAGTGTGCATATTCATCTGCATTTGCAGGCGTTGAATGTAGGCTGATTTTTACGGATTATTTTTTTTTTCTCTTTCATTTTCATTTTTGTAAGCATCCTGAGCTCTGCACAGATCGAGGGTATATAAATTCTCATTACATGATTAGTGTTATTGTTATTCATTACAATGTTGTAAGTGCTTTCAAAACCCCCCCAAAAAAACCCACTTTTTTTCTCTGAAGCTTGTTCTCCATTTGTCGCAAAAGAGAAAGCATGAGTAGTCCCCCTTCTCTTGTTGCAGCCAAAAGAGAATTCTATGGGATTTCTTCAATCTCAACGTTACACCCCGTCCTGTTCAAGCAAGTGATCAGACATACTGTTTGACTGTTTCCTGAAACTATCTTTTGGAAGGACAGACCTACAAAACACCAGGAAGACAGTCCACCTTCGATGATGCCTACCTTTTGTCTGACAAGCAGACACAGCAGATGAGCACCTTGATCTGTCCTTGCTGCTCTGGATCTGTGGCAGCAGACCGACTGTCGACAGGCGGAGCTTGGGGCTTTGCTGGCTGAGGAGGCAGGGCACAGTCCAAAGTCTTGTTAAAAACCAACACACAAGGTGGTGCATACACATAAAGACACCTCGCACGAAAACAGCTACTGGCAAACGACCGATATGCTGTATACACACTGGTTTTGTGCACAACACTGAAAATACCACTTTTGATGACGTGGCTAGAAACAAGCTGTTCTCTGCCCCCACCTGTTAAATTAGAGCCGATCCTTTGGCACACTATTACCACAATGACTCTCTAGAAGTATGCTGTATCCTGCCTACGCTTGTGAAAGTAGAACAAGCCCAGTGAAACACTCTTCAGAAGCACTGATGTGTATCACCCATACCTGTTAAATCAGAACAAGCCCTCTGGCACAATACCACTATGACTCGTCTGAAGCATGCTGCATCCTGCCCACAACATGTTAACTTGGGAAAGTTCCCATGGAAAACGGCAGACCGCAATGACTGATCTGATGCACATTGTATCCTGCCTTCAGCAATTCACTTGGAAAAGGCTCTTTGGAAAATGACCACAATGACTCATATAAAGCACGTCGTAACCTGCCTACTTGTTCACCTGGAAAAGGCTCTATGGAAAACAACCACGACGACTCGCCAGGAGCATGCCATGTCTTGTTCATACCTGTTAAATTAGAATTTGTTCTGTGTAACACTTCCACAGTGTCTCTTCACAAGCCTGTCTTGTCCTGCCTAAAACTGTTGAATTAAACAATTAATACTGCCACAATGACTCTTCAGAAGCATGTCATCCTTTACCTACGGTGTTACATCAGAACTCTTCCAGAACATATCACTGTCTCGTCCTGCCTAAAACTGTTGAATTAAACAGATCCTGAGGAATACTGCCACAATGACTCTACAGAAGCATGTCATCCTTTACCTACATCTGTTACATCAGAACAGGGCCTCCAGAACATATCACATTGATTCATCATAAGCATGCATGGACCTGCCCATACCTGTTAAATTTCAACAGGAAACTATGGAACACGACCAAAATGACTCTTCTAAAATACACTAGCAATGGGACCACATACCACCGTCAGCTTCTCAGTGGGGCAGCAGTAGTTCCATTTACACAGGTAACTGCACCATACCACAAAAACAGCTTGCTCGAGGGGCAGTGATATGTGCACCATACCACACAATTACCACCTTGCTAACAGTAGTAGTTTAACAGCAGCAGTAGCACAAAATCCACACTCTCAATTTGCTACCAGAACAAAGTAAACTATAAAATAAGGAAACTTTTACATAACACCATTTCCTTATCAAAGTGTAGAATTTAATGTACTTTACATGACAAATACCGACAAAAAAAAAATGTTACAATAGAGTAAGTTGCATACACATACACACACACACACACACACACACACACATATAGCCCATGTACTCATAAAGACAGCCCATGTACTCATAAAGACATGATTTTACCTCTATGAGGACTTCAGTTTGTTTCCCTTGGTAGTATCTGTCTTCTTTCTCTTCTTTTTCTTCTGGGGAATATAGTCCTCGTCCTCCTCATCGGAGGTCTCCATGCCCTCAAAGATGCCTCCTAGTCCTGTTCACCCAGTTCAGCACAATTAACATTCGCTCCTCATGGTGGACTATAGTTCAGACAGCCACCCCACATCCTGTCATGGATGTCAACACATTTCACACACACACACACACACACACACACACACACACACACATACACACACACACACACACACACACTCACACACACACACATTTACAATATAGAAAATGATTCAGAACATGATAGCTCAACTCTTGCTATTCTCAAAGCAATAAAACTAGGCATGTGTCAACAGCTACAGCCATTCTGCTGAATTGTGCATCCCCATATGATAGCCAAGCACTAACAAAAAGAACTTGGACAGATAAGACAGAAAAGCAGTAGCTAGCAGATGCCCTGTGTTATCAGAAGCCATTGATCCACTTGTGTTAACAGAATACCAACTGATCTGTTTAAGGGCAAAATGAAATGCATTTAACTACAGAGGTTCCACTTAGCCTATGGCAACTACCTGTGCACAATACCAGACTGGGATTAAGATCAGGTATCTACTGTCAACACTGCCAGAACAGCCAACTGTTAAGAGAACCAACTAAAGCACATGGTTTACATATCTCCCCTCTCATCTTTACTCCCACCAATCCCACTCCCTCCCATCATTTCCAGTGAGTGAAAGCAAGCAGAGTTCACACAGCTGGCAATGGACTTTGACTCATGACAAGACACCACTGACAACTAAATGTAACACTGAGGCACACACACACACACACACACTCACACACAGTGGCTTGCCCAATGTCTTAGTGGGTGAGGGGTTGGGAGGGGTGTTGAAAAGAAGTGTGGCACCCTCTGCTAGCTGAAGAGTGTAGGAAAAACAACATAGTGCCCAGCATATCATGTAAGCTTACAATGTATAGGCCTGGTGCTTTAATCAACACAAGATAGCATCTTTCTCTACTGAATGTAAATTTGACTGTAGTGAAAGGCAAACCTACACAGAAACATCACCTCTGCCAGCAGGTATGTGGTAGCTGGGCTGTTACTTTTTCATGGTACATGGCAAAAATTAACGGTTGAAAAAAAAAAAAAAAGCACAGCATATGCCAGTCAACCTGAACAACTGATCTACACGAATTTAAAAAAATTATTGATAAGCTCTGCCAAAAAAAAATTGACAAACAAATCACAAGACAAAACATGACACGTTTCAACCTCTTAGGTCTTCTTCAGGCAAGATACACAACACTCAGGACGATGAAAATAGACGAGTTTTCACTTATCTTTATCTGATTCGGCACAATATGGGCACTGAATGAAAAGAGGCTAATTCGGATCTATAGATATATGTTATCTTCGCAAAATATGAAATGTGATAAACTAGCTTCTCACCTTTGGCTTTTTCCCTTCCAGATTCCTTGCCTTCATTTTCACTTTCATCCTCTTCATCATCTTCATCTTCATCGTCATCATCATCGTCGTCATCATCATCATCATCGTCATCATCATCATCATCATCTTCTCATCCTCACTCTCATCACCATCTTCAGTGTCGTCTTCTTTGGTTCTGTCTGACACGGAGGCATCATCGCCTCTCTCATCCTCATTGTTCAGATCACTGATGGCTCTGACGCTGGAATGATGATGAGTTTCGCTGCTACAAACCGCATCATTTCTTTTGCTCTTCTCATCATCTCTTCCTCATTGTCAACATCTGCAAACACATATGTCACACATCTGCAACACATATGTACACAGGCACACACACACACACACACACACACACACACACACACACGTATCACCACATGCTTGTCAATGTTGCATATAAAGGTCAACCATTCAACATCAACCAAAAGTAAATCTGATGAAAAGAGTTGTCCTACATTGAACAAGTTGCACTGTATCTATTCTTTTCTTGACACTGCCAATTAATTTTGTTCTGGGTGACGTGTATTTAAGCACTTTAGAGTTTTTCACTGAGCTTTGCAATTCTGCACAACTTTGCAACAGTTCAAAAAAGCAAATCATTTGCTGATATGAAACAATTTCCTAAACAGTGAGACCCAGTCTTCAATGAGTGGCAAGCAGCATAAACAGCAGTTACAAGTCAATGCAAATATCAAAACACACATGCACTGAAAGACCTGTAGGTACCCAAAGGTACATATCAGGCTTCTTTGGGGAGTGCAGTGCAGACGCTGTATACTGAGAGAAACTGCTACGGTTCAAAGTCTAAATGAAACGTCATCAGTCATATATAGCAAATCTTTTTCCATCCAGTGTATATTCAAACCCACACCAATCATTTCAGAGGGTTTTTCTTTCCCTTTACAACACAGGAATGTTCCTTCTATCCCTTAAGTAAAAAATGATCAGCAAGAAAAACATCATGCTAGATCTAGTTGCAAAGTGAAACCTATAAATCAAATGCTGATGACATGCCAAGCTATTCACTGATAACGGAGTACTGGTACAATACTGATAACGGCATGTATCAACTCCAGCATCAAGTGTGATCAAATTCTGTAACATTGTAATCAAATCAGTTCTGAACATTGAGTGGAAGGCGCGAGTTTCCTTGCTGTGAGACTACTCTGGACTGTCTTTATGTCTTGGTTTTGCTGGGCAGTTCTTGTCCATACCTGTTGAATTTTAAAGAGATTTTTGCTCAGGTTAGGACACTGGCGTGCAATTCACCTGATGTCAAGCACACACTATTTTCAAATCCTAGCTGTAAAAAAAAAAAACAAACTGCTCAAACTCTTGACCACTTTGAAATGGTGAACCAGGGTGCCAGTGCTCATTCTGCATTTTAGGCAGATGAAAAAAACATATAACCCCAAAACACCCACATAGGGTCACCAATTCGGCCTTAAAGCCCATTTGTAACAAAAGCTAAACGCTATTCACAGTTTTGACCTATTTGGAAAGCTGAACTAGAGTCTCCACACTCATTCTGATTTCTAGACAAATAACAAAACACAACACAGCAGCACCCACACAGCAGCACCATTTTGACTGATAAGCACTTTTCTCCTATAAGGATACTGGTGAGCTGACAGGCTTAACTGTTTCAAGATTAGATACGTGTATGAAAGTTTACCCTTCATGAAGAGAGGATAGACAGGGAAGAAGAGGTGAGGGTTGAAAATGTGGACCGAGAGTCTCACTGAGAAAAGGAAGGCATGAGGTGAGGAGACATTGGGAGTAGAAGGAAAAAGATGAACAGAAGAAGTGAGGGGAGGAAAACAGAGCGAAAAATAAATCAGCAGAAATCAATGCATTTTCACTCCGTGTTTTAAGATTGTGGGATGTCTCAAGAACACTCAAAAAATATTATGAAAAATAGGTCTTTGTAGAGACAGGTCTTTTACTAGTTTTAGGGAGATACACTGACCAGCATAAACATATCTTATGCAAACAAGCTGCCCTGTATACACACCAACAAACAAAAGAGAGAACAGTAATCACTCCTATGTCGGTGAGCAGCCCTGTCACACCCAGGCTATGTACAAACCTTGCTCTAGCTGATGCTGGACAATGTCAAAGTCGCTGTCCTCTTCGCTGTCCCCGATGTCAAACCACCTGCTGCAAGTGCTTCTGGACCAGCTTGACGCGACGCTTGTTGGGGGCCCGCTGCACTACAGCCGCAAAGTATCACAGAAAACATATGGATACAATGGGAAATGTATTAGAAATGTGTTATCCTGACTTGCTGCAAAAAATGGCTACACATCAAGTATTTTGCCTGAAAAGTGAGTTAAGTAAATGTTATCATCAGAAATAACGATCTCTTCATAAGTCTGTACACTGTCATACAGTCTGTTTACAATCCTTTCTGATTAAACTGTAATTTTTTTATTGAAAAAAAAAAGTGAGTAGTACCATTTTTATAGTTACAATGGACTGCGAAAATTTCTAAATGCATGCTTGCTCAGTTGCTGCTACAGTGAAAAGAACGCGACACATGGTGTTCCTTATGTATCAGATTTTGTTGACATGAGCCAAAGATAACAATACATCAAAAAATAATTTTGTTCTGTATGCAAGCTTCTGAAAAATTCTTTTGATTATGATAAACATATAGCATATATAGCAATAGTGCACATGTTAGTACTCTATTTGTCTAACAGAATATTGTGTTATCATTATGAATAAGTATTATGGACAAAAGAGGACCTTCCTTACATGGGGAACAAATAACAGCAGAAGGAGGAGGAGAGCAGTATTAGAAGAAAAAAAAAAGACATGAAAGCTTCAAAGAGTACATACTTACAATCAGGACAGGAAAGGGGTGTAGAGAGTTAATACTAGTCTAATCCAATCTTTACACCAAAATTAAAGTCACATTCAAAACCTATACTTGAATGCTTCTTTCCATTTGATCTCTTTAAGAATGTAAATATTCAAAACAAAGCTTTATGAAGTTGTTGATTGGTTTCTCTCTTCCTTCTCTTTTTTTCTTTCATGGAGGTTGTATTCTGTTAGTTTAAATCTAGACAAATATCATTACAACTTGGGGATATATATACTGAAAGTAAGAACAGCCTGTCATGCAGTCTCAGGTCTGCAGAGAAAACTATGGCATCAGCAGCAGCAGCAGCATCCTTAATAACTGGGGAGAGGGGGTGGGGCAAGTCTCAAATTCCAGGCCCTTCAAGCCCTGCTCTCATGGTGATGTATTTCTTTCTGTACATCTATGCCCTTGGTTTGGATTGGTCAGGGTCACCTATATCAGCAAATTCATGGGGAATGTTGTTGGATGAATGTGGTGGCGTACTAACGAGGGAGAAATCTTCTCACGCTGGCTCTGTGACTAAGCAAGTATTGCTGTCAGTAAGGGGCTTAGTAGGTGGTGTCCTGCTTATGTTGGGTCAGAACAGGCGCCACTGAACACAACCAAAGACACTCAGCTGCAGAGTCGCCGCCTCATGAAGACTTAACACTGACTGCTTTCTGTCATTTGTCGGTGCAAGGGCCGTGGTGGGATGGGCCAGGCTGTGACCATGGATGGGGAGCCTGAATGAGCAGCATGGGTGCAATACCACTGAAATGGCATGGAAGATGAGATAGCCACAATTCTTTTTTTTCTAATTCAAGACACTAACAAAATTCTTTCATTGTGCTTTATCTATGAGCATATAGAACATTTTCCTTTCCTATGTCTAAGAGAAATAGTCGTGGCTTGCAGCTGCACATCAGCAACATATCATCAAACTAAGTCACAATGCAGGTTCCTGATCGTCATTATGATGAATGTCTGATATATGTAAGAGGGGGTGGTAGATGGCAACACACACAGTACATCTTCACTTAAAAGCGAGAACGTGAATGTTCTCTCTTTCAATATTTCATTAACATTTTTTGCTGGTGACACCATCAGATTCACAACATTTAAGATATGGAGTGCAATTACTGCACACAGCACAATTTATGGGCAAAAATACTATTTTAACATCCACTTCATCTCCCCCCTCCCACTCTTCTTCCCTTCTCAGGAAAAGACCACCTACAGTACAAAACATACCAAAAAAAAAAAGAAAGAAAGAAGCTTGCTTTCTTTCACTGAGGAGTAAAGCACAGAAGAGGTTGGACAAGTTGCAACATGAAATAAGATTTGGGCCAAAACTAGTTTAGAGGTCCCTGAAACATGAACAGAAAACTTCCCTGAGTTCCCTTTCGTTTGATTACGTCACTCAGCTCTGTGCCTTAAAGTTATTTGGGCACCACTGAAAATCATTTTCATCCTGTGCTCGAAAAGCATTCTGTTGAAGTTTTATACTGGTTTTCCAGTTCATATGTCTTGCATTCATCGGCTGAGAAAGGATTCATGGTACAGAGATCTTTCTCTCACAAAGGCATGCTAAATTTTGAGTAATTCAAACAAGTTGTGTTTTTTCATGCTCACATTCATTCATTCAAAAATGAAATCATACAAAAAACAAAATAACAATTGAGCTTTTCATCAATATATGTATGAAATTTTAATATGATATTAATACAAAATCACTTTCAATAACCATACAAAATCTTCAACCTTTATAGTATAAAAATGCTGCCTTGCAAGTGAGGCTGCCCAGTTGTAAACTTGAAACGGGTCACAATTCGGAAAGGTTAAGTGGGATTTTTTCCAATCCCATCTGATGATTTGGGCAATCTGATGATTTGGGCCAAGGCAGAAATTTTGCCAACTTATGTGTTTATTTAGTATTTGTTGAATATTTAGGGTGTATTTTCATCAGTGCCTGATGTTTGGTGGAAAGAAAACAGGATGCTGAGAAATAATATCTGACAGTGACGGTGAATGCATGTGGAAAGCTGGGGTCCCTTGAAATTCAGGTTGGCCTGTTTCTGAGCTTGCACTTCTCGCACAGCCATTATGAGGCACCCACTGTGCCATTGCCCTTCACGCACAGACAGGTGAGATTCCCAATAACTCATTACTGATTCATCAGTAGATCGAAAAGCAGAGTCTGGAAGATGGGGTAGCGGTGGGATGGGGTATGTGGCTGGGAGAAAGTTAGCGGGGGGGGGGGGGGGGGGGCCAGGTGACATTTGCTTTTGATATACAGACTGCCAGAGTAGAGAGACAGTTGAGAGGTGGCGTAAAATAATGAGCAGCTGTGCCCGAATAGTCGGCAAACCAAAAAGTGACAAAGTCCTAATTTAAAGCACACCCCCCCTCGGCAAA